>JAHIAL010000088.1:0-395670 GCA_021605145.1 Aegilops bicornis | reverse complement strand
CAATTGCCAATAAATCGAGGCTTTTTACCAACTTGATGGTAAGAAATCCCGGGACCTAGAAATTCATTTCGTACAATTGAACCTTTTAAATCTGTTTCTTTTTGTGAAAAAAAAAAAACTTGTGCCAAAATAACGGATGCGAAGAAGAACAAAAGGCCTTGGACACGAAATGGATCCTGAAGCACTAATTCTGCGTCCCCCTGACCAAAACCTCCCACATTAGGATTGCTTGTTAATGGTTGATCAAGCTTGATGGATTCCCCCTCTGAAACAAGAAGTTCTGGTCCGGGAGGTATAATATCAATCACTTGGCGAGGAGAGAGAATAGAATAGACTATATTATGGAATTTTCAAAGTATATATGCATTAAGGAGGGTGGAGTCAGGCTAGATCTATACTATAATATCCTTAATGTCTATAAGTGGAGTCCTCTTTTATGCAGGTTTCCACTTTAAGCAATGATTTTAGAATTCGATTCAATAGAAAATGAGAAAATATGCAAACAAAATAGAAGAATTATCTCTATGTGTGTTACATTGCCAAAGATATTCCATGTGTCAATTGTTGGCTGCAACGCTTTCAATGCTATGCACTTTTCGACGCATTTACGATAAGGTGCTTAGGTCGTGGTTCTATACTCGATGATGCCGTTGGACTTGATGGACTCGCTTATTCTTCCAAGCCTTCCATTTGTTATCGTATTAGATGGCCTTAAGCCATATTTATTTTATTGAGCTCTCTCTTGAGACATTCGATTGTAATAAGTGTGTGATTGCTACTCATTATAAATCCTCCGAGTGCTTGTGGTGGTGTCAAGACATTCTTGATCCAGTGGATGACACCGAGCACGTAGATCGATCGCTTGAGGTCCGGTCGCTCTGAGAGATGGTATCGGAGCACACGCCGATCAGAGGACACGGCCACTAAGCTAAAGCCCTAGATCACTACTCTTTCTTCTCATTTCGACTCCTCATCTTTTCTATTCTTTTAGGATGACGGAAGCAAGGAACAAGTTCACCCAAATAGGATGAAGATACACCCTTTGGACGACACTGAAGGAAGTGACTAAGTACCTAAATATAGGATTACCAAGCTTCACCGGACTTTCAATTCCACTTTACCCGAAGAGGAGCGTTGGAAGATTCAAGTCTACATTCCAGGAAGGACGTTTGCGCCAATCACGGAGCCCATAGAGTTTTCCTTTGATGCACCAACATGGAGTTTGGGAAGGAGTATGGCAGCTGACATAACCATGGGACGCATTGGAGAAGTCTACAAAGAAGATCTCAAGGATACTATCTACCAGATTTGCGGACGCCGAGACGAACAATGGGAGATAGTTGGTACTAAGAAGGATCGATCCATTGCAGCTTTCATCCAGAGTTAAACCAGCACATTCGGACGCCAGAGAACCAGGATGCGCAGACATGATGGAGTTGAAAACAGCAAAAGCTAAGATTATCGAACTAGAAGGAGGCGAAGGCCACTCGCAAGGGACTACATGGAGGAGATTGTAGCTCTAGTGGGACAAAACGGCGATCTTAAGGAGAAGATTGAAGAACTCATGGGAAATTCGGCACCGGAGGAGAAGATGAAGGTAGCACTGTCCAGATAACTACATCATCATCGATTTACACCGATTCCGATCCTAGTGATGATGATTTCAAAGATGAAGCTGGAGCAGATATTATGGAATCTTCATTGGAGCAGTTTTTCTAGTTGACCACCATAACAGTAGTAGATTTTCCCCCATTTTACATTAGTCTTAGTTGCAGCACTTTCGTAACGATAGTTAGATCGTTGTATGCCCTTGTTTGAATTGATTGGAGTGATATTGTGTGATTTTTCTCATGTGCATATGGGTAGTGTTTCTCACTAGACCTCATTCTATTCTTAACTCTCGTCTTTTCTATAAACCCTCAGATGCCTCCGAGACGCGACCCCGGATTTGTTTTCCCACCGGAGATCACTCAGTTGATTCAGCAGCAGAATGCCTTGATTCAAACATTGGTACAGAACCAAGGCAACAACAACAACAACAACCCACCACCACCACCACCGGTTGACCATCTGACTCGTTTCTTAAGGCTGAATCCGCCGGTGTTTTCCAGTAGCACCGAGCCGATAGTAGCAGATGATTGGCTCCGTAAGGTAGGGAGGAGAATCAAGTTTGTATCACGGCATGAGCCGAGGAGAGCCCATGTAAATTCCTTAACGGGAGTTGTGCAGGAGGAAGTACCAGTGGTAAGGGATTACCCGGACGTGTTTCGGAAGAGTTGCTGTGCATGCCACCGGATAGGGACATTGAGTTTCCGATTGAACTATTGCCGTGCCGGGCCTATATCTAAGAGACCGTATAGGATGCCAGCCCAAGATTTGGAGGAAATCAAGAAGCTGATTAAGGAGTTCTTGGATAAAGGTTTTATTCGCCCAAGTTCTTCACCTTGGGGATCACCAAGATTTAGTGGAGAAGAAGGATGGATCATTAAGAATGGTTGTTGATTATCGCGGATTGAATGAAGTGACCATTAAGAACAAGTACCCACCACCGATGATCAATGACTTGTTTGACCAATTGCAAGGAGCTAAGGTGTTTTCCAAGATCGATTTACGATCGTGGTACCATCGATTGAAGATTCGAGAGCAGGATATACCTAAGACGGCTTTTACCACCAGGTACGGGTTGTATGAGTATACCGTTATGTCATTTGGTCTGACTAACGCACCTGCCTATTTTATGAACATGATGAACAAAGTGTTTATGGAGTTTTTGGATAAGTTCGTCGTGGTGTTCATTGATGATATTCTGGTTTACTCGAAGAATGAAGAAGAACATAAGGAGCATTTGCGTTTGGTACTCGAGAAGCTCAGAGAACACCAGTTATATGCCAAGTTCAGCAAGTGTGAGTTTTGGTTGAAGGAAGTTGGATTTCTCGGACATGTTATATCCGGGGAAGGTATAGCGATGAGACCCCACTAAAGTTTTCACGGTGACAAACTGGGAAGCGCCAACAAAAGTTGGAGAGATCCGGAGTTTCCTTGGACTCGCAGGATACTACCGGAGATTCATTGAGAATTTCTCAAGGATTGCGAAGCCTATGACAGAATTGTTGAAGAAGGATACTAAGTTCATATGGACTGAGGAGTGTGAGGCTAGTTTCCAGGAGTTGGAGAAACGTTTGGTTACCTCACCAGTGTTAATTCTGCCAGATCAGACCAAGGATTACGAAGTTTATTGCGACGCTTCACGTCGAGGACTTGGAGCAGTGCTCATGCAGGAGGGAAGAGTCGCTTTCAGATGCTTCATTTACAGCTTAAGCCTCATGAGTTAAACTATGCCACTCATGACTTGGAGTTAGCAGCCGTAGTGCATGCGTTGAAAACATGGAGACATTTCCTCATTGGAAATCATTGTGAGGTGTATACGGATCACAAGAGTTTAAAGTACATCTTCACGCAGAAGGAGTTAAATCTCAGACAGAGGAGATGGTTGGAACTCATCAAAGATTACGATATGAGATTACATTATCACCCCGGAAAGGCTAACGTTGTAGCAGACGCGTTGAGCCGTAAGAGCCACGTCAACACACTAATGACGGGAGAAATACCAAAGGAGTTAGCCGAGGATCTTCGAGAGCTATGTTTGGAAATAGTTCCGAGAGGCTATGTAGCAACATTGGAGATTCAGTCAACTTTGATGGATAGAATCAGAGAAGCTCAGAAGACTGACAAAGAGATTGCCTCTATAAAGGAGAAAATGAGCGAAGGAAAGGCTAAAGGATTTCGTGAGGATGAGCATGATACCCTATGGTTTGAAGACCATGTTTATGTGCCCAATGACCCGGAGATCAGGAAGTTGATTTTACAAGAGGCACATGATTCACCATATTCGATTCACCCCGGGAATACCAAGATGTATTTGGATTTGAAGAATACTTTCTGGTGGACCGGAATGAAGAAGGACATTGCAGAGTACGTAGCAGTTTGTGATGTATGTCAGAGGGTGAAGGCAGAACATCAGAAGCCAGCAGGATTGTTACAGCCATTGCCGATACACGAACGGAAGTGGGATAAACTAGGCATGGATTTTATCACGGGATTGCCTGTGACCTGCGTGTGCTATGACTCGATTTGGGTTGTAGTCGATCATTTGTGAAGGTAGCTCATTTCATTCGATAAAGACTACCTACAGCAGTGCCAAATTGGCTAAGATATACATGACAAGGATTGTATGTTTGCATGGAGTTCCGAGGAGTATCGTATCGTAGAGGAACCCAATTCACCTCAAAGTTCCGGAAGGCGATTGCATGAAACTTTGGGAACCAGTCGAGTTTAGCGACTTTTCATCCATGCACAGATGGACAAACCGAGAGAGTCAACCAGATTTTGGAGGATATGCTTAGAGCTTGTGCCTTGGATTATGGATCCGGCTGGGACGAAAATTTGCCATACGTGGAGTTTCCTTACAACAACAGTTATCAATCCAGTTTGAAGATGGCCCCTTCAAGCCTTATGCGGAAGGAGGTGCAGAACCCGTTGTTGTGGGATGAAGTTGGAGACCGCCATTGTTTGGACCAGATTTGATTAAGGACTCAACGAGAAAGTAAAGTTGATTCGCGATAGGCTCAAGGTAGCCCGGTCAAGACAGAAAAGCTATGCGGATGCAAAACGCAAGGGGATGTAATACTGAAGTCGGAGACAGAGTTTATCTTCGAGTATCGCCACTTCGAGGAATTGCGTTTTGGTGTTAAAGGAAAGTTAGCGCCTGATTTGTAGGACCTTATCGTGTTTTGGAACGCATGGGAGAAGTTGAGTATTAGTTGGAACTACCTGAAGGATTGTCAAGTGTTCATAATGTGTTTCATGTTTCTCAGTTGAAGAAGTGTCACGCAGAGATGGCTGATATACCATTAAGAGATATTGTGCCACTAGAAACAATTCAGTTGAATGATGATTTAACCTACGAGGAGAAACCGGTTAAGATTCTGGAGTTTGCCAGTCGAGTTACTCGCAGCAAGGTTATCAAGTTTTGCAAAGTTCAGTGGAGCCACCACACTGAGGATGAAGCCACCTGGAAACGAGAGGAAGATTTGCTTAAGGACCACCCTCACCTATTTTCTAGCCAACCCGAATCTCGAGGGCAAGATTCATCTTAAGGGGGGTAGGTTTGTAACATCCCAAATTTCCAATTTGGAATGTTATACATAGAGCATCATTGCATATCATATTTTTCGTTGCATTTTTGCTCGATCCTAGAAATTCTACACAACTCAAGGACCCTCGGAGAGAGTTGGGGATTTTCGTTATTTTCATATTTGAGTTTTCTCAAATTTTGAAAAAGGGATCATTTGGTTGTTATTTATTTTATCTTCAATTATTCCTATTACAAAAATATGAGAGAGGGAATAAAATGACTTTCCCAAAATAAAGAAATAATGATGATTTAATAATAAAATCAAATAAGATTTTATTTTGGAGTTTTCGCCTTTTTATTTGAATTTAGGAAAAATGTGTGTTTTTCAAAATTGCATTTAGGCCCCAAATAAATGCTCATTAAATCCGGCTTGATTTTACAAGCCGGGGAAAATTTATTTCGGGATTTTTGGAGTCCGTTTAGTATTTCTTTTTATTTTTTTTCTACGCGTAATTATTTAAAAAAATACGAACCGCCTTACCGGGCCGTACCCGAGCGGCACTCCGCCGGGCGCTTTTATAAGCTGCCGCCCAGCCCACCCGGGCGCCTCAGCCCACACCCACGCCTAAACCCTAGCTGGCCACGTGAGTCAAGACGCCTCGAGGTTCGGGCCACTTGCTTTCTCCAAGGCTGTTTTTTAAAACCGAGCGGTTTTTCTTCGGTTTTTATTATTATTATTTTTTTATTATTTTTCTTATTATTTATATTTTTTTTATTTTTTTATTATTTTATTTATTTATTTATTTCTCGTTCTTTAACCGTTCTTCGTTTTTCTTTTTCTCGGATTTAATCCGCGATTTTTCTGATCGCGATTCCAGATCCGATTTTCGTTTTAGTATAACTTTTCGCTCGTTTATCGGAATCAGGCGATTCAAGCGCTTGGAGTTTCGTCTCGAAACCCTCTTTCCGAATAATCTACTTAAACAAGTTTTTGCTTCTATAAAATTTGACCTAGATCCAGATTAGTAAAACAGAGTTGTTTCTTCCGCCGTTTGACTTTCGTTGCTTCGTTTGATTTGATTCTTTTTGCAAACCGGAGTTCTTAAGTTGAACTATCTGGTTAGATCTATTTGAGTTTTACCTGTGCATTAGATGAGTACTTATTGTTTGCTTGTTTGTTTGTCTGCGATAGAATACCCTTGAGTGCTTACTGTTACTTCGAGTCTCTAGGTTTCGTGGATCATCAGCAAGGCAAGTAACACTTTGATCATACCTTTTCTACTACCCAGTTTTATGCATTAGATCTATCCTCAAACATTGCATTGACTAGGATCTAATTAAATTGTGGGATGGGAAGTAGTTGAGGTAGTACCTATTACCTGTTTTATTATCAAACCCTTGGGAGTTACTTCTACGTTTGCTTATTGCCATGCTATGCTAGTTGACGTGGATTGGGTGAGTGAATCCATGACAGATGTGAGATTGTTAATTAATGGTTTATCTAAGGTGGCAACTTAAACACACATCTAGGTGGATTGAGGCACCTGGTTTCTATCAGGACTTGCCTGTATTTCTTCGGACCGCCACCCAGGCTCAAAGGGATCATGAGATTATTCAAACTAGAAACTTTCGTGTGCGACCACAAGCCATTATGGGCTCGCATAGTTGATTAAGTTGTGCGAACTCTCACGGGTAGGCTAGCAGATGTAGGGGTTGTAGGTGGTACGGTCTACCCACATGTAAGGTGCTAGCGCTTCTGAAAGACTGTGTCTCGGTCATCCGTTTCTCAAACACCATGTAGTGCGAGAAACCAAACGGAGGCGATCGATTCTTGTGGGGAAAAGTGCGCAAACCTCTGCAGAGTGTATAAACTAATCATGGTTAGCCGTGTCCCCGGTTATGGACATCTTGAGTATCTAGTACTTGGATATCATGTGAATCTCATCATGTTACTTTTAATTAATATTGTTGGGTTTAATGAGTACCTTTAATTGGGATTGAGAATGCTGTCAACCATTCTCAATGTTTCTAACCACCATGATAGTTAAATAAATTTATTCCTTTGCATGAGGGAAAATTGGCTTTTCGCATAAAAACTGTAACCATAGAGCTTTCCACCAGCCATATATGCATGTAGTATAGCTCATTCCATTATCTCTCTATGTGTTACATTGCCAAAGATATTCCATGTCTTGACCCGTTTCGGCCGCAACGTTTCATGTTGCAGACTTTTCGCATAACCAGTAAGGTGCTTAGGTCGTGGTTCGATACTCAAAGGATGCCGTTGGAGTTGATGGACTCACTTAATCTACCAAGCCAACCGATGTTATAGTATTAGATGGCCTTAAGCCATATTTATTTTATTAAGCTCTCTCTTGAGACATTCGATTGTAATAAGTGTGTGATTGCTACTCTGTTATAAATCCTCCGAGTACTATGTGGTGTCAGCATTACTGATCCAGGGATGACACTGAGCACAGAGATCAGACTGTTTGAGGTCTGGTCGCTACATTCGCATCGTGGCCCAGTTCAACACGAGCCGGTGCTTTTCGCCCCACCTCGACTCGCGCTGCGAGGCGGTTTTATTGGCACGTCCTGTCGAGGCAGAGATCGTGTTCCTCTTATTACGGGATCCTCCATTAATGAGGGCGTGTGTAGCCCTATAACGGCCGTTGGTATGACTCCGTGTGCTGTAAGGTAAACCTCAAGCGGTCACCCTATAGACTCTTGATATTCACCCCCTTTATAAAAGGGGCCGAGGCCTATGTCTCTTTTCTACCTTGCTCGCGCCTTCTCGCACATCGAGTTCTATCACCCGAGATCTAAGCTCCAACACCCCGAATCCTCCAATATGTCCGGATCCAACCCTCAAGGCCGGTGGGTGGCCTCCTCGATTCAAGCGGAGGACATTGCGAAGCTTAGGGAGGTCGGATATCTGACCGCCGACATCCAGCACAGGCTTCCTGCTCCAGGGCAGGTCATCCCTACACCGGAGCCCAATGAGTGCGTCGTGTTTGTTCCTCACTTCCTCCGTGGCTTGGGCCTCACCCTCGATCCTTTTGTGAGGGGGCTCATGTTCTATTATGGATTGGATTTTCATGATCTAGCTCCGTACGCTATCCTCCATATCTCGTCGTTCATGATAGTGTGCGAGGCCTTCCTCCATGTCACCCCACACTTCGGCTTATGGCTCAAGACCTTCAATGTGAAGCTGAAGATGATCGAGGGGCGACACGCGGAGTGCGGAGGTGTCGTAATAAGCAGGAACGCGGATGCCCCGTGGCCAGAGGGTTCTTTCCCAGACGCGGAGGGGCGACACGCGGAGTGCGAAGTGGGTGGCCGCTCCCGAGTTCCGCTCGAGCCCTCCGTCACAACTAGCGTCTTGGACCGACGTAGGACGGAATTGGGGGCCCGCTGGTGATGTACCAGTATTGCAGAGCCGCATCCGAGAGCTTCTTGAGAGGGACATTAACCTTGTCAGCATAATGCAAGTGATGTTAATCCGACGGATGTTGCAATCTAACGCCGCCTCTCCGGATGTGGGAGTTCAATCCGGAGGGTCCATGGATCGTTAAGCACTTCTTGACTGAAGCTCGAAGGGATGTGCAAATGATTCTTCGGACCGAAAGTAAAGTGTCCGGACACCACCGAGGATGCGGGCCTAAGCTGCAATCGCCTAGATACCCAAGTAAGTAAACTTGATACCGGGCACCTTGTTTTGTATTTGTCATAATTGTTTATTCTGAAAATCATCCGTGGCCAAGAATGTCTTAGCAAGGCGGAGAGAATCAAGTGTCCGGCGCCACTTCCCGAAGGCTCGCCTGGTCCCACCATGGCCAAGATGCTTGACCGGGTACTCAACAGAATGCCCTCAGGGAAAGACAAGGGGAAGAACGAAGAAACCGAACTTCAGGCACTACGCATCCGAACAGGGGGAATTGTTGCCTCCCCTAAGGAGGATAGTCGGGAAGGGGAGGCTAAGGCCTCCTCCCCGCGCGGGAAGAAGAGGGCTGCCTCCGAAGACTCGGAGACGGAGATGCCCAAACCAGGGAAAAAGATATCACCAGGGGGCTCTACCCCGACGGGCACCCTCACCGCGTCGTGCCCACCAACGGGCCAGCCCTCCACCGAGCTGTAAGTTAATGTTTAATTCGAAGGTATTGCGTTCCTCCTAGGTCAATAACCAGGATTCGTCTTTCGCAGTCCGGCTAGCAGCCCTTCTCAACAGAGTTCGTCTTCGGGGGATCTTCCTCCGGAGATGATGGAGAGCGAGACCCCACCCACCTCTCCGGCTCATGAAGCGGGAGACACCGAGGTGTCGTCATGGAGGAGTCCGGATCTGCCGAAGCCAAAAGCCAATGCGTCAGCCGCCCTAAGCCCTGAGCGTTTGGCTCCCACGAGGGACGATGGGAAGGGTTAAACGCGATTCGATGTCTGGCGGACGTCTTGTGGGACTCTTTGAGCGAGCTGCGCTCTCGGAGGAGCATCGCTTATTAATGAGCGCGGTGCTCAAGAAGATTCCATCCGCTACAAGCGGTTTGAATGAAGCATTTACAAGTCTGCTCAGAGGCTTTGAGGTATGTATTGAAGAATACACTGTTTTTGGCTGTGAGGCACGCGTTAGGTGTGCTCCATATAGGCAAGAGCCTCGAGACTGCAGTTTGCCCGCCCTAGGCGGCAAACGGGGATCATAAATCAATGATTGCGCTGTAAATACGTGCGGTACACGTAGGTCCGGCGCCCGACGATCCGTTGAAGTTGCTTAGAACTAACCGGTAGATTGGATCGATTGATGCCGATATCACTTATTTGGTGAACGAAAGGCTGGACAAATCACAAGGTATGTGATCTGCCTTCCTTTGTATAGGAAAATATGGAGGTGGCATGATATTAATGTAATATGTTCGGACTGCAGATGGTGCTGCTACCGTGGAGGCCCTTAGGGCGGAACTTGTCCAGGCCAAGGAACAAGCTCGGGTTAGCAATGCGGCTGCCCTAAAGGCGGCCGAAGAATTGAGAGCCGAACAGGCTGCTCATCGCCGAAGCGAGGAAAAGATAGCCGAAATGGTCAGAGGGTTAAAAATGCCGCCGTTGGTATGAGCTCCTTAAAAGGAGCATAAGGATAGTTCGCCGAAATGGAAAAGGCACGTAATGCCACCAAGGAAATACGGACCGGCCAGGTGCGCGGAGGAACTTCAACAGCCGGTAAAATCGCTACCGGAGGCTCCTACTTGCTGCGGACGAAGTTTTCGATCTGAAATACGCTCCCTGGATGGACGCCGGAGTCCCGCGGACGCCAGATATGCGGATTTGGCGAAGAAATGCGGTAGCTGCCAAGTTCTTCGAGGATCGGGTGATAAGGAAGTGGAGAAGCTTTCTGAGTCGCAATTCAATGCTCCAACTCGCCGGCTGCCGTTAAGTGAAAAGTTGGATTCTTTAGCGGAGCTTCACAGGTTGTCCGGTCTTGCAATGCGGTCTGTGATAGACCATCTTTGGCCGAAAGGGCCTAAGCCGGACAGTTACTTTGGCTTGGTGCAGCAATTCCTTGGGGTCGTGCCTCGGATCGACGCCATGAGGAGGTCGGCGTCCATAGAGGGTGCACGAATGGCTCTTGCCCGCGTTAAAAGCCTATTGGGCGGATATGGAGGCCACCATTATAGTGACCCAAGATCGGCGGGGGCCAATATCCCGCCGAGCACTACTTGGTGCAGGTCACGAAGGTGCCCGCCTAATAGAGGCGCAAGTGCTCAAGAATGTCTTATTTGAGTGATGAATCAATCATTGTAATAACAATGTTATTTTGGTTATATCGCTATATTTATACTTTTTGCCCGAAAGTATTATTGTGTCCCCTATGCGGCCGTTTACATATATATATATATATATATATATATATATATATATATATATGAATGTATAATCCGAAAGATAGCAGTCGTTGGCTTTCAGCCTTGAACAATAATGCGGGTGTTCGCGAAAAATATGCTTAATCACACTTGATCCAACGTCTTGGTCCGTTAAGGAGGTGATCGCACGTCGAACTAGGCAATTTGGACTATATAGTCTGTAACACTTTCGCTTAGCCATGGAGTCTAATGTTGGGGCTACTATGTAGCCCCGGTACCTTCGCGTGCATCCGAATACGGGCGCGTGTGTACATGACCGGGAAATGGTCCTTCGTTAATGCAGAGGGATCCTAAAGATTCCGATAGGTCTTCGAGTGGTTGAACAGTCTCTCGTTGTATCATGACAGTCAGTTTTCGACTTTCTCTACTAAGGTGCTCGTCCAGAATAACCAGGGCACAATCGCAGTAGTTCTCCTTTGGCCACCTTAGCCGATAATAACGGAACGTAAGGCGGCAAACCCAGGAGCCGGGCAAACCCAACATTTGACCAAAGACATGATTCGGAGCTGCCGCATATAAGGCCAAACTTCGTGACGCCGAACACTCCGAAGGTATTTAGACTTTATAATGCACGATGGGCTCAAGAATGCCCATTCATTATAAACCCCTGTGTTTCCGTGCGTCACGTTAATCAGTCGTGGCGAGAAATGCCAAAAGCGGCGAGATCCTCTCGTGGGTATGGAACCCATGGGATGGTTAAACAACAAGAGGCAATAGAAAAGGTTTACACAGGGGCTTAATCTAAAAAGAAACCTATTGAATGGGGCCCTGCTGCACGTCTGCGCCTTTGCTCCATTGTGCCGTATCCTGGAAGGGTATCGCGCGAAAATTCTCTATGGAGAAAGGAAAACTCGTAGAAGAGTACAACGTAAGTATGCGATGGATAATAAAGGTGTAAGATGTTGGCCTGCCCAAGTGTGGGGCTATATAAAGTATTTATAGCCCCTGGTGTCCACTATGGGGATTACATATACGGTGCCCTGATTCAATTTTATCCGGGTGACCGGACTCGTCTAACCGAGTCTGTGGTCTTTAATGATCAGTCATGTTTTCTGATTTTGGAGGCCGCTTATAGTCCGGCCGCTAAGGCCGTCGCGAGTTCCTCTGCGCGTGAAGAGCGCTCTGTGATTCCTCTAACGGTGATGACGCCACGTGGACCGGGCATCTTGAGTGTAAGGTAGCTATAGTGCGGCAATGCGTTGAAGCGGGCGAAGGCCATTCTTCCAAGCAATGCATGATAAT
Organism: Aegilops bicornis; assembly: GCA_021605145.1. Classification (NCBI taxonomy): domain Eukaryota; kingdom Viridiplantae; phylum Streptophyta; class Magnoliopsida; order Poales; family Poaceae; genus Aegilops; species Aegilops bicornis. Next base: position 383,388 of record JAHIAL010000088.1, on the reverse strand, counting down.
TGCTTTGGAAGGGCGCGATGATGAAGAGTAGCTCTTCGCTTCTGGAGTTGCCTGGAGAGCCGAATGTTACCTCCAGTACGACGGAGCCCCCGTTGTGGGCTTCAATGCCTGGTATCACCCCTTCAAAGGTGGTGTTGCTTTGGTTAATTCTGGATGGGTCTATCCCCATCCTGCGGACAAAGGTCCTCAGATATTAAATTGAGACTACCGCCGCCATCCATGAGGACACGGGTGAGACGGTATCCGTCGATTATCGGGTCAAGCACCAAGGCCTTTGATTCTCCGCGCCGAATACTAGTTCGGTCGTCCAAGTGATCGAAGGTGATCGGATAAGGCATCCAATGGTTAGATGTGAGTACGATGGGCTCTATATCGAGCGCGTCTTTATGCGCGCGTTCGTGCCTCCTCATGGATGTGTGAGTCGCGTGGATCATGTTCACTGTTTTAACCTCTGGCGGGAATTTTTTCTGTCCCTCAGTGTTCGGCTGGCGAGGTTCATCCTCGTCTTCACTTGGTGTTTCCCTTCCCTTGTGTTCGGCATTTAATTTGTCGGCTGCTTGAAGACCCGGCACTCTCATGGCGTGTGGTTGGCGTGTTTGTCGTGGGTGCCATGAATTTGGCATAGTTTGCCTAGGACTCTATTCAGACCAGGACGGTCCCTCTTTCTTGCTTTTTAAATGGCTTCTTTTCTTTGATCGTGTCGAGAGCCCCTGAATCCGGCATGAACTGTTGTGTTATCCGGGCTCTCTTCCTTGTTTTGGCGTTATTGTTTATTACGCCGTGGTTTCCCGTTGCCATCCCTTATTTCGGATGTGCTAGGGTCGATGGTGCCTATACGGGCTAGCCATCTATCCTCACCCGCGCAAAAGCGGGTCATGAGGCTTGTTAAGGCTGCCATTGTCCTCGGCTTTTCTTGGCGAGGTGTCATGCAGCCACTCGTCACGGATGCTGTGTTTGAATGCCGCTAAAGCTTCGGCGTCCGGACAATCGACAATTTGGTTTTTCTTAGTGAGGAATCTGTTCCAAAGCTTGCGGGCGGACTCTCCGGGTTGTTGGATTATGTGACTTAAATCGTCAGCATCCGGAGGCCGGACATAGGTCCCTTGAAAATTGGCCCTGAAAGCGTCCTCGAGTTCCTCCCAACTCCCAATTGAATTTTCGGGAGGCTTTTCAACCAGTGTCGGGCTGGTCCCTTCAGTTTGAGGGGAAGGTATTTGATGGCGTGGAGGTCATCCCCACGAGCCATATGTATATGCAGGATAAAATCCTCAATCCAGACATCTGAGTCTGTCGTTCCGTCGTATGCCTCTATGTTCACAGGTTTAAAGCCCTATGGAAATTCATGGTCCAATACTTCTTCGGTAAAACACAGGGGGTGAGCAGCCCCTCTGTATCTGGACGTGTTGTGGCCTGCCGTCGGCTGCTGTTGTGTCCGGTGTTTATTCCGGACTGGTACTCGATTGGCATGATCGTTTTGGTGACCATAGTCCCTCGCCGGGGTGTGTCCTTTGGATCCATAAATGGACCTGGCCGCGCCAGCTTTCTTATCCAGGTGCTCACGTAGATCGTGCGCGGCGTCGGTAGCCGCTTTGTTGCGGTTATGAAGTGGCACGGCTTCGTCATCGAATGCAGCGGTAGCTTGCGTTTTGGATAGCTCTTTGTATGGCGATCATCGCCGTATCTTTCTCCAAAGGTGTCAGCACTTTGTTCCATCTACGGTTGAGCATTTCCTGTGCGGCTTTGAGCCGTTGCTTCTGCTTCTTTAGACTTCTTGCGGTGGCCATAAGCTTTCTGTGGAGGTTATCTCGTTCCATGTGTTTTTTCGGGATTGCATCATTATCCGGACTGTTTTCCTGTGCTGGTTCGGTTTGATGACCACGTCCGTCGGGATCGTTGTCCTCGGCGCCCGCCTTCGAACTATGTTCGTGGTGACCTGGTTCGTCTGCTCCATCACCGGGTCCGTATGGTCGTTGTTGCCTTGAGTTGATTGTAGTATCGATCCCTCCGGCGCTCTTGTCGCTATTTTCTTTATTCTTTGGACTTAGAACGGCGTCTGCGTCGCTTTGGCTTTTGTCCGGGGGTTTTATCGTTCAGATTGTTGCCTTTGTCCTCTTTGGGCGTATCCACCATGTATATGTCGTGTGACGAGGGAGAAGTCCAGTGCCCCATAGATTCCGAATCTTCTCCTGCATCGTCATCCATACCGCCGATGTCTTCGAGTCAAGTCGAACACGTCGGTTAAATCATCGACCGTGGCTATGAAGTGGGTGGGCAACGAATTTTTCGTCGCCGCTTCCCTCGAGCCGGACATAGTTTGGCCCAGAATTTTACATCAAGAGAGAGTTTTAACAAGTTCAGCATGTCGCCAAAGGTCGAGTCTTTGAAAGATATCCGCAGCAGTTGAACTCCATTACGGGAGCCCAACCCGCTCGACCGGCTCGGAGTGCATGGACCGGAACCAACATCCGGATCTGAACTGGGTCCGGAGTCATGAGCCACCAGAGATAAGGCCCGTGTTCGCTCCACCGCCGATGAGTGTGTGACTGCGGGCGGGTCCAGCCCTCCGTCCTTAGGCAACGCAGCCTGTTCCGGATTTAGGTCAGAGGCTACTGCGGGGGTGATACCCCAAGCTTTGTCCGACAGCAGGTCTAAGCCGTGCTCGTCGTGACTGTCCGGTGCTCTTGGCATGGGCCCGAATCCGTCGAAGATCCCGTCTTCGCGGACGACCGTCGTGTAGTTCAGGTTTCCGGTCCTGATCTGGTGGCCAGGGGCGTAGCTTTCGATCTGCTCCAAATGGCCAAGCGAATTGGCCCGCAGGGCGAAGCCGCCGAACACGAAGATCTGTCCGGGGAGAAAGGTCTCACCAGGGGTCGTGTTGTTGACGATGGTTGAAGGAGCCATCGAGCCCTGTAGCGACACAGAGGAACTCTCAATGAAAGCACCAATGTCGGTGTCAAAACCGGCGGATCTCGGGTAGGGGGTCCCGATCTGTGCGTCTAAATTTGGTGGTAACAGGGAAGCAAGGGACACAGATATTTACCTGTGTTTGGGCCCTCTCGATGGAGGTAAAACCCTACTTCCTGCTTGATTAATATTGAAGATATGGGTAGTACAAGAGTAGATCTACCACGAGATCGTAGAGGCTAAACCCTAGAAGCTAGCCTATGATGGTATGATTGTAATTGTGATCGGCCTTCTAAGGACCAACCTCTCCGGTTTATATAGACACCGGAGAGGGCTAGGGTTTACATGGAGTCAGTTACAAGGAAGGAAATATAATATCTGGATCGCCAAGCTTGCCTTCCACGCCATGGAAAGTCCCATCCGGACACGGGTCGAAGACTTGAGTCTTGTATATTCACGCTTCAATAGTCCGGACGTCGTATACAGTCCGGCTATCCGGATACCCCCTAATCCAGGACTCCCTCACCCGTGTTGGGTGTATTTGCTCTTGTGTGTGTAGGTACTGCTAAAGGTTGCTTGTTAATTCTCCTACTGGTTCGATAAACCTTGATTCTTTACTAAGGAAAATACTTTTCACTACTATATTACTTCACCCTTCCTCTTCATGGAAATCCCAACGCATTCCATAAGTAGCAGGCGTCTATTCAGCACAGAAACATTTGCCTTCCTCTAAGAAAAAATAGAGCAAATGTGTAGTTATGGATTTACTTAAACTTTATATGCATATCATATGAAAATCTTCTAGCAGAGGTATGTAAAAAAGACACATTCTTTTGGTACCTGAATATCATCCAAGGCTGATTTCTCACCCAAGCATTATTTTCGCAAAACTAAACATGAACGTTTATTTAGCATCATCAAATCATAATTTTGGAGTATTTTTAACAATTTTTGCAGACGATTTGATTCATCACATAGTAGAATAGGTCAACATATGTGTTTTGTAAAATCATATAATATCCTTCGGAAAAAGGTCCATTTTAAACCTTAAATCAGGGATTCGGAGTTGGGGGTTCGATTTAACTAAACCCTACAAGTTCAAGGTTTAAAATGGACTTTTTCCATATCCCTCCCTCTTCCGACCCACTCATGATGACACAACTCTGGCGGACAACGAAGCACGTAACGGAACAGTATGTGGGTCGAATATATTTAAATGTGCGTGGGCATTTTGAACTTGGACCGCGTGGGCCATCGACCTCAAAATGATCATCTTTTTTTAAAGGGGGAATATATTAATATCAAGTAGATACCAATTACACCCAGCCTCTGCACCAACAAGATGCCTAAAAACATCGAGGATGCACACAACCAAAAAATAAAAAAGCGGGAAAACCACCCCTGCCATGGTGATCAATCACCCACAATAGCAACGCTCAAACCACCAACAAAGACAACACCCGAACTAGAAAGAAGGTTCTCCAAAAGCAACGCCTCCAGGAAGGAAACAATGCAAAAGTGTTATCGTTGCCCGGTTAAAGATCGTAGGTTTTCACCCTGGAGAAAGATCGCGTTCCCAAAACAATGTCTTCAACAAGGCACTGCCAAGTGATACGTCTCCAATGTATCTATAATTTTTAATTGTTCCATGCTATTATAGTATCAATCTTGGATGTTTTATATACACTTTCAAGCAATTATATATCATTTTTGGGACTAACCTATTAACTTAGTGCCCGATGCCGATTGTTGTTTTTTGCTTGTTTTTGGTTCCATGAATATCGCATTACCAAACAGAAGTCTAAATGCCACAAAACTTTTTGGAGATTTTTACGGACAAAAGAGACACTAGAAGTTTAGGAGAAGACCAGATGATGAAGCGTGGGTCCACGAGGCACCAGGGCGTGGCCAAGGGGGTAGGCGCGCCATGGTGGCTTGTGGGGCCCACGAGGCTCCGTTTGACCCTCCGCCTCTATAAATTCTAAAAAATTGTGAAACCAACAGGCAGTCCACGAAATACTTTTTCCGCCACCGCAAGTTCCAGAACCACGAGATCCCATTTGGAGGCCTTTTCCGGCACTCTGCCGGAGGGGAATTCGATCACGGAGGGGGCTCTACATCATCCTTGCTGCCCTCCGATGATGCGTGAGTAGTTTACCACGGACCTATGGGTCAATAGTTAGTAGCTAGATGGCTTCTTCTCTCTATTTGATCTTCAATACAATGTTCTCCTCGGTGTTCTTGGAGATCTATTTGATGTAATGACTTTTTACGGTGTGTTTGTTGGGATACGATGAATTGTGAGTCTATTATCAGATATATCCATGAATATTATTTGAGTTTTCTCTGAACTTTTTATGCATGATTGTTATAGCTTCGTATTGCTTCTCCGATCTATTGATTTGGTTTGGCCAATTAGATTGATTTATCTTGCCATGGGAAGAGGTGCTTTGTAATGGGTTCGATCTTCTGATTGCTCAATCCCAGTGACAAAAAGGGACATGACACATAGGTATCATTCTATTAAGGGTAAAAGGATGGGATTTATTTCATGCATGAGTTTATCTTGTCTACATCATGTCATCTTGCTTAAGGCGTTATTCCGTTTTTCCATGAACTTAATACACTAGATGCATGCTGGATAGCGGTCAATGTTGGAGTAATTGTTTCGGTCTACTTGTCTCGGACGTGATGCCTATATACATGATCATTGCCTTGGATATCGTCGTAATTATTTTCTTTTCTATCAATTGTCCAACAGTTATTTGTTTATCCACCGTATGCTATTTTCAAGAGAGAAGTCTCTAGGCGAAACTATAGGCCCCGGGTCTATCTTTATCATATATTAAAACCGAAAACACCTTGCTGCAATTCTTTTATCTGAACTATCTATCAAAAACTATACGATTTAATCTTGCTCGTAACCGTTAAGAGATTGACAACCCCTTGTTCTCGTTGGTGGGTTGCAAGTATTTGTTGTTTGTGTGCAGGTGCTGTTAACGAGTCGTTGTTTGGTTCTCCTACTGGATTGATAGCCTTAGTTTCATAACTGAGGGAAATACTTATCTCTACTATATTGCATCATCCTTTCCTCTTCGGGGAAATCCCAACACAGCTCACAAGAAGCACCAGACACAACCAATAAAGGTCAGATCTTAGGTTTTCACCTGGGAAATCATGACTTAGTACTCAAAGGAGCACCAACAACAAAGAAGTCCTCCAATGCTTGCTTGCGATCCTTGAAGGCTACTACTACAAGTCGTGTACCACAGTTTACAGAAACTTGTCTTAGCCGAGGTTTGGACGGGAACATATCCCGCAAGCTAAGTCTGAACAACTGCTTGTGAAGCAAATTCTTCATCGCATCCAAGACCCCGTCTTCGCCAGTGCAGGTCCTCCAATCACGCCATGGCATTCTCCGCATATGTTGATCCCTTAGGGTCTGGCGATTAGGGTTTGGCGGACTTGCGGCGCCCGCAGATCGGATCGTCGGGGCGCACCGGAGTTCCGCCGGACGGGAGGATGGCGACACCCTCGTGGGAGGCGCTGGCAGAAGAGAACGAGGCGACGATGTCGCCTCGGAGGCTGCTAGGGCGCTGGCTCGGGAGGAACAGCTTGGGAAACTCGACATCTCTAAGGAAGAGGCGACGCCCCTGGTGCTCGATGATCGCGTCGAGGGGGCACCAGAGAAGTGGATGGTTGCAGGGAAGATCTTGCACCGCAACACACTGCATATCTAGACCATCACGAACGCACTTCGACCTACATGGGGTAACCCTAAAGGTCTATCCTTCCGCATGGCAGGGGAAAACACGTTCGTTGCCGACTTTGCAACGAAGCGAGATAGAGATCGCGTATGGGACGGATCCCCATGGCATATCAGTAAGAACGCGGTTCTTCTGTCAGAATTTGACGAGTGCATGTGCCCGTTGGAACTCAAGTTTACCAAACTGAAAGTTTGGGCACGTGTTGTCAACCTTCCGTTCAATCTGCGAGATGATGCATGGTGCAAGGCAATTGCGAAGCAGATAGACAAGGACGCCAGTTCGATTCACTTTGATCATTGGGGCAACTACCTGCGAGCCAGTGTCACACTTGACGTGGCCAAACCATTGAGGAGGTGGATTTTGATCAATTCTGCAAGGAGGGGCAGTACAGATCCATATGAAATTCAGTACGAAAACATACCCCACTTTTGCTTTTCGTGTGGCCGTTTGGGCCACGCTGATCTGGTCTGTCCGACACCGGGGACGAGAGATGGAAACGGCGATCTGCCCTTTGGCAAAGGCCTATGGCCGTCGGACGACAAGAAGAAAGCTGCATCTTCCGAGGGTTCCTCACGTACTCAACCAGCAAAATCCAACAGGAATGAGACTAGAAACTCCAGTGATGCAGCAGCGGCAGATGCCGAGGTGAACTCTCCGTTGCGCCAATACAACTCTAAAACGAAAGGGGGCCGAACCAAGTCTCATCAGAGAGTTGAGCTTCCTCTCCTCACAAACCACGCCGCTAATGATGAGGATGGATCGAGCACACAACTAATGATGCGAAAAGGGGGAGAGGGCCCGAGGACGAGGGCACATTCGGGAACCAAAGAAGAAGAAGCCCACGCCCAACAACTCGAAGTATTTGGCAGAGGTCGCTATGCAGCCCCGCCACCCAATGATATGCCTCACTGAATCTGCCGGGGCTTGGGAACCCGAGGCAGTTCTTAAGCTTCGCAATGTTGTGAAGCAAGAAGGGCCCGCCCTAGTCTTTGTCATGGAAACGTAAGATTAGAGGGAAGCGTGTTGAGAGAGTAACAGTAATTCTTAGGGTTTGCAGGTGCTGCTTTCTTTGTTGGCTGATGGATTAAGCGGAGGTATTGGCCTCTTCGGTCCAAAGATGTGATAGTAGAGCTCAAGAATTACAGCTTGGCCCACATCGATGTAGTAGTGCGCGATGCTTTGGACAACTTTCGGTGAACTGGAGATTCACCGGCTTCTATGGAGCGCCAAGAAGCAGGAAGAACAGGCATCACGGTGGCGCTTCCTTTGTACCTGCATGGTTTACCACACTCTGCGTGGCTATGTATGGGTGATTTTAATGAGACCCTATATGGGGAAGAACACTACAGTCGGACGGCTCGACCTGAATGGCAGATGAGAGCCTTTCGTGAGATCACCGATGAGTGTGCATTCCAAGATCTAGGTTGGATGGGAGTTCCTTACACATGGGACAACCGACAATCCGGCGATGCAAATGTTAAAGCCCGGCTAGACCGAGCCTTCGCTAACGAGGAATTTAGACAGATTTTCGAGTATGTTAAAGTGCGCCACATCTGCTCGGTGGAGTCTGGTCATTGCTTCGTCTTGACTGACTTTCGGCACCAAGCTCCTAGCAATGGATCACATACGTCGAAACCGTTTCGGTATGAGAACATCTGGCAGTCTCATAACGATTACGACCAACTAAATCCTTTGAAACTTGGCGAGCACAAGCCTCCCGGCCGGGTTTGGGTGGTATTATGAACTCCCGCTGCATTACAACGTAGTTTGATGCCGTGGGGGTTCGAGAATTTACCGTCTCACCGTGACAGTCCGACAACCATTCTGTACATCTTGACAGATTGCGCGGCTACCATTGGCTGTGGCCCTTCAGAGGAAGAGAAAGCCACTATGCTCAAGCTTCGAGAAGCATTAAAGGCCGGAGGAGATCCGGCCACAAAGGCGTTCTCAGTACCGTGGCTGCGGGAAGGTGATCGCAACATCAAGCTTACTTCAAAGCGCAGCAAAGCAACGTGCTACAAGCATCAAGAAGATCGCCATTCTGCAGCGTTCGGATGGTTCTGTTTGTGCCTCGGTAGATGAAGACAATGAAGAAATTCTTGATTTCTACAACCCTATACACATCTCAAGGCTCTGAATAGCCGAGGATCTATTATCGCATGTACCAAAGTAGGTAACACCGGCTATGAATGACCTGCTATGCCGCCTTTGAAGCTCAAGAGGTACATGATGCATTATTCCAAATGGCACCTTCAAAGGCGCCGGGGTGGATGGATTCTGGCGGGTTTTATCAACGCCACCGGGACCTTTTGAAGCATGATCTAGTCCGGTGCAGCTTGATTTTCTTAATGGTGGTGAGCTACCCGCGAGTCTAAATGACACGTCGATCACATTAATTCCCAAGGCGTCATCCACAAAACATCTCCCGGTGCCGACCCATTGCATTATGCTCGAGTTCTTTATAAGATCATTGTTAAAGTGATCACCAACCGACTCTGACCCGCATGGATGAGATAATCAGTGAGGAGCAAAGTTCTTTCGTCCCGGGTCGACTAATCACCGATAACGTCCTTGTGGCTTTTGAAAGTGTTCATACGATGAAGAGGCGAAAGAAAGGGAAAAACTTCTCATGTGCAATTAAGTTGGATATGATGAAGGCTTACGATCGAGTGGAATGGGACTTCCTTGAAGCTATGATGCTGAGGCTCGGGTTTGCGGGCAATATGGTCAAATTAATCTTGAAGTGCGTCACTTCGGTTCGTTTCTCTGTTAGGTGTCCAACAGAGCTGCGCCTTTTCACACCATCAAGAGGCCTTCGCAAGGCTGTCCCGTATCCCCATACCTATTCTTGCTCTATGTCAAGGATTCTCCTCTATGCTGAAAAAATTATGGCAACTACGTTGGATCGGGGCATCTGAGTGAACTTCCGGGCCCCATGGGTGAGTCACCTCTTATTTCTTGATGACAGTTTGATCTTCATCAAGGCAAGCACAAAGTGAGTGCAATTAAATTTGAATGATATCCTAAGAATATACGGGGAGCCCTCCGGTCAGTGCGTAAACAAAGCTAAAAGTGCTATCTACTTTAGCCCAAACACACCGGAGACGCTCAAAGAATCCCTCAAACAGCTGCTCAACGTCCATTCAGAAGCTTTTTCAGAGCGGTATCTTGGTCTACCCACTGCTGTTGGGAGAATCACAAGTGGTACTTTTGAACACATTGGAGACCGAGCAAGGGGAAAATGCAGGGTTGGTGCGAAAGGTTCTTTGCTTGTGCAGAAGAAACATTGATCAAATCTATTGTTCGGGCTATACCAACTTTCAAAGATGTCTTGTTTTCTCGTGCATACCAAAAAGTTTGCAAAAGTTTAACCTCAAACATGGCAAAGTTTTGGTGGGAGATTCAAGGTTGTGGCGCTCCTTGCACTTTGGATCACCCGAGACAAACTAGCTACACCAAAGATTAAAGGAGGGATGGGCTTTCGTGATCTCCGACAGTTCAATCTAGCGCTCCTCGGGAAGCATGGCTGGAGATTCATGACAAAGCCAGACGCTCTTTGCTCATGCAGGCAACAACACCCAAATCTTCATCTGCCATATGGAGGGCCATAGTTGCTGGTCGCGAAGCTCACAATGTTGGCCTGCTAAAACGCATCGGGGATGGTGCATCTACTTCCATCTGGGAGGACGGATGGATCCCGTCTACCGCCACCATGCGGCGCTCTTCGTGCCACCGGCTTGGTGGCTACAATGGTCGATGACCTGATCGATGAGGTCAAGCCGGACACGGAAGCATGACCTTGTCTTGGCGATACCTTCATTCTTGCGCCGGATGCGAAGCCATCTTGAACATCCCACTCAAATAGGGGTGGTGGAGAAGATTTTTTGGCTTGGGCACACGAGAGATCCAAAGCATCTACTACATTAGATCAGCCTATCGAGCTCGATGAACCAAAAGAGTGTTTAGCTCTTGAAGAGGCGGATAGCGACGCCATCAATGAGTGAACAACAGATGTGGAGCCAACTGTGGAAACTCAAAGTTGTCCCAAAAGTACGGGTATTCTGGTGGCGGGTACTTAAGGGGATCATCCCTGACGAGTGCACTCTCCACTACCGGCATATCAAGGATAACAACTTATGCAAATTGTGTCTTGCTATGGACGAAGACCTGATGCACGCCCTAGTGCATTGCTCCCATGCACGAAGCTTCTGGGAGGAGGCAAGGTTATTGTTTGAGATCAGTGTGACATCCGGATAATTAAGCTATAGTGATCCCCGGTAAACGATGCCACGTCACCTCCGTTACTGCTATTAATCTTGCGTTAGTTCAGAACCGGTTCAAATCTAAATTTGAATTAAAGTCAAACGATAAAAGTTTTCAAACTTTAAAACTAAAATGTTCGGGTTGTGCCAAATAATGCTTTAGTAATTATGGTGGATAAACCACACTTCCGTAAAGAATTCAAATACACTAAAATAATTAAAACAATAGTGAAAACAATTAAACAAATGCCTATTGAAAGTTATGAAATATTATAACTATATTATTATGGGTTAACAATTAGTGTGACAGTAGTTTGTTTATAAATACAAGTTTAGGTGCTAGTGGTAATTTTTATAAAACTAAAAGTAAAAGAAACTAGAAATAAAATAGAAAAGAGAATAAGGAAAAGGAGAAGACAAAGCGATGAAACAAAAAAGGGGCAAAGCCCTCTCCTGAGCCATTAGGCCCAAATGGCCGATACCAACACAACCGGCCAGCCCACCCCGGGCCGCCTATAACCCCACTCCCCCAAACCCTAGCCACACCCCTGATCCCCACTCCTCTCCCCGAACCCCCTCGATCCCCTCCTCGCGCCGCCCGAGGACAGGCGGGCCTTGACCCTCTGCCCAGCTGACGAGTAGTGCAGCGCCATGCGACCGCCCAGCGTGACCCGCCTGCGCCGAAGGCCACCCCACGCCACAGCCTCCTCCTCGCGGCTCCCTGCCCTGCTCTGACCCCCCCTCGCATCGCCGCCTCCTCCTTCGACCTTCACAGTCGCCGACCCCGCCTCTGTCGCACGCTCCTGCCGTCCGCGCCTCCCATGGCTGCACCAGGGCGTGGCCGGCGCCTGCCGGCGCGCGTGGGCGCTCTCTTGCAGCTCGCCATTGCTCCTCCGTGTGCCCCGGGCCGATGTTGGTGCGCCCTGCCGGACCGGCTTCGTCCGGCAGCCGCACCTTCGTCGACCACCTCTCCGACTCGGCCACCCCGAGCCTCCCTCGAGCCTGTTGCCCGAACCCTCGACCCCAGTGAGCGCCTCCCCCTCTCCTCTGGGTCTCCCTCGCAGCTCACGCGCTACTCGTCCTTGGTCGCTAATCTGTGGGCTCGCTACCCGTGTCTTTGTTGTAGCTGCTTTGCCGATCAGCGGCATCCCCTGCACGTGCCCGGCCATGGTCGTAGCCCCCACCGTCGCGCTGTCGTTCCCCCTACTCTCACTCCGCCACGCACCGCCCTTCCGCCACAACCTCGCGCCGGCCTACGCCGTCATGGCCTTCACCCCCACCATTCGCCTGGGCCAGTGCCCAATCGGGTTGGGGCTTCGCCCGCAGCGCCCGAACCCACTTTGGCCATGGGCCAATGGCACAAGGGGCCCACGCCCCTGGAACGATTTTTTAATAAAGTTAATAAAATAAATAAATAAATATTAATTAATTAATTAGTTGATTAATTAAGTTAATTAATTCTGTTTAGCTAAGCTAATTAAAATTAGTTAACCTAATCAATGAAATTAAGCTAATTAACATGTTTAATCTAAGTCAATGACATATGGGACCCATGCGTCAGCTTGACCCAGTCAACACCTTTGTTGACTGGTGATGTCATCTTTGACGTCATCTTGAATCTTGATAATGCCATTTTCGAATTAAATTAATAATAATAATTTATAAATTGAATTAAATTTTTAGAAATTAATATATAATAAACCGTAACTCGGATGAAAATGTTTTGTACATGGAAGTTGCTCAGAACGACGAGACGGATCCGAATACGCAACCCGTTCGTCCGCCACGCATCCCTAGCATAGCAAACACGCAACTTTCCTCCTCCGGTTCATTTGTCCGAAAACGCGAAACACCGGGGATACCTTCCCGGATGTTTCCCCAACTCACCGGTATCACCTACTACCGCGTTAGGGCACCCCTAGCACCGCTCATTGTCACGTCATGCATCGTCATGCTTATGTTTGCATTGTATTTATTGTTTCTTCCCCCTCTTCTCTCCGATAACTACGAGACCGACGCTGCTGCTGCCCAGTTCGACTATGGAGTTGACGACCCCACCTTCTTACCGAGAGCAACCAGGCAAGCCCCCCTTTGATCACGGATATCGCCTCCTCTTCTCTATCTGCTTGCATTAGAGAGTAGTGTAGCATATTCTTGCTTCCGGTTAATCCTATTCTAATGCATAGCCTTTGTCATTGATGCTCTGATTGTTCCCCTTACACGATATCCTCTTGCTTAGTATAGGATGCTAGTGTTTCATCCGTCAGCCCTACACTCTTGTCCGTCGCCATGCTATACTATCGGTCGTGATCACTAGGGAGGTGATCACGGGTATATACTATATACTTTATACATGACACATGTGGTGACTAAAAGTCGGGTCATTGACTCGTTGAGTACCCATAAGTGATTCTGATGAGGGGGTGAAAGACAGGTGGCTCCATTAGGTAGAGGTGGGCACAGGTTCCCGACGGCCCCATTACTTTACTTTGTGGCGGAGGCAGGCAGGTTGAGACCACCTAGGAGAGAGGTGGGCACGGCCCTGGTCGGCATTCGCGGATGCTTAACATGCTTAACGAGATCTTGGTATTTGATCTGAGTCGGCCATTTGGTCTATACGCACTAACCAACTACGTCACGAAGTTATGGGCACTTTCGGCGTCGTGGTATCGGTAGAAGCCTTCGTTACGTCGGCGGCGGTAGCGCTGGATTGGAACGTAAGCATGCTCTTGTATTAATGGGGCTAGCTACGCTTCCGGCCCGCGTCATAGCGTCGCAGGTGTGCTAAGGCGATGGGCCCGGCACCCTGTCTTAGGTTTAGACCGGCGTCTTGACCTCTCTGTTAGCCTAGGTGGGGCTGCGGCGTGTTGATCTTCGCGGTGGGCATGACCGGAAAGTGTGTCCGGCCAAATGGGATCAAGCGTGTTGGGTTATGTGGTGCACCCTGCAGTGAAGTTAATCTATCACGAATAGCCGTGATCTTGATAACAGGACGACTTGGAGTTGTACCTTGACCTTATGACAACTAGGCTGGATACCTAATAAAACACACCCTTCCAAGTGCGGATATAACCCGGTGATCGCTCTCTAACAGGCGGCGAGGAGAGGATCACGGGTAGGATTATGCTATATCTGATGCTACTTGGAGGACTTCAATCTACTCCCTTCTACATGCTTGCAGAAGACAGAGGCGACTGTGAGCGTAGTCTTCCATAAGACTAGCTATCCCCCTCTTATTACGGCATTCTCGCAAGATATAGTCCACCGATATTGCCTCTTTACACATATACCCATGCATATGTAGTGTAGCTCCTTGCTTGCAGTACTTTGGATGAGTACTCACGGTTGCCTTGTTCCCCCTTTTCCCCTTTCTTTACCCGATTGCGCAAACTGCAGACGATGGAGCCCAGGGCGAGACGCCACCGTCGGCGAGGACTCCCTCGCCCGGAGGTGCCTACTACTACGTCTGACCCGTAGCGACAACCGGGGAGTAGTTAGGAGGATCCCGGTAGGAGGCTTGCGCCTCTTTCGATCTGTATCGGTTGTGTTAGCCTTCTTAAGGCAAACTTGTTTTAACTTATGTACGTACACGAGATATTGTTGCTTCCAATGACTTCGTCTATGATCGAAAGCACTTGTATTCGAGCCCTCGAGGCCCTGGCTTGTATTATGATGCTTGTATGACTTATTTATGTTTTAGAGTTGTGTTGTGATATCTTCCCGTGAGTCCCTGATCTTGATCGTACACGTTTGCGTGCATGATTAGTGTACGGTCAAATTAGGGGCGTCACAAGTTGGTATCAGAGCCGACTGCCTGTAGGAATCCCCCTTCCACACTCCTTAGCCGAAGTCGAGTCTAGGCGATGCAAAAACTTTTACTAACATGGCTGTGTGTCTTACGGGCACACATCGCCATTGGGTGGTAGTAGGATCTTTTATTGCTCGACCTATACTCTGGGACTCTGACATCTCTCCTATTCGGGTTAAATGATTTTACTAAATCGGACTCTAGGATCTCGATAATACTTTCTCCCGGAGAGCCCCTTCAGTCCAGATGATCGCCGGCTGCACCAGAAGATTTCGAAGATACTCTCCGATTTTCTCTCGACACCTTGTGCCCATTGCTTTTGCAATTCCCTTCCACCGAAATATCCCTATGGATAAATACTTACACCTGTCGTGCTTACTTTTATTCCCAGCCGATCTTGTTATTACAAGATACCCCGAGAATATTTTGTGCCCTCTTGCCTTGCAGTTCCTTGCCACTGAATACCCCTAAGAATAATTTCGCACTTTCCGAGTATCCGCTCATCCCAGTTGTTCAGATGTTTCACAAAAGTCTTTGAAATACTATTCAATCCTCCAGAAAATCCTTAGCGACTTTGTTAGTGCAAATACTTGTCTACTTGCATTATGGAAGCTTCCCATATATCTGGCAATATTCACTAGTATCTTTTGACACCGTCATTTTGATCCTATTGATTCAACATGTGTGCGAATGCACACAATCATCTATCAACCGTTCTAAATTATCTTTCCGGCTCAGACATCATTTTAAACATGAGCTGGATCTCGACCAAACAAATTGTCATCGATTGTATCCCTAAGTCTATTCAGCTTATCCATCCCTAATCAGAGCATTGCTTCTGATCCCTTGTCTTAAATTCATAATTCCTTGCATTTTAAGCTTTGAGTTAGTGGGTTGTTTCTATAATCCGATGCACTTGCATTCCTTCTTCCTTTGATAGAGTACCGATACTCACATGACTCCGTTGTAGACCACCGGACCTCTTGTTGGATTATTATCCGACGGTGTCCTTCATATTCAAATAACCTTGTGAGTCTTTCCACGGATATATAAAGCCTTGGTAAGCGGTATCCTCTGTTTTCTCAACCATGCTTTCTTTTTCGAGCTGGTGGTATTTACTATTGAAGCTTGTGGTATATGTTTCCACGATACCCTGACGGGTTGAACCTATGCCTTCCTTAATATGTGTGAACTCGGAAGTTTTCACGAGTCATACTCATTTGGTATTCCAGCAGGTAAAACTTTCAACACTAATGCCTTTATCAAAGCAAGAAGTGAATGGAAGGTTATACATTGAAGAAGTGGGAGTCGACCTTGAACCTTGCGTTCATGCCCATGGACACGATGTAGATCCTATCATGGAAGCTTCTTGAAATAACAACTATTTCCTTGATATATTATCATCCGGTATACGTGAATTGATCCTTTGCAACCGTGGCTCCGACCATGATTGTTCTCCTTTGATTCCGCTTTCTCGGGCAAGATGAAGTACTTGTCTTCTGAGATCATTTCACGTGTCCATCCTCTACTACTGCTCTACCGTCGAGTATTACACTATGATATCTCGAGAATATCATGGAACTACATACTTCTTATGGGTTCTTCATCAACTATTCCGATTCCAATTTTCACAGGTTACGGGTTGTCGTCAACTAAGAACACCAAATAGTGTACCGAGTCCGCACTACGGTTCAACAAATTTTAGTAATCTTCTTTACTTACGAGTTTGTACCCGATCACGCCATTCCTAGCCTGATCGGCCATATCATTATCATGCAACTTTTTAACTGTGCTACGGTCCTTCTTCCCGGAGCAAAGTTTTCGACGATGAGCTAAGCTTACGTCGACTTTGCTCATCATATCATTTCGCCTTGAACAGCAAGCTTGATTTTGAGTTGCGTCGTACTCGTGGTTCCAATAACCTTTCGCATCATCACTCCTTTGACTTGATGTCATCGCCGATTGATTACATCTTCATGAAATCTCTCGACAATTGGTCGTGATCATCATCAACATTCCGAGCTTTTCCAGAATATCAATCGAATCCATGATGAGAGATATCATCCTTTCCCCCTTGATGATGGTGCTAACATCAACGACATTCTTGCATTTCCGCAACACAAAACTTGTTCTAGTTTTGCGTTGTACCTTGAGTTCCTTGCTATCCGACTTATGTTATGCCCTACCTTGGAGTATTACCATCTTTTATGTCAAGAAGGTCGTGAGAATTGCCCCGCCTCTTAAAAATTTCTTGGTATAGTGATACTTCTCACCATCACCATTCTGACATTGGTCGTGCCTTGACTCATATTTGGTGTACCTTTCAACCAATGTTTAATTGTGTATGTGTTCCTCCAAGCATACATCATTAAGTCATTTGATCGACAAATGATATCTACGTATTCACGCATAATTGTGGAAATCCATCTTTTTGGGAGTCTCAATGAATTGTCATTTGAGTCAATCCACCACCTTCTCATCCCTTCCTTGGTTTAATGATGAACTATTGTTTGGGAACCCGCTCCCATAGTTCATTTCGAGAATCTTGCAATGTCATTTAAATCTCATTTGTGTTGCGCCTTTTCTTCTCGGACATCCTGAGTCTGAGGTATCATGACACCAATCGGATCTGAATCTCGGTCAGATATGAAGGTTGGGATGTATTTCCAAGAGTTATAACATTGGTCTTTTATATGACCCGGTAAGGTGATGTCATGCCTAGCACACCTGGCCGGAGGACCTATTGTTATAGTTTCCATCTTAGCAAGGTTAACCATTCTTCCATGAGGAAATTGTAAGACTTATTCTATAAGTTGTTCCTAATGGATCCTTTGTGTATCCAAAGTCCGACCTTTGATTGAAGACCATGTCAATGCTATCTCGAAGCATGTCGGTGGTATTCCGATCTTCAATAAGAACAGTTGAAGCAATGCTATCTTTTCTTTATCTATTATCCAAACACTGTTGTATGGGTATTGTCATTCCTCTCCCCTTACCTAAATGGTTTCTACTTTCTATCATGTCGTGGATATCTTGCTCTGCTTGTCCTTGGGAAGGATATACCCTTGAAATATGTGTTTAAACACATTTTCCTTTCCATTGTCCTGTTTAATCTGATAATCACATTTTCCTTTCCATTGATTTGTTTAACCTTCCTTGTGATTCATATGATCTAAGCAGTAATATTCTTCTGCTTATGAAAACACCTTGGTGTACAACCGTGTCACTAAGACCCTGTTGCATTTGTCGATAGCATTCCGGTAACCACCGATCGACGAGAACTTTGCCTATTGGTCCGCCTCGTTTCAACGAGGAGGAAAATGGTTCTCTTCGTCCCTAAGCCCTTGGTAATGCAAGCGTTGTTGCCGACATAGCGTGAGCTATCCTCTGACATGCCTTGCTTACATTATCATGCAAGATGTCGTCGCCTTTCCTACTTTTAACCCACATGGTGGGCGCATAACCCACAGTTCCACAGGATCGAAACCTGACTCTCCTATGCACCCCTGTTTCCTTAGTTATTCCTCACTGCATTGGCTTCATATGTAATTCACGAGCTACCTTTGGGAGATCATCAACTCTACAGTATCGGAGACAATACTTATTCCGTTGCTATAGAACCCCTTTCACGCATGCTTTCAGGCACTTAACGGCGATTGCACCTTTGGCTCGAAATTTCTCATGATACCTCCTTCCCTTGCTCTCGATATTTTCTAAGGTTTCAATTGAGAGTTACTTTCCGCCACCTTCCCCGATGTTATCTACCGGATAGTCGACCTTGCAGGTCCGTTCTCCCGAATACCCTTTATTCTTTCGTAAGCATGATAGAGTTCGTGAAGAAAGGACGCTGAAGCTTCATCATGATGACACAAGCGGAGAAATGTAGACATCAACGTAATGGATCGACCTCTTCGAGAAGAGCAACCAAGACCGAGAAGAATCGTTAGGATTTCGTAACCAGAACTTTCCCCCTTACGCCCCTCTTAAATCTCGGGACGAGATTTCTTGTAGTGGAGGAGATTTGTGACGTCCGGATAATTAAGCTATAGTGATCCCCGGTAAACGATGCCACGTCACCTCCGTTACTGCTATTAATCTTGCGTTAGTTCAGAACCGGTTCAAATCTAAATTTGAATTAAAGTCAAACGATAAAAGTTTTCAAACTTTAAAACTAAAATGTTAGGGTTGTGCCAAATAATGCTTTAGTAATTATGGTGGAGAAACCACACTTAGTAAAAGAATTCAAATACACTAAAATAATTAAAACAATAGTGAAAACAATTAAACAAATGCCTATTGAAAGTTATGAAATATTAAAACTATATTATTATGGGTTAAGAATTAGTCTGACAGTAGTTTGTTTATAAATACAAGTTTAGGTGCTAGTGGTAATTTTTATAAAACTAAAAGTAAAAGAAACTAGAAATAAAATAGAAAAGAGAATAAGGAAAAGGAGAAGACAAAACAGTAAACAAAAAAGGGGGCACAGCTCTCCTCAGGCCATTCGGCCCGGTAGCGATACCGACCACAACCGGCGGCCCATCCTGCCGCATATAACCCCACTCCCCCGCTAACCCTAGCCACACACAGATCCCTACTCCTCTCCCGAACCCTCGATCCCTCCTCGGCGCCGCCCGAGACAGGCGGGGGCCTTGAACCCTCTGCCCGGCCGGCGAGTAGTGCCCAGCGCCCGCGCGACCACTGCGCCGAAGGCCACCCCTCCTGACCTCCTCCTCGCGGCTCCACCGCCTGCTCAGGCCCCCCCCTCCTCGTGCGCCAGCCTCACCTTGACCTTCACGGTGGCCGACCCCGCCTCTGTCGCGCGCTCTGCCGCGCGCCTCGGCGCTGCAGAGGCCAGTGGCCGGCCTGCAGCCCAGCTGTGGCGCTCTCCTGCAGCTTCGCCATTGCTCCTCTCCGTGTGTCCGCCAATGTTGGTGCGCCCTGCCGGACAACCGTCCTGCTTGGCCCGCACCTCGTCGACCACCTCTCCGACTCCAGCCACCCAGGCCTCCCGAGCACGCTGCCCGAACCCCTCGACCCCAGATGGCGCCTCGCCCCTCTCCTCTCGGTCTCCCTCGCGCAGCTCACGCGCCTCGTCCAGACTGTCGGCGTCAGCACTGGCTTCGCTACCCGTGTCTTGTTAGAAGCTGCTTTGGCGGCATCCCTGCGTGTGCCCGGCCATGGTCGTAGCCCCCACCGTCGCGCCGTCGTTCCCCCTACTCTCACTCCGCCACGCACCGCCTACTTGCCCGCAACCTACATGGCCGACCTCGCCCGTCATGGCGCCCCACCTCCCCAC
The DNA here is from genome assembly GCA_021605145.1 of Aegilops bicornis. NCBI lineage: Eukaryota > Viridiplantae > Streptophyta > Magnoliopsida > Poales > Poaceae > Aegilops > Aegilops bicornis. The sequence continues at coordinate 363,348 of JAHIAL010000088.1, read as the reverse complement.
AGCCCACCATTCGCACAGGCGGTGCCCAATCGGGTTGGGGCTTGGCCTTGGCCCGAACCCACTTTGGCCATGGGCGATAGCACGAGGCCCACGCCCACTGGAGCGATTTTTAATAAAGTTAATAAAATAAATAAATAAATATTAATTAATTAATTAGTTGATTAATTAAGTTAATTAGTCATTAGCTAAGCTAATTAAAATTAGTTAACCTAATCAATGAAATTAAGCTAATTAACATGTTTAATCTAAGTCAATGACATATAGGACCCATCGTCGACTTGACCCGATCAACACCTTTGTTGATTTGGTGATGTCATCTTGACGTCATAATCTTGATAATGCCATTTCGAATTAAATTAATAATAATAATTTATAAATTGAATTAAATCATTAGAAATTAATATATAATAAACCGTAATTCGGATGAAAATGTTTTGTACATGAAAGTTGCTCAGAACGACGAGACGGATCCGAATACGCAACCCGTTCGTCCGCCACGCATCCCTAGCATAGCAAACACACAACTTTCCTCCTCCGGTTCATTTGTCGAAAAGCGAAACAAGGGATACCTTCCGGATGTTTCCCCAACTCACCATTATCACCTACTACGCGTTAGGGGCACACCTAGCAATTTGTCGCTCATTGTCACGCGTCATGCATCGTCATGCTTATGTTTGCATTGTATTTATTGTTTCTTCCCCTCTTCTCTCCGATAACTTTCACGAGACCAGCAGCTGCTGCTTGCCCGATTCGACTATGGAGTTGTGACCCTCCTTCTTGCCAGAGTAACCCCGTGCAAGCCCCCCCTTTGATCACCGTGACATCGCCTACTCTTCTCTATCTTTGCTTGCATTAGAGTAGTGTAGCATATTCTTATGCTTTTCGGTTAATCCTATTCTGATGCATAGCCTGTCATTGATGCTACTGATTGTTCCCCTTACACCTTTATCCTCTTGCTTAGTATAGGATGCTAGTGTTTCATCTGTGGCCCTACACTCTTGTCCAAGTCTACCATGCTATACTATCCCAGGGCCGTGATCACTAGGGAGGTGATCACGGGTATATACTATATACTTTATACATGACACATGTGGTGACTAAAGTCGGGTCATTTCGTTGAGTGCACTTAAGTGATTCGATGAGGGGCTGAAAGGACGGTGGCTCCATCCCGGTAGAGGTGGGCCTGGTTCCCGACGGCCCCGATCTGTTACTTTTGTGGCGGAGGCGACAGGCAGGTTGAGACCACCTAGGAGAGAGGTGGGCACGGCCTGGTCGGCATTCGTCGCGGATGCTGCTGCAACAACGAGATCTTGGTATTTGATGCGAGTCGGCCATTTGGTCTATACGCACTAACCAACTACGTGCGAAAGTTATGGGCACTCGGTATTGGTATCGGTACCGAAACCTTCGTGGACGTCCGGGATCGAGCGCGCCAGCCGATTGGAACGTAAGTTCGCTCTTGTATTAAGGGGCTAGCTACGCTTCCGGCCACAGCGTCATAGCGTCTTGAGGTGTGTGCTAAGAAGCGATGGGCCCAGAGACCCTGTCGCGCTTAGGTTTAGACGGCGGTCTTGACCTCTCTGTTGGCCTAGGTGGGGCTGCGGCGTGTTGATCTTGGCGGTAAGGGCATGACCCAGAAAGTGTGTCCGCCTAAATGGGATCAGCGTGTTGGGTTATGTAATGGTGCACCCAGCTGCGGGAAGTTAATCTATTCGAATAGCCGTGATCTTCGGTAACGGACGACTTGGAGTTGTACCTTGACCTTATGACAACTAGAACTGGATACCTAATAAAACACACCCTTCCAAGTGCCAGATATAACCCGGTGATCGCTCTCTAACAGGGCAACGAGGAGAGGATCGCCGGGTAGGATTATGCTATACGATGCTACTTGGAGGACTTCAATCTACTCCCTTCTACATGCTGCAAGACGGAGGCGACCGGAAGCGTAGTCTTCAATAAGACTAGTGTGACGCCCGGGTAATTAAGCTACAATGAACCTCTGCTAATGATGCCACGTCACCTCGATTCTCGATTACTGTTACAAATCTCGTGATAGTTCGAAACCGATTTAAATTCAAATTCAAAATCAAGTCAAACATTAAAGGTTTTCTAATATTAAAACTAAAGTGTTAAAATTGGTTCCAACTAATTCATAAGTAATTATGGTGGAGGAACCACACTTTTATAAAAGGCATAAATACTCTAAAATGTTTTGAATAGTAGCTAAACAATTAGTTGAATTCCTTTTACAATAAATAAAATATTAAACTATTTTATTTAGTTACCCAAATTAATGTGGCAGTAGTATGTATAAGCAATACCAATTTAGGAACCATTGGTGTATTTTGTAAAACTAAAATAAAAGAAAACTAGACATAAAGCAGAAAAAGAAAAGTAAAAGGAAAAAAGAAAAGCAAAAACAAAAAGAGAGAAAGCCCTCCACTTGGCCTCGGCCCACTAGCCTTAGACCAACCAGGGCAGCCCACCCCACTCCCATACCCTCCCACATCGGCTGAAACCCTAGGCAGCCGCCTCCACCCCCCGAGCGCCACTCCCTCTCCCTCCGATCCAATCGGGATCGAGGCATAAACTCCCGCCCCACCCCCTCGCTCTCGCCCCTTTGCCCGTCTGGATCGAGGCACCGCGCCCGACCCCGTCGCGAGTCCTCTGTCGCCTCGGCGCCGCCCCACCGACTCCGCCCCGCCATGCCTAACGCCCTCGCACGGCGCGCCGCCCGTCGATGGCAGCGCGTGGCGGAACTCCGCCGGAATGCCTCGTCCCCGTCGCTCGCGTCCTCGTCCTCCTCCCCACCGGTCGCCATCACGCCTCAACGACGCCCCGTCGCCGTCGCCGGATCGCCTCCTCGTCCTCCTCCCCACCGGTCGCCACCGCGTCTCGACGCCCTCTTCCCTCCAACGGACGGTGAGGACCCCCGGTCCTCCTTCCCCCGCCTAGCGCCTTACCCCGGCGGCTCTCGCCTCTGCCGCCTCCGTGCGTCGCCCGCCGCCGCGTCGACTACGCCTGACGGCGATCCGCCTTTGCTCGCCCCTCCCCGTGAACGCGCCACGCCCGGCCAACTCCAGGCCGCACACCACGCGGCCGTACCCGCGCCCCTCACCCGACCTCTGCTTTGCCCGCTCCGGTCGTCAGCGTGGCGGCGCCCCGGGCGGCCACGCCACTACCGAACCTCCCAGCGTCGGGCGCCATGGCCTCCGCTGTGTCAAGCTGCCGCTCTCTCGCTGGCCGCTCCGGGCGCCAAGGGCTACTACCTGCCGGCGCCTGCTGACCTGGCGCCCCCAAGGCGTGCCCAAGCGGGCTGGCGCCCCAGCGCCCACGCCCGCTCCACTAACCGCCCGCTCCAGTGGCCAAATGGGCCACTGCCAGCAGGGTCCCACCAGCCCCCCCTTTTTTCTAAAAAAAAGGAGGAGAAATGAAAATGAAAATGAAAATGAAAATGAAATTAGTAAAATAAATAAATAAATAAATAAATAATTAGTGAATTAATTAAGTTAATTAATTTGGTTTAACTAAATTAATTAGAATTAGTTAACCTATTCAAGTAATTAAGATAATTAACATGTTTAGTTAAACTCAGACAATGACAAAAGGGACCCACATGTCAGGGTTGACGGTCGGTCAGTCAGCGTTGACTGGCGGCGTCCTGGCCCGGCGTCAGCAAACACTATTCTGGATAATGTTAATTTAATTAATAATTAATAAATTAGAAAATGATTTAAAACTTTAAAAATTAATATAAAATAATCCGTAGCTCGGATGAAAATACTTTCTACATGAAAGTTGCTCGAGCAATGAGGCAGAATCCGGATCACATGATCAGGATTTTGTCCGCCACACACCCCTAACCTATCGAACTCGCAACTTTCCCTCCGGCTCCTTCGCTGAAAACACGAAACACCGGGGATATTTTCCCGGATGTTTCCCCCCTTAACCGGTACCACCTCATACCACGTTAGGGCACGCCTAGCATCGTTACTTGTCATGTCATGCATCGATATGCATTTGTTTACATGTTATTCATTGTTTCTTCCCCCTCTTCTCTCCGGTAGACTACAAGATCGGAATTGCTTCTGGCCGATTCGACTCACGGTGTTGGCGACCCCTCTCTCTTGCCCGGAGCAACCGGTTGAAGCCCCCCCACCTTGATCACTTTGAGATATCGCCTACTCTTCTCTACACTGCTTGCATTAGAGTAGTGTAACTTATTCTTGCTTTCAGATACTCCTATCTTGCTGCATAGCTTTGTCCTTGTTATACATTGTTACCTGCAATCCTATATGCTTAGTATAGGATGCTAGTACATTCATCTGTGGCCCTACATTCTTGTCCGTCTGCCGTGCTATACTATTGGGCCGTGATCACTCGGGAGGTGATCACGGGTATATACTATATACTTATACATGATACATGTGGAGACTAAAAGTGGTCGGTGATGGAGCACCCAGCAGAGTGGATCATTGAGGCGGAGCGACAGGGCAGGTTGAGACCGCCTAGGAGAGAGGTGGGCTGGCCTGTTCGGCGTTCGCGGATACTTAACACGCTTAACGAGGTCTTGGTATTTGATCTGAGTTGGCTCACGAGCTTATCGCACTAACCATCTACGCGGAGTAGTTATGGGTATCCGGCGTCGTGGTATCGGCCGAAGCACTTCGCGGCCTTGGCCGAATGGCGGCGCTACCGGATTGGGCCAGGAACGCCACTAGGCTAGGTACGCTTCGGCGGCGTTACGCAACGTCAGGTGTGTGCATTGGGCGATGGGCCCAGACCCTGTGCGCTTAGGTTTAGACCGGCGTCTGGCCTCTATTGAGCCTAGGTGGGGCTGCGGCGTGTTGATCTTCAGCGGCGGGCATGACCCAGGAAAGTGTGTCGGCCAAATGGGATCAAAGCGTCTTTGGGTAAGATGGTGCACCCCTGCAGGAAGTTAATCTATTAGGATAGCCGTGATCTTCGATAGCAGGGCGACTTGGAGTTGTACCTTGAGCTTATGACAACTAGAACCGGATACTTGATAAAACACACCCTTCCAAGTGCCGATACAACCGGTGGTCGCTCTCTCAGGGATATGAGGAGGGATCGGCGGGTAGGATTATTGCTATGTGATGTTACTTGGAGGACTTGGATCGTCCTCTTCTACTGTTGCAAGGCGGTGACCCGGAAAGCGTAGTCTTCGTTAAGACTAGCTATCCCCTCTTATTACGGCATTCTGCGATTCGGTCCATGATATGGCCCTTTACACATATAACCATGCATATGTAGTGTAGTTCCTTGCTTGCGAGTACTTTGGATGAGTACTCACGGTTGCCTTGTTCCCCTTTTCCCCTACCTCTACCGATTGCTGCAAGAACTGACTATGGAGCCGAGTGACGCCCGCATGGCCGATGGCGACTACTACAATCGGAGGTGCCTACTACTACGTGCGGCCGGCGGCGACTGTGAGTAGTTAGGAGGATCGAGCGGGAGGCCTGCGCCTCTTCGATCTGTATCGGTTTGTGCTAGCCTTCTTAAGGCAAACTTGTTTTAACTTATGTACGTACTCGAGATATTGTTGCTTCGGCCCGACTTCGTCTATGATCGAGCACTTGTATTCGAGCCCTCGAGGCCCCTGGCTTGTATTATAATGCTTGTATGACTTATTTTTATTTGTAGAGTTGTGTTGTGATATCTTCCCGTGAGTCCCTGATCTTGATCGTACACATTTGCGTGCATGATTAGTGTATGATCTGAATCGAGGTCGTCACATGTTGGTATCGAGCCCATTTGCTGTAAGAATCCCCCTTTCCAACTCCTTGGCGAAGTCGAGTCTAGACATTGCAAAACTTTTACTAACTTGGCTGTGTGCCTTACGGGCCCACGCCGCCATTGGGTGGTATTAGGATCTTTTACTCCTCGATCTTTACTGCGGGATTACGAACTCTCTTCTATTCGGGTTAAATGAATTTGCCAAAACAAAACTAACTTTAGGTTCTCGCAAGTACTTTCTCCGGAGAGCCCCTCACTTCGGATGATAAATACGCTAATCGAGAAGATTAGAAGATACTATCGATGTTCTCTCGAGACTTTGTGCCCATCACTTTTGCTATTCCCGACCACCGATAAATCCTTATGGATAACTACTTACACTTGCCATTCTTACGATCATCCCCCATTGATCTTGTTATTACAAGATACCGAAGTTTTCTCTATTGTTCCGAGAATACCCGTGCCTCTACCGCCTAGCAGTTCTTTGCCACATGAATACCCCTTCAAATAAATCCTCGCACTTGTCGGTATCCGCTCATCCTCAGCTTGTTCATGAGTTTCACAAAAGTCTTCAAAATACTATTCGATCTTCGAAAATCCTCTTGGAGCCTTTGGCTCTTGAAATTCTTGCTTGCTCGCATTATGGTTAATTCCATAAGTCTTGTAGTCTTATTGGCATTCCTTGTCATTATCATTTTGGGTCTATTGACTCAATATGTTTGCTAATACGCTCAATCATCATTGATCCTTATAAATTACCTTTTAATTTGAAGTGCCATTCTTTTAATCGGAATTGGTTCTCGACCGGTCAATTGTCGTTGATTGTATCCCTAATTCTATTCAGCTTATCCATTCTTGATCGAGCATTTGCTCCTCGATCCCTTGATTTGAAAATCATAATTGCTTACTAATTAAGCGTTGAACTATTCAGCTGTTCTATAAACCGATGCATTTGCAATCTTTCTTCCTACGATTGGGTATCGATACTCATATCGGCCCCCATCGTGGATCGCCATATCCTTTGTTGGGTTATTATCCGACAGTGTCCTTCATAATTAATCACTTTGTGAGTTCCTTCTCCGATACATAATGCCTTTGGTAAATTGTATCCTTTCCTTTTGTCAACCATGCTCGCTTTCGGAAATGGTGGCATTTACCTCTTGAAGCATGTGGTATATGTTTCCATGATACCTGACGGGTTGAACCTATGCCTTCCTTTATATGTGTGAACTTCCGGAAGTTTGCACGAGTCATACTCATACGGTATTTCACCGGTAAAACTTTCAACAACGATGCCTTTATCAAAGCGAGAAGTGAATGGAAGGTTATACATTGAAGAAGTGGGAGTCGACCTTGAACTTTGTGTTTCATGCCCATGGACACGATGTAGATCTTATCATTAGAGCTTCTCTTAAATTAATTATTCCTTGGTATAATTTTTTTTCTTATATCAGGATCCGGCCTTTTGCAACCGTGGTTCCGACCATGTTTGTTCTTCTTTGATTCCATTTCTCGGACAAGTTAAACAATTTTCTTCTATGGATCAATACACCGGTCCAACCTTTACTTTGATCTTACATCGAGTATTACCCCACGGTATCTCGAGATTATCATGGAACCGCATAACTTTTTATGAGTTCATCAAGTACTACCTTCCAATCGATTCCAATTTCTCACGGGCTCGAGTTATTAAACACTCAAAGACACCGATAAGCTGAACGAGTCCGCTTTTCACGGTTCAACAACTCTTCGATAGCTTCTATAAGTACGAGTTTGTACCCGATCACGCCATTCCTAGCTGTTTGGCTATATCATTGTCGTGATGATTTTAAGCATGCTACCGGTCCTTCTTCTCGGAGCACAATTTTCGACGATAAACTAACCTTACGTCGATCCTCATTCGTCATATCATTTCGCTTTGAACAACAAGCTCGGTTTCGAGTTTGTGTCGCACTTATAGTTCCAATAACCTTTCACTTCATCATTACTTTGACTTGTTGTCATCGCCGATCGGTTACATCTTCCTGAACTCTCGCGACAAAGGTGTCGTGATCATCAACATTCTGAGCTCTTCCAGGATATCAACCGGAATCATGATGAGAAATTCCATCCTTGCCCTCGATGATTTGTGTTGTCATCGACCACTTTATTGCCTTCCGTTCAACACAAACTTGTTCGTGTTTTGTGTTATACCTGTAGAGATGCTTCTTTGTCCGGCATTTGTTCGTCTTTACCTTGGAGTATTACCATCTTTTATGTCAAGAATGTCGTGAGAATTTCACCACCTCTTAAGAATTCTTGGTATGGTGAAACTTCTCACCATCACCATTCTTTCTTGGTCCTCGTGTTGATTCCAACCGGGTACCAACAAGTGAGCAGTGTTGTTTGAGTTACGGACTTCTAGCAACCCTATTGCTTGAAATTAACGATCGAAAAGTTCATTCTTAGGCTATTGATTATTGAATCACCCTTCGACATTGGTCGTGCAACCCAACCCATATTTGAGCGCACCTTTCAACCAATGTTTAATTGTGTATGTTTTTCCTCGAGCATACTTCCTTATATCATTTGAGTGACAAATGTTATCTCCTTGTTCACTTAATTGTGGAAAACCATCTTTTGGGGATCTCGGTGAATTGCCGTTGAGTTCACTGAGACACCTCCTTGTCCTCTCCTTGGGTTAATGATGGACTCTTGTTAGCGGAAATCACTTCATAGTTCCTTTCCCGAGAATCTTACAATGTCATCTCGTCAATTTCGTTGCACCTTTTCTTCTCGGGTATCCTAAGTCCGAGGTATCCCGACACCAATCGGATCTGAATCTCGGTTAGATATGATGGTTGGGGCAACTTTCAAGAGTTATGATGTTGATCCTTTGATGACCCAGTAGCATGATGTCATGCCTAACACCCCATTTGGAGGACCTATCATTATAGATTCCTTTTCAAAGGTTATCCATTCATCCATGAGGAAATTGTAAGACTTATTCTATAAGTTACTCACGATGGATCATTGGTGAATCAAAAGTACGGCCCTTGATTGAAACACCATATCATTGCTACTGAAGCATGTCTGTGGTACTCCGTTCATCACCAAGAACATTGGAAGCACAATGCTAAATTCTCTTTATCAATTATCCAAAACACCGTTGTATGGGCAATGTCATGAAAATTCTCTCCCCTACCTAAAGAGTTTTCTACATTATATCCTGACACGGATATCTTGCTCTGCTTGTCCTTGGGAAGGATATACCCTTGAAAAATGTGTTTAAACATATTTTCCTTTCCATTGTTCTCATTTAATCGATGATCATATTTTCCTTCCATTGGTTTGTTTAAACCTTTTCTATGATCTATATGATATAAGCGGTAATGATCCTTGCTTGTGCAAACACCTCGATGTACAACTCTGTCGGTAAGACCTTGTTACTATTGTTGGTGACATTAGGTAACCACCGGCGGACGGGAACCTTGCCTATTGGTCCGCCTCGTTTCAGCGAGCGTAAAAAGCAGTTCTCTTCGTCCCTGCGCCCATGGTACCTATGTTGTTGCCGAGCATGACCCACGAACTCTCCTCGACATGCCTTGCTTACATGATTGTGCAAAGCGTCACCGCCTTTCCTACTTTTAACCCATATGGTGGGCCCATAACCCACAGTTCCACATGATCGAAACGACTCTCCCTGTACACCTGTTGTCGAGTTATTCCTCGTGCTTGACTTTGTATGCAATTCATCGCCACTTGCACATTGACCTATTACGGTATCGGACACAATACTTATTCCGTTGCTCACGAACCCCTTTCGCACTCTGCTTCAGGCAATGAACGATTGCCTATCCACTTGAAACTTCTTATTGCACCGTCTTACTTTACTCTCGATGTGTGTCATCTGTTCAACTCGAGAGATACTCATATGTTCATTCTTGGGATACCCCCAGATGAATTTCCCTTATAACATCCTAACATTATAGAGCTGCCCCTTACCTATTCGTAAGTACGATGGAGCTCCCCGAAGAAAGGACGACAACTTCATCATGATGCTTTGGAATAAAGGATTGAAGACATCAACGAAAGGGATTAACTTCTTCGAGAAGATCCGTTAGAATATCGTAACCAGAACTTTCCCCTTACTCCCTCTTAAATCTCGGACGAGATTTCTTGTAGTGGAGGAGAATTGTGGCCTTGGGGTAATTAAGCTACGGTGAACCTCTTGCTAATGATGCCACGTCACCTCGATTCTCGATTCTTTGTTACAAATCTCGTGATAGTTGAAACCGATTTGAATTCAAATTCAAAATCAAGTCAAACATTAAAGGTTTTCTAATATTAAAACTAAAGTGTTGAATTGGTTCCAACTAATTCATAAGTAATTATGGTGGAGGAACCACACTTTTATAAAAGGCATAAATACTCTAAAATGTTTTGAATAGTAGCTAAACAATTAGTTGAATTCCTTTTACAATAAATAAAATATTAAACTATTTTATTTAGTTACCCAAATTAATGTGGCGTTAGTATGTATAAGCAATACCAATTTAGGAACCATTGGTGTATTTTGTAAAACTAAAATAAAAGAAAACTAGACATAAAAGCAGAAAAGAAAAGTAAAAGGAAAAAAAAGCAAAGCAAAAACAAAAAAGAGAAAGCCCCACACTGGGCCTCGGCCCATTAGCCTATAGACCAACCAGGCCGCCCACCCATCCCCATACCCTCACATGGCCGAAACCCTAGGCGGCCCGCTCCCATCCCCGACGCCACTCCCTCTCCCCTCCCGATCCAATCGGGATCGAGGCAAACCCCCCCTCGCTCCTCGCCCCGTTGCCCGATCTGGATCGCGGCCCCGCGCCCCCGACCCCGTCACCGCTCCCTGGCGCCGCGACGCCGCCCCCCCGACTCCGCCCCGCCATGCCCCCAACGCCCTCGCCTGGCGCCACCCGTCGATGACGGCGCGTGGCGGAACCCGCCGAATGCCTCGTCCCGTCGCTTTCGCGTCCTCGTCCTCCTCCCCACGGTCGCCATCACGCCTCAACGACGCCCGTCGCCCGTCGCCGGATCGCCTCCTCGTCCTCCTCCCCACCGGTCGCCACTGCGTCTCGGCGCCCTCTTCCCTCAGCCCAATTTGTGAGGGACCCCGGTCCTCCTTCCCCGCTTAGCGCCTTACCCAGCGGCTCTCGCCTCTGCCGCCTCCGTCGCGTCGCCGCCGCCGCGTCGATTCTGGCAGCAGCGACGGCGATCTGCCTTTGCTTTCGCCCTCACGTGAACGCGCCCGCTCGCCTTGACCAACTCGGTGCCCCGCGCCACACGGCGGCCGTCGACCGCCCTCACGCTGACCTCTGCTGCCCGCGCTCCGATTAAATCGCCGTGGCGGCGCCTTTAAGCCACGCCCACTACCGAACCCCAGTAGCGTCGGGCCATGGCCTCCGCCCGTCTGCGCGCCTGCCGGCTCTCTCGGCTCGGTCGGCGCCCTGCGGCCAACGACTACCTGCGGCGCCCATGATCTGGCGCCCCACAGGCGCGTGCCCAAGCGGTGGCGCCCAGCGCCATACGCCGCTCCACGCTTAGCTCCGGTGGCCAAATGGGCCCTTGCCGGTGGTCTCACTGACCCCTTTTTCTAAAAAAGGAGGAGAAATGAAAATGAAAATGAAAATAGTAAATAAATAAATAAATAAATAAATAATTAGTGAATTAATTAAGTTAATTAATTTGGTTTAACTAAATTAATTAGAATTAGTTAACCTAATCAAGTATTTAAGCTAATTAACCTGTTTAGTTAAACTCAGACAATGACAAATGGGACCCACCTGTCAGGTTGACCAGGTCAACGGTCAACGTTGACTGCTGACGTCACGCTGACGTCAGCAAACACTATTCTGGATAATGTTAATTTAATTAATAATTAATAAATTAGAAAATGATTTAAAACTTTAAAAATTAATATAAAATAATCCGTAGCTCGGATGAAAATACTTTCTACATGAAAGTTGCTCGAGCAACGAGGCGAATCCGGATCACGCGATCCGTTCGTCCGCCACACACTAACCTATCGAGACTCGCAACTTTCCCCCTCCGGCTCCTCTGCTGAAAACACGAAACACCGGGATATTTTCCGGATGTTTCCCATGCTAAGTACCACCTCATACCACGTTAGGGCACGCCTAGCATCGTTACTTGTCATGTCATGCATCGATATGCATTTGTTTACATGTTATTCATTGTTTCTTCCCCTCTTCTCTCCGGTAGACTACAAGATCGGCCAGCTGCTGGCGGCCGGTTCGACTACGGTGTTGGCGACCCCTCTCTCTTGCCGAGCAACCAGGCAAGCCCCCCCCCTTGATCACGGATATCGCCTACTCTTCTCTACACCTTGCATTAGAGTAGTGTAACTTATTCTTGCTTTCAAATACTCCTATCTTTGCTGCATAGCTTTGTCCTTGTTACTTCTGTTGTTACCTTACACCGCAATCCTATATGCTTAGTATAGGATGCTAGTACATTCATCTGTGGCCCTACATTCTTGTCCGTCTGCCGTGCTATACTATTGGGCCGTGATCACTCGGGAGGTGATCACGGGTATATACTATATACTTATACATGATACATGTGGAGACTAAAGTCGGGTCGGCTGATGGAGCACCCGCGAGTGGATCATTGAGGCGGAGCGACAGGCGAGTTGAGACCGCCTAGGAGAGGTGGGCACAGCCTGACTCGGCGTTCGCGGATACTTAACACGCTTAACGAGGTCTTGGTATTTGATCTGAGTTGGCTCTGAGCTTATACGCACTAACCATCTACGGAGTAGTTATGGGTATCCGGCGTCGTGGTATCACCGTAGCACTTGCCTGGCCTTGTTGGCGGCGCTACCGGATTGGACCGAACGCCACTAGGCTAGGTCTTCTTCCGGCAGCGTTACCAACGTCTTGGTGTGCATTGGGCGATGGGCCCAGGACCCTGTCGCGCTTAGGTTTAGACCGGCGTCTTGGCCTCTCTGCCGAGCCTAGGTGGGGCTGCGGCGTGTTGATCTTCAGCGGTAGGGCATGACCGAGGAAAGTGTGTCGGCCAAATGGGATCAAGCGTCTTGGGTAAGATGGTGCACCCACGGTGAAGTTAATCTATTCGGATAGCCGTGATCTTGATAGCAGACGACTTGGAGTTGTACCTTGAGCTTATGACAACTAGAACCGGATACTTGATAAAACACACCCTTCCAAGTGCGAGATACAACCGGTGGTCGCTCTCTCTCGGGGGATATGAGGAGGGATCGGCGGGTAGGATATTGCTATGTGATGTTACTTGGAGGACTTGGATCGTCCTCTTCTACTGTTGCAAGACGGTGACTGAAGCGTAGTCTTCGTTAAGACTAGCTATCCCCTCTTATTACGGCATTACGATTCGGTCCCGTGATATGGCCCTTTACACATATAACCATGCATATGTAGTGTAGTTCCTTGCTTGCGAGTACTTTGGATGAGTACTCACGGTTGCCTTGTTCCCCTTTTCCCCCTACCTCTACTCGATTCTTTGCAACTTGGACTATGGAGCCGAGTCGAGCGCCACATCGATGGCGACTACTACACTGGAGGTGCCTACTACTACGTGCGACCAGCGGCGGCGACCGAGTAGTTAGGAGGATCGAGGCGGGAGGCCTGCGCCTCTTCGATCTGTATCCCGGTTTGTGCTAGCCTTCTTAAAGGCAAACTTGTTTAACTTATATGCGTACTCGGATATTGTTGCTTCCGTGACTTCGTCTATGATCGAGCACTTGTATTCGAGCCCTCGAGGCCCCTGGCTTGTATTATAATGCTTGTATGACTTATTTTTATTTGTAGAGTTGTGTTGTGATATCTTCCGTGAGTCTCGATCTTGATCGTACACATTTTGCGTGCATGATTAGTGTCTGATCACGAATCGGCGTCACAACTAACTATCCTCTTATTACGGCATTACGCGATACAGTCCACCGATATTGCCTCTTTACACATATACCCATCATATGTAGTGTAGCTCCTTGCTTGCGAGTACTTTGGATGAGTACTCACGGTTGCGTTGTTCCCCCTTTTCCCCCTTTCTTTACCCGATTGTGCGCAACAGACGATGGAGCCCAGGAGGCAGACGCCCGCCGGCGAGGACTCCTACTACCGGAGGTGCCTACTACTACGTGCGGCCAGTGGCGGCGACCGAGTAGTTAGGAGGATCCCAGGCGGGGAGGCTGCGCCTCTTCGATCATATCCCGGTTTGTGTTAGCCTTGTTAAGGCAAACTTGTTTTAACTTATACGTACTCGAGATATTGTTGCTCCATTGACTTCGTTTATAATCGAGCACTTGTATTCGAGCCCTCGAGGCCCCCGCTTGTATTATGATGCTTGTATGACTTATTTATGTTTTAGAGTTGTGTTGTGATATCTTCCCGTGAGTCCCTGATCTTGATCGTACACGTTTGCGTGCATGATTAGTGTACGGTCAAATTGGGGGCGTCACAATCAAGTTGCCTCAGCTCCACCCCAACACTTGGGCGCGTGATATCCTCTGTGAACTACGATTTACTGACAAGGATCGTGCTACGATCATCACAGTCATGTGGGCAATCTGGATGTCCCATAACGGAAGGGCCTTACGACCAAGAAAATATTGATCCTGTGGAGCTCGGTTAGCGCGTAAAAGTGAAGACCTAAGCGGCCGCTTGATATACCCGCTTGAGCTTTCATACCACTCTTAGGGTCATGGATGGCGACCCCAGAAGAGTCCCATATAAAAATCAACACAAATGTGGCAATACAGTTTGATCTTTGCTTGGCCGGATTGGGGGTGTGGCTCGTTCTCCTCGGCTCTCACGGGTGCATGGTGTAAACCCCAATTGGGGATAACGGATCCTTTCATTCTTTGAGATTACGGCGCTCCGTGAAGGCGTCATCTTTGCTAAGCTTGAGGCTTCTTACCGTGCAAATGGAGACCGATTGTCTTGAGGCGGTCAACCTACGGAACCTTAGCTACGTCGATCGGTCGATAGTAGCTCCAATAGTTACTGAAATTAGAGAGCTCTGCTAGCTTTTTGTCTTTCAATATTTTTCATGTAATAAGAGTCGCTAACGGTCCCGCACATTTGTGTGCTAAGCGTGCTTATGCGCTTCTTTGTGTTGAAAATTTGGATAGACTCCACCCCTAGCTTCCTGATCAGCAGCCTTCTGGCTGACTGTTCAGCGAATGCCTTTGTTTAATAAAGCTCTCTGAAGTTCCCCGCAAAAAAAAAATCATTAGCAAGGACTTGGGTGACTCCGCGAGTCAAGTGGGTACCATGCGTGTGTGAACGTAGCAGCGAAACGCGGACGGGGTGAGGAGGGTAGGCTGGCGAGGCGGACGACGACGACCAACCCCGCGCACCCGCCCGCGCGCGGACCGGACCCGTACGGCCGTTGGAGTAAACCGGATTTGATAGCGGCCGATACGTCCGCCGCGGTGGCCGAGTAGGAGAGGGAAAACCAGCGGCCTCGTCGACGGGCTAGCCCACACGCACGCGACGCAGCCCCCCAGGGGAGGAGAGAGAAAAGAGAGGAAGAGAGAGAAAACCAGCACCACGTCGGTACAAAACGAGGCCAGAGAGAGAGAGAGAGGAGGGGCGAAGAAGCAGAGGCGGGGGAGAGAGAAGAGAAGAGACGAGGAAAGTGTTGGCGGTGTGCTCGCGCCATTCCATCCCATCCCCTCCCCGCGACCCGGCCCCGCCGGATCTCGCCGCCGTCGGCGCCGGCTCCCCCTGGGCGGCGCCGCAGCCGCGCCCCCGATCGGCGGCCGCGCCCCCGCCCATGGTCGTTGCGCCCGCGTGGGGGACTCGGAGCGCGTGAGTAGGCAGGCGCCACGTGCCACGGGGCGCGTGTACACTCGGCGGTGGCCATGGCGGACCTGACTTCCAGCTGCAAGGTAGGCGCACAACCGCCCCGCTGCCAATTCGCCCCGATCTCCCCCTATTTCGCCAGGAATTCGATGCGCTTGGGGGAATTCGAGCCCGTGCCCCCCTCCTCCTCAATCGCTTTGGCTACCTCTTAGACGGGACGACTGCGTTTGCTGCTGGTGGTAGCGATGGGTGCGGAACTGCCGGTACTTGGGAGTCTAGTTTTGGTGTTAATAAGGAGGCAGTGGATTAGTTGGCGTCAGTAGCATCGAGTGGCGGGCGGTCATTCCTGCTGCCTGGGGTTGTCGCAGGCGGGTGGGGGTTGAAGCTGAAGGCCGCTGCTGCGCGCCGATGCTCTCTGGCTGGCTGGGTGTTGTCGCAGGAGGGGGTTCAAGTCGAAGATTCCTGCTGCGTGCCAATGCTTCATATGGCATGTTCCTGTAATAATAATTTGGCTCCGTGTGTGTGTGTGTCTTGATGCCGTGTTGTTTCCAGACGTCGAGTGGTTCTGCATTTTCTCTATGCATTAATAAAGTGCCTGCGGTATAAAAGGAAGTATCTACCGGTGGATTCAGGAGAGCCTTTAGCGTGTGCTTTTACTTGTTTGTACTCGCTTGACTCGTCACACATGGGTTGGTCCAGTGTCCACAATCATATATAGGAGTGAGTTTTCAGGAGTCCTCCTTCGTGTTGCCCTAGCCTTAAAGTTAGACTCTCTTAACTTTTGACATGAAAAAATAGCTTGGTAGTTTGGATTAATGTATTTCATGACAATTACATAAGTAGGATTAGTTGTACTATGCTCAAATCGACCTAGGCCTGCAAAGAATACACAAACGTTTTACTTAACTTTCCAAACTAATTCCAGACCCCCATGAATTCAACTGGGATGGGCCCCTTCATCCCCCTATTACCAATCATAATCCTCCACGTCAGCTTGCCTGTAAAAAATTTTAGTAACCTTCTGTAGATGTACCATTACTTGTACTGAAATGCCCCCCCAAGATTGGTAGTTTGGTTTTAGCGTTGAGTTTTTTATGCATGTCTTGCCAAAAATGAGTTGCTTGTGCCACTTTAGGCAATTTTAGCTTTGACCTTTTCCATTGTCCATTGCAGGATAAACTGGCATACTTTCGAATAAAGGAACTCAAAGATATTTTGCACCAGTTAGGCCTACCAAAGCAAGGAAAGAAGCAGGTTGGCAAATGTTGTTGCTCTCTTAATTACTTCCTGCACTTTGTTTCGCCATCTCTGTGAAGTTTGTTTTCAACTATATTGTGACCACATGGTGTAACTTCCTTTGCTGGGTGTTCATTATACTTCATAATACAGAATCTTGTAATTCCTAAGGGTACTTGATACTGGGAGCATGTCCTCGTGAGCAAAACGATAACTGTAACCTTAAAAAGATCCAAAAGACACACAAATGTATATGCTGAAATATTTGATGCACACAATTTTATGCGAAAATATGTCCATTTACGTTCCTGAGAAATGTACACATATAGTTGCTACATCACCCTTCATACATTGTATGTGTAGTACACAAATGGTATCACACGCATGCCTGAGAATTCCAAATTAAAAGCAGTTGATTCAAACTTTTTAAACCTCTCATAAGTACAGAATCCATACGCTGCAGGATATGTCCTTTGAATAATGCTATCGATTTTATATTTTCATTATCTAATTCAGTTTCCTCATCTGGTCACAGGATCTTATTGACAGGGTATTGGCACTGTTATCAGATGAGCAAGGTATGCATGTCTGTTGTTTGTATTTCCCTTCTCTGTATCTTGATTGATTGCATTTTACATTTTCACGGGATAGCCTTACATTTTATATTATGCTAAAGCCAAAGTTTCTTTTTGCACACTGCTGTTCCATCTTAACCCCCCTTTCTTGGTTTCCATTTTGGTATTTGATTAACCAATTCTTTTTTGATCAGTAGACCCGGCTAGTTAACTATTTGATGTTCTTATCTTTGTCTCAATGGCATACATTTCTTCATCTCGAATGTTGTAATGATTTATACTTCCTGAACTACCTGCTAAGTTTTTGTTCTGTTATCCTGTTGCAGGTCAAAGGCATCATGGGTGGGGAAGAAAAAATTCTTTCACAAAGGAGGCAGTGGCAAAAATTGTTGATGATATATACAGGTTCAATTTTATTGTTTTATCAAATTATCTCTGTAACAGAGTAGTGAAGATACTTGAGATAAAATGATTGGTGCTTCTTTTTGAGGTATTTATGCTTTCATTAGCAGGAAAATGCAAATCCAATCTGCTCCCCGATCTAGCCACCAGGTCGCACACACTGGATCAGATTTGTTCCGGCCTAAAGATGAAATCAACGACTCCTTCCAGCCACAGCCAGTGACTAAGGTCCGCTGCATTTGTGATACCAAGTTGCTAAATGATAATATGATCCAGGTATTGTAGTTGTTTTCCTCTTGTTTTTCCCTTGAAAAGACGACTATTACATGAAGCAGAGTTCTTATAGTTTGTCAACTTAGTTCAGTTTTTTGTGCTGCCATCCCTTTTTGAGAATTTTACTGTGCCTTTTCTGCAGTGTGAGGATGATCGATGCCATGTGTGGCAACATATGAGCTGTGTGCTCGTTCCAGATAAGCCCACTGAGGGTGTTGGCCCTGAAGTTCCACCCCATTTCTACTGTGAATTATGCCGACTAAGTCGGGCAGACCCGTATGTCTTGCTTCTCCTGCTTGCTCTTTGTCTCTTTTAGCTCATTTTTTATCTGATATACACCTTTTATTTTATAGTGCATTTATGTTTCTTAATTATTATGTTAGTCACTACTCTCTCCGTTTCTAAATATAAGCCTTTTTAGAGATTTCAAACAGACTAAGTACGGAGCACAATGAGTTAATCTACACTGTAAAATATGTCTATATACATCCGTATGTAGTTCATATTGAAGCTAAGGAATTGGGTCATTCTTCAGCCCAAATCTCCAAAGTCTTATATTCAGAAACAGAGGGAGTAGAATCTAACAATGAATTCTAATTGGGAACTTCAAAATTGATTAAGTCGCTCCAGATAGTACCTTCCATACAATTTAATTTATTAAATTGGAATGCCTGTTGTGGTAAATAAATCTGATCACTTTCTTCTTTTGTGTCTGATCAACTATAAGTTAGTGTCCGGATACAAATGCTATTGAACCTGCCATTTCATTCCTCTGGAGAATGGAGTACTTCTGGGAATGAAGTTATTCATGCATCAGGCCTTCTATATCTTTTAATTTATTATTTGAACTGCTATGCCCATTCTATAACTGGTTAAGTTAGGGGTTCCTAGAATGTATCCATAAGTGTTGATTGGCTAAGTTCACGTTGTGCTTACTAAACACCAACCTATTGCTGCTGGGCTTTAATGTACAGGGTGTTTTATTTCTTGTTGGACTTTCTTCTTTTTGTGTCTGATCAACTATTAGTGTTCTGAATCTGAATACTATTGAACCTACCATTTCATTCCTCTGGAGAATGGAGTACTTTTGGGAATGAGGTTATCCATGCATCAAGCCTTATATATCTGTTCATTTATTATTTGAACTGCTATGCCCTCTGTTCAAGTCAGGGGTTCCTAGAATGTTTCCATTGGTGTTAATTGGCTAAGTTCACGTTGGGCTTACTAAGCACCAACTTATTGCTGCTGGGCTTTAATGTACAGTTTATTTCTTGTTAGCATGAAGTTCACATGAGGTTTTGGCACAATTCAAGTTACTTCTTTTTTACACCCCAGGCTGTTTTGCACAAGTACATATTTTTGCTTTAAAAAATAAATAAATAAATCAGAATCTCGAATGAGTTGTCCCCAGAAGGAGTGTCGAACTTTGTAAATGTAATTAGGGCATCCGAAGTCGGAAACTCTGCATAGCATTATAGAAGTTGACCTCCATATCATGCACTGTTTATGTCCAGTAGAAAGCATTATTTAAGCTGAAGTACTTGTTGTGTTGTGTTTTAGGTTGATGCACTTCCCCTGCTTTTTTTGTGTAGACTGGAAAGTGGAATTTTCACTTGCTGAAGTTTCAGACTTTTAAATTTGCAGGTTTTGGGTCACTACAGGAAATCCATTACCACCTCTGAAATTCATGTCATCTGGTGTTGCAAATGATGGGTGAGTATAAGATGAAACCTTGTTACTAGTCGCCAGCATGTATACCATTATACATGATGTTTCCCTTCCCTCTTTCTGAAAGAAAACAATTGGAAAGAGCTAAAAAGCACGGATATGGAGACATGGACATGGCGATATGCATACGGGGACATGGGATACGGCATTTTCCAAAAACAGCCAATCGGGGATACGACGAGCATATATATATATTTTTAAATATACCATATAATAGAGTTAAAACAAAAAAATAGTGAGAAACTGAGATGACATCAGAATACTGCCCCATTTGTTGTCTCCCTTTTCAAGTGTTCAGTGATTGAATTAAATTAATTGTTCCTCCAGACCCGTGTCATTGCGATTGCAACTTGCAAAATACTCCCTCCGTTCCTAAATACTTGTCTTTCTAGAGATTTCAAATGGTCACCACATACGGATGTATATAGACATATTTTAGAGTGTAGATTCACTCATTTTGTTCCGTATGTAGTCACCATTTAAAACCTCTAGAAAGACAAGTATTTAGGAACGGAGGGAGTACATCAAAAGCTAGTATTAGAGACTGAAGAGGATGCTTGTGCAACTTTCTGAACATAAGCCCACAGAATATATTTATTATCTACAAAACCATTCTGCCCTTCACTCTCACCCACGTATGATAGGTTACAGGCGGTGGCGCTCCCAGATGCCATGCTACCTAACAGCAAGCAGCAACAACAATCAACACTCAGCAACAGCACGGGTTAAGAACAGTGGGAAAGAGGAGAGCGGCTGGGCTTTGGGGGATGGCAGCATATGGGGAAGCAAGAAGCATGAAGCACAAGAACAGCACGGGAAGCAAGCAGCAGCAGCTCAACAGCAAAAATCGAGTCACAAAGAGATAAAGAGGTTGAGGTTACCTGCTCGGCGTGGTTGCCATTGAGAGGCGCTGCTGTGCTTGGGGAAAATGGCTGCGCTTGTGTCAAGGCGGTGGGCGGTTGCAGCAGCGTCGAGTCCAGGCAGCGGCGGTGTGGTCGCTGGAGGCTGGATCAGCTCGTCCCTTTGTGGTGCTTGTGTGTGCGTACCTGGCAACAATAGAGTTTCTATCGTGTAGTTACTGGGCTCCAAAGTCCCACAGCGTCCACAGCGTATCCCCAATGTATCCCTATTTTTTTAATTCGGAAAAGATGGGCTACTGCAGGATATGTGTATCCCGTGTATCGCCGTGTCCCCCTGTACTAGGATGCCAACTCGACTGTTTCTGCCTTGTCCATGCTTTGTTGGGAAAGAGCACATTCTCATCATATTTGATTATACTTTTAGGACGAAATGCATGGTAGATTGTAGTGCTTTGTTTATTTTCCCAGGGATGCCCGTTATGCTATTATTATAGACAAGTAAACACAGTTTATTTCATCCAATTAATAGATGCTGGTTCATCCAACACAATCATATATATTAGTGGGCTGCTCCAGTTGAATGACAGGCCTGGCGCAGTGGTGAAGTACTCCCCACCTGTGCCAAGAGGTCCTGGGTTCGACGCAGCCTCATTGCACTGTGCAGGGGTAAGACTTGCCTCGTATAATCCTTCCCCAGACCCCACCTGGTGTGGGAGCTTCTAGCACTGAGTCTGTCCTTTTAGTCGGTTGCTCTAGTTCATAGCCTTTTGACAGACGTAAGCCATTCCTCTTCAAGTCTTATCCCAACTTCATCTCCACGCATGTTTCCTTCTTTTCTCTCTCTGCTAGTTTTTCTTGGCTGTGCCTAGCTCTGGCCACTAGTTACCAGCCGCCCCTTAAGGAAAAACATCGCCGCCAATGTGTTATACATGTTGCAGGGGTTCCATTTTTGTGCTTGCTTAAGCTTCTCTCCTGCCTCCCTGCCCGTTGATTTGCTTAGAGCTTTTCCTGTGTTTGCTGGTCATGGCGAGAGATCAAGCAGCTGTTGTAGCTGCAGCGCCTCAGTCTTATGTGATGAGAGGGAAAAAATGAGGTTGAACTGGGTGTTCAGAATCCTGTGAAATTCTTGTAGAAGTCAGGGAAATTGATTCCTATCCCCCATTTTTCGTAAGATGATTCCTGCATTCCAAACGTCAGGAAAGGAGCTTTTCCCTTGTGAATAGTGTCTGTACTGTTTTCCCATGTTCCAAATGCGGCCTTGTATGTTGTACAATGCTTCTTAAATGTTAATTTCTCTTGCAATGTTAATCTACTGTATATTACTCAGGGTAATATATAGCTACACCTTTATTGTAGGGTGATCGATAACTGCATAGTAGGGATGCAAGCGGGCGGCTATCGAACAATACCATAGTTCAGACATAGTGTTAATTTTAGACAAGTAATGAGCAAATTATGAGCTTATTGATGAGTTTTGCGGGATGAAGCGGGATGCCACTTGCACCCCTACTGCATAGTGATGTGCTTCATTGTCTGGTTTAAGATTTTTGTGTTACTTGTGATATAAACTTGTCCTTATAGCATCCTCATATTGTCACTTATCTGTAGAACAAGTGTACTTCAAACCGTGGAGAAAACCTTCCAACTTTCTCGAGCGGATAGGGAAACAGTTCAGAGATCAGAATATGATCTCCAGGTATGCTCTCCTGAAAAGCTAATTTTTGCATTCCTGAGTTCTGAGTGAAATCGTCCTCACTACCGTAAGTGTAGTTTACAACTTGGTAAACACCTGTGTAGAGAAATTGGACAGTGACAACTTGATGTAGAATCTTGTACCTGAAGGTATGCACATTTTGCGGTTGGAATGAATAGTTGGTGAAGACAAATGTCATAGCAGTACTTCAGTGACACTGCTTAATTCATGTTTTGCTTGATTAAAGAATGTAAAATGCTAGTAGGTGTTGTATAGGACATATATTTGGGTGCTATTACAACTCGCTGAGGATGAGCATCCACACCAAAGAGTTTCCTTAATTTTCTGGATTCATTCACTTTCTTCCTTTGCTTTTTCCATAGATATGTACACAAGCATACATGGAACACTTGGGTTAGACTACACAAACTCAACAGGATGGAAACTAAGAAAATCAATCTAATCTTTAGCAACCGACAGTCAACCTGGCAATCTGGTCGGGTTTGGTCGGGTCGACCTCTACCAGACCCATGCCCGAATACTAATCGGTCGATCATCCACCCACAACCCTACCCATGGGTTTGATTCCAGACCCATGCCAAAACCCATCGGGTATCCTGACCTGATCGGGCACCCATTGGGTCTGAGCTGCACCAACGTGCAGTCGAAGGGCCGACCACTGGCTGGAACTTCAGCCTCCCCTAAGCCTCCTTTTATAGCGGTGCTCCTACTTGAGTCTCACTGAGTTGACGAGGTGGTACTAAAACTACCGTGTACGTGCTATTTGCTGCGGCTGTAGGTAGCAGCAATTAACATGGGCTGGCTGGCCCATGGCCTGCTGCATATGTCTCACGGTCTTTCAGAGTTTTGTAATCACAAATTTGGTAGTTGAGAAAGTTGTGAATGGGCATTATTGGCTGCTGCCAATCTGTCATGGCCACATGACGTGGGATGCAACGTGGCAGGGATGGTGGACCTTGGATGCTTAGAAGGCATGTTGATATCACGGTATTCTGCCTTTTGTTAGACAAATCGAGATAGACATCATATTTGTTAGACAAATATAGACAGCAGCCTGTGCAGACGTATTTAATTATTAATATACTACTATAAGGGCGACCCATCGGGTAACCCATGGGCACAAACCTATGCCCATACCCTACTCACGACTAATCGGGTTACCTGTGGGTAAGACCCATGGACGAAGGGCGACCCATACCCTATCCATTGGTCCCGGGTGCCCATGGGCGAACCAAACCCATGGGTCAAACTGCTGGGTTGAACCGACAGCAACTACAGCGAACAGTACACTTGAAGCTACAGTAGACGCACAATAGTTCTCGCTTTGATTTAATATGCCATGCTTTGGGCAAAGGAAATTAATACGACATGATACCGCTATACCTCTACCCGAATTCTGAAAATCTTCCTCGTTTTAAGATACTGCTATGTTACATCCGACTAATCTGGAAGAAATGAGTATATGTCTAGGTTTTAAGGCATCTGGATTCTATCATTGAATTTACACTTACAGGAATATTATATTATCCCATGCATTTTGTTATTGAATCATGAAGGCAAACATCTGAGGATAGGTTATGTTCTTTATGTAGAAAAAGCGGGAGGGGGGGGGGGGGGGATATCAGTAATTTATAAGGTTCACTTACCTTTTTTTGTTGCATTATTGGTGGAGAGTTTCATTTTTACCATATATAGATGCTATGCTAGTCTCTTGTATATGTAAAGGAGTGATTCTTTCAGAAGTTCTAAGTTTGCAGATATACTCTGATATCAGACTATATGTTGGTCTGCAGCACTGTCTTATTAACCAGAGGATGTTTTATGCACAGGTTTGGTGCATTCTTATGAATGATAAAGTTCAGTTCAGGATGCAGTGGCCCCAATATGCAGAATTGGAAGTGAATGGTATTGCTGACAATTTATAACTAGGCTTGAGGAATATTTTTGAAATGCATATCAGTTCAATGTTTGCTTATATCCTAGACACTGCTCTAACATATGTGCTAAATCTGAGTTGTAGCCTTGTAGGTTGTGTTTTACATTGATCATTTCGGAATTGAGGATTATCAACGTGAATGTCGTTTATCTTCTCCATTCATTCAGGTTTTGCTGTACGAGTAGTGACCAGACCTGGTTCTCAGTTGCTAGGCATAAATGGACGGGATGATGGGCCATTGGTGAGTTCATTCTTATTCTGTTCCTCTACTTACACTTTCATCCTTGTCTTGAATAAAAGGGTTAACGAAAAAGTGTTACATTTGGACCAGCAAGCTTATGTATGCCTGTGAGTCTGTGACCACAATTCTACTTGCAGCAACACTTGGTCAGGCTGTGCACATGATACCCCCCTCCTCTCTCTCGAAGGGATGATCCTAAATGTCTGTTACCGGCCCTCGGGAGTAACTCTGTGGATACCCACTAGTGCACTTACAAGTGCATGTTTCTATGCTATCAAGGTTGATGCTGCAACCAGTGGGCATACCCCATGAATGGTGGTCCAGCATGTCCATAGCGTGCAGCTTACACTTTTGGACTTACTTGTACTAAAAGAATTAAACCTGGAACACTACAGGTTCTATGTTCGGATCCAGCAAGCATTATATCCTAGCACAGTTGACTGCAAACTGCCAACACAACTTCACTTGTGCAATTGTGCCACATTGGCCAACATGAGTAGGGCATGGTCTTATGATTTTATAAGCTGTGTTGAGGGCCATATCATCCATGGACCAACATTAGTTTTAGGTTATGTTCCGTCATGTTTACGATGAGTAGGCTTGCTACTTTTGACCTTCCTTGAACATTCAAAATAGCTTTGTTTTAGACGTGCAAATAGTTTTTGATCCAGCGTCACAGAAAGTACTACAACTGAATTTACATACATATATGAGGTAAATGGTGAACTGTAAGACGAGCAACTGTCTATACACTAATTAATAATGTTACGTCCCACACAATAAGGCATCACTTTCGCGAAAGACTTAATTAGCTTGGTGATATTGGTCAGGTAGACCTATCTTTGCTACAGCCACTATCGGATTTCATGAATCAACAACTGGAGTTGGATAGTCTAGGTACAAAACTGGCAGCATACCACATCCATTTTCATGTTGGGACCAATCAGTGTGGTATATTTTGGTGACGGATAGAGAACTTTTTGTGTATGAAGAAACATTCTGCATTTAATCATTACATTAATACTGTTTGCGACATTTTTACTTTAATTCTTTGTCCAAGTTCTTTTTGTCATGGCTTGAGTTTGCCATCCTTGTATTTTGCAGATAACCACATGCAGTAGAGAAGGAACTAACAAGATCTGCTTACGAAGGGTTGATAATCGAACATTTTGCTTTGGAGTCCGAGTTGCTAAGAGGAGGAGTGTACCTCAGGTTTTGACTTCACTTATCAATTTAGTTGAAATGATTGGTAGTACGTGTTTCCTTTTCCTGTTCACTTATCTCTCAGTTGCCTTTGTTCATTTGACTGGACTATAGCCCCCTTTTAAGGAGAAACTTAGCTCGGTATCATCGCAAAGATGTACAAATTGAAAATGCCATCACATGTGAGGCAGACTAGTGAGCCATGGAGCCACATGTCAGTGACACATCGATGGTGTTTTCCAACTCGAGTTGTCTTTTATGATGGTACGGAACACTTTGTGCCCCTTTATCTATATATCCTGAAGAGGGACATGTGCGCACCAACTGATTGTTATTGCCCACCATTTCTCCGTATATGTGTCTGGCTGGAATGTTCATCAATGATCGAGAACGACACATAATTTGAACTTTATCACAAGAAGGAAATTATGAAGTTCTGTAATTCATCACAAGCCTGAACTACTCCCACATTTTTGTTTTTCGTTTGACGATTTGTACTCCCTCCGTCCAAAAAATCTTGTCTCTCAAATGGATGTATCTAGCACTAACTTGGTGTTAAATACATCTATTTGAGGGACAAGTTTTTTCGGACGGAGGGAGTACTTTCAGAATCTTCTAGATGCTACTTTGACAGTTCTTGTTTTGAAATGACTTGTGACCATTACTATTTGTTTTTTGCTACTTCACGCTACCTGCAAATATAAGTTTAACAGTAACTGCTAGCCATTGTATCCTCCACCTGGAACAGATTTGACCCCTAATTACTGCCAACATCTGCCACTGAAAAAATTGGATTACTTTTGCAAATTGTTATTTTGTCCAGTGAAAAAACTCTACCAAACTAAATATTTTTGGTGTTTCAACAATTTTTCTTTTGGTTTTAGCATCTTGTAGTGCTCCACATTTTTAGTTTGAATGAGTTGTTTCATTACCTTCCCATTTGGGACAACTTGATTTGCATTCTGAGATTACATAATTTCTTGTTGCATTACCTTTCTGTTAACACAATCATTGGTATCCAGGTTTTAAATTTAGTTCCAAAGGAAGCTGAAGGTGAGTCTTTTGAGGATGCTCTTACTCGTGTTCGGCGCTGTCTCGGAGGTGGAGATACTGCGGAGAATGCTGATAGTGACAGTGATTTGGAAGTGGTTACTGAATCTGTTACAGTCAATCTTCGTTGCCCTGTGAGTTTTCGAGCGTCTAACTGATATTGTTATTCTTTGGCTGACTCAGCATATACTTGTCAGTCCTGTAATGCCTCGTGGTTAGTAATTACACGCTGTCATTTTGCTAATATTCCTTGCTCAGTTAGGCCTTGTACAAAGTACTCCCTCCGTTCCTAAATATTTGTCTTTCTAGAGATTTCAACAAGTGACTACATACGAAGCAAAATGAGTGAATCTACACTCTAAAATATGTCTTCCGTTCCTAAATATAAGTCTTTTTAGACATTTCAAATGGACTACAACATACGGATGTATGTAGACATATTTTAGAGTGTAGATTCACTCATTTTGCTCCGTATATAGTCACTTGTTGGAATCTCTAGAAAGACTTATATTTGGGAACGGAGGGAGTACATCCGTATGTGGTAGTCCATTTGAAATCTCTAAAAGACAAATATTTAGGAACAGAGGGAGTACAATGCAAGGTGCTTAGTAAAATAAACCAACTTTTTCTCAAGCACCAGTGCTCTTATCTCTATAGGAGGGGGCCCTAACTAAGCGTCTATCCTCTACAAACGAGCACCGACGCTTAAGAAAAACTGGTTTATTTTTCTAAGCACCTCCCTAAGCACCTTGCATTGTACAAGGCCTTAGCAGAGTAGTTTTAGGCATATAGATATGGATACTATTGCATATATCAGAAGCAAAAATATTTTTTTGTTATGTGTTTTCTTTGTCAATGTATGTTATGTCTACCTTTATAAGCTAAGGGTATATTTGGTTTGCACCCAAATCACCCTACCTGTTGTTTTGCCATGTGGTAAAATTCGTCCTTTGTCTTGCTGTTTCCAGTTTTTGGCATGCCCATATGGCCATGCCCTTTGCCCACTTCCAATGCTTTTTTCTTGCCAATCTTGGACAACAAAATATTTCTTGTGTCGTATGCAAGATCTGAAACCAATCTAACAATTCTAATATATATTTTCAGAATAGTGGTTCCAGAATGAAGACCGCTGGAAGGTTCAAGCCTTGCATTCACATGGGTTGTTTTGATCTTGACACCTTTCGTGGAACTGAATCAGCGGTCACGCTAAGGTTAGATTTTGCGCTTATATGTGTACATCAACACTTGTGTGTGTGCATCCAGGAAGTCAAGTAAATACAGAATGCTGTTCGTCCATGTTTAGTGATTTTCTGCAAGGTGGCAGCCTATATTGTAGCATAAAATTGGTTTGGTATGTCTTATATAGTCTCTCTGATTGCTCTCTTCTTGCATTTCTGCAGTGGCAGTGTCCAATATGTTTAAAGAACTACTCTCTTGAGAATTTGATGATTGATCCTTACTTCAATCGGATTACTTCTCTGGTAGGTCTTCATCATACCTTTGGATTTTTCTTCTTGTTAGATTTTACTGCTTTTGTTTATTCTTTTTTCGTTATGATGCAGTTGCGTGATTGTAGTGAAGATGTCAATGAGATTGATATTAAGCCAGATGGATCTTGGCGTGTAAAGGGTGATGTACCAACTAGGGAATTATCTCAGTGGCATATGCCTGATGGCACGCTCTGTATCTCGAAGGAAGATAACAAACCTGGTGTTGAGAATTTTAATGAACTCAAGATAGAAGGTACTTCTGATGGCCATAAGAGTTTAAAAATTGGAATCAAGAGAAAAATGGAATTTGGGAAGTTAGTCACAAAGCAGATGACAAGAAGCCTTCTGTGGTAGGAAATATCACCCAGAACAATATTACTTTCCGTACTCCAAACACTTTCCCTATGAGCAGTAGTCCTACTGGGAGTTATAGAGATGGGGAAGACACAAGTGTGAACCAAGAGGGCAGTATGCATATTGATTTATCATTGAACAATGGTCATGAGTTTGAAAGTTTTCCTCTCAATTTTCGCCAAACATATAATACCGAGGATACATCACAACAACAACTTAGTGCTGGAGATGTCATTGTTCTTAGTGATTCTGATGAAGAGAATGATACAATTGTTTGCCCACCAACTGTCTACGACAATACTACTGTGAATGACAGTGGTTTTCCTTTTGCCACTAGTGGTGCTGGATTTACTGGAAGATACCAGGAAGATGCTGGCGTTGGTACTAGTGGCCTTGGTTTATTAAGCAACAATGCTGATGATTTTGAGATGACTAATTGGCAAATGCCTATTCCCCAACGAACAAGGCTACCAGTTTTTCGGGATGGCACCGCCGATACTTATGTTGGTTCGCACAATTCCTTTAGCATTACACCAAACGATTATTCCCTTGATTGTAATGTTGGCATAGAGGAGGCTTCTGTAGCTCATGATCTTCCAGTTTACCGCAGTAATAATGAAATGCATGGAAGTTTGGTTGACAACCCATTGGCTTTCGGTGGTGACGATCCTTCTTTGCAACTTTTTCTTCCAAGTCAGCCTTCTTCTGCTCCCCTTCAGGAAGAACCAAGTGATCGTGTAAATGCATCAAATGGGGTTCAGTCTGATGATTGGATCTCTCTTACGCTCGCAGCTGGTGGAGGTGGTAATGAAGAGCCTGCAGCTGCTAATGGTTTAAATTTGCAAGAACAAATACGGTCAAATGAGACAGGAGTGGAACCATTAATTGACGCGGTTTGTCTCCCTTTTATGCATCCAGTTTTCCTTTCTTGTATGCTCCATTTCAGCAGTTGAAGAGCATATAGCTTTTTTAGTTGAACTGCAAATAAGCTGATCTTTCAAGTAAACCATACCTTAGAAACAGCTGTCCTTTTGTCCCACTTTCTTATTTGTCCTTAAGATTTGCCTGCTAATAGTTGTTGCTCTGTATACCCACCTGTATCATCTTGTATTTATCAGCAGATTAATTCAATTGTTTAAATTCCCTTGTGGTACTAGCATAATTATTTTCCCCCAATTTTGCAGCTTCTGTGCTTCCAAGCACAAACAATGACAGAGATGACGGAGCTAATTTAAATCCAAGAAGGATTGAGCATATATTTTCTCATCCTCGCCAGCCTCGGTCTCGGTCGGTCAGGCCTCGACTTTGTTTATCAATAGATTCTGACTCTGAGTAGATTGGACATTTAAATGGGATAGCTGAGTTTGCATTAATTTGGCAAGGCTGCCTTCCAGAAATCCTGATTTTTACCAAGGTTATCAGGTTCTTCTGGTTGATGTAAAGAGAAACACAAACATAGATGCTGTCTTGCCTCACCTGGTCGACAAACTTCCAAGTGTTCCATGGGGATCTGCACAGAGGACTCTGATGGTGAGCTTAATGAATCAATCATCTATTTCTGCAGTGTCCAACTTCTTTCGACTGGCAGTCCTTGCACTTTGTTTTTGTGGGATTCAAGTGGTTACTTTGTAACTAGGCATGTTTTTAGAAGAAAAAAACATGGCATGGAGGATATTTCTGCATCTCTGACTTAAGAATGGCATGCAACGTAGTCCAAATGGAAAGCAGAAGTTCCAAAGTAAAGCACGATAAGTAGAACAAAAGTCTGCTGCCAATTCTTGTTAGTTGTGCAAAATGAAACGGATAAATATGCTCTTCTGAAGATTCTTTATGCTTCGGTTTGCTTCTGAACTTCCATTAGTTAGTCTGTTAGGTTTTATTCCCTTCTTTAAAATTTAACTGGTAGATTGGCTAGCGAAAGACATAGCCAGTGTTTTTTTTAATCTTGGATTGTCTAAGGAAGCTAATATTTGACCGAGTGGCAAACTGTATACAGTTTTTTGACAGATGCTTCATCACTATCTAAGCTGTATAATTTATGAGCAGTAATTCAAATCTCAAATAAGCAGTAGTAATTAATCTGATCACATCTAAGCAGTATGATTTGAACATTCTATATAACAAGAATCTCTCTTCTTTGTTAATGTAGATCTACTGGTGAAGCCATAGGGTAAAATAGCACAGGAATTCATGAAGTTTTAAAAACTAAGTTATTTACCATGACATGGAGTTTTTCAACTAAATTATTTAACACGAGTTCATCCATATATTTATTTACCTGTTGATGTAATTATTAGAGGTCACTTATGTTTTCTATTCCTGCTAGGTTGGTATAGAAAATTTTCTGACTGGGGATCAAGGATAATGTTGCTACTGGAGCAGTTTGTACATTTTGACCTTCTTTACTGGACATAAGGGAATAGGGAGGCCACCCTGGATGCAAGTCTATACATGTGGATGTTTGTGTGTACCATCATTGTATTTAGGGTTTGAGGCGCTAATTTAGATGTTCGTTACCTTGATGTGCGATGGAGAATAAATTATTATTTCTGAAGTGGCGGTCAATAAACAGAGCCCTTCAGTGTTACTTGCTGCTGTTGATTTATCTGTGCTTTGCCAAGCATGAGAAGTGCCTGCCAGGTGTTGTATTTTCTACGGAGTTCTCATGCCGGCATAACCTCAGTTGTTGCATGCAGGCTTGAGCGGGTTGATTATCTCATGCCAACAGGGCAACCGAGGCCTCTAATGGTAAGCAAGATCATTTCTATCTCAGTACTGATATCACAGGAGCAGGCCTGTGCATTAACCAGTTTGCTTTAAAAATGGAAACCTGCCTGTTGTGATATCCACTACATTGTGGTTTTGTGCATATACTATTGTCGCCTCATCACCTGTGGTAAGTTGTAAATTGGTCTTGTCTAAGCTGTGCTCGCTCCTGTCATCGGACCATGATGGGCGGTACATTCATTGCCAAAATTTGGTTTCCCTCCTTGCCTTGTGATGTACGGAGATTGGTGCTGATGCGCAATTATCACCCCCACTAACCTTGTGACGACAACAGGCTTCAGCACGGAATTGCACCGCGAGTACCAATTGTGGCCACGAGTATGCGCGGCAAAAAAAAAAAAAAAACCCACAGGCCAAAACAACAATATAACAACAGGGTAGAGATCACAGGCCAAGGCAAGGCAAGCCTGAGTCATGCAATTGCTTCACTACAACAAGGTAGAGACCAGACGCCAAGGCATGCCGAGTCATGCAAGTGCTTCACTGCGCATGATCCTACGCTACTGCTGTGCTGCAGGTCTCCCATGGTATGGTTCTGTGCTGATTGTTGGGAGCCTACTAGCCGAGCAAGCACCAGCAGCTGGTGCTGGGTGGTGTTGGTTTGGGGCAAAGCCGCTGTTTCCAAAGAAAACCCGATCAACATGAGCAGCACTTGTAGATCTCGAGATGACATCCACGAGACTTGCCGCCTCTCGTGCCGCCACACTGGAGCACACTAGTACGATACAGAATAATCTAAAACAAAAGGTAAACTATTTATGCCCTCTCATACACACACACACTCACTGATCTGCAGTGCCTGCAGGTCAACTAGTGCGCCCTCCCACGCACGTGTGCTCGACGCACGGTCGGTCGCTCCGCTGCACCATGAGTGTTTAGTCGGTTCTCACGCCATGTTCCCAAGTCAAACCTCTCATCAATTCCTCTGATCCATTTCTTTTCTTTTCTTACCGTGGTTGGTTCAGAGCACAGGCTTCTCGTGTAATGCAATGTAATGTGGCTTAGATTCTCAAAAAAAAAAAAATGTAACGTGGCTTGGCTTGGACCAGAAGCGTCGCGGTCACGGATTCTTTCGCCCTGCAACTACGAGGAGCTCGCTGTAGCTCTCACGAAAACGAGATGGCTGCTGCAAACAGGGGCGCGAGAGTGATGGCTGCCCGGAATCTCCTTCGCACAGGGAGCTGTGTTATCTCTGCAGCCGTCCAAACATGGGCACGGTTACCACCAGTAACTCCTAGCTAGTACTACCACGTACATCTGCTGCCGGAGTGAGTGAGGGGTAAAAAGTTTGCACGCACACTTGAGTGAAGCAGGTGTGCACGGACAAGCTCATTCATGGCACTGTTAAATCTACAAAGTACTTAACAGTATACCTTCTGTATACCAGTACAGGAACTAGTATACCAGATTATTGGTATGGTACTGTACTGGTGCTGGCACAGACGCACCAGAGATTGTTGGATTAACTGGCGATCGTGGCTACACACTTTGCATAACAGTGGTAGATAAACAAGTAGTAGTAGCAGTGCTAGTGGCAGCAGGAGAAGATTTACAGCGTGACTAGGTACGTAAATCTTTTTACAGGCATCGTCTTCGCCGAGCGGCATGGATGGATGGACGGAGTGGAGAAATGAGAATGGGGAATTACAGTTTTTTACCGTGCTAAATTTAATCGACAGCGACAGCAACAAAAGGAGAATACTACTAGTATACGGGAAGCAGCTAGGGGTCCCCACCTACTCACTCAGTGACCGGTCAAAGCCACCGGGGCGGCGGCCGCCGGCGACATCTGCGGCGCGTGCCTCCGCCGGCCGCTGCTCCCGCCGTTGGCCCAGAAGCAGCCGGACGGCGCCCCTCGGCCCCCGCACCGGCCGCCATCTTCGCCGCCGCGGTCGTCGCCGGCTCCGACTTGCACCTCTGCAGCACCAGCGGCCGCGCCGACGAGCACCGCATCTCTTCCGCCTTGTCTTCCTCCTCGTCCTCCTCGTCGGCTTCATGCTCTTGTTCGAGTATCTTTTCCTCGTCTTCCTGCGTGGATACTGCCATTTCTTGCCGCTTCTCGTCGTTGCCTTCCACCGCCACCATGTCCGGCTTGCGGGGAGATGGCGACGCCCGTGGTGACTGCAACATGTCCGGCTTGCGACGGGAGGGAGACGCCCAAGGTGACAGCGTGTCCGGCTTGCGTGGAGACGGAGACGCCCAAGGTGATAGCATCTCCGGCTTGCGCGGGGAGGGCGACGCCCGAGGTGGTGTCGCGGCGATCGACTCCGCCGCGAAATCGGCCGCTTCCTGGACCGGCGACGGCGCTGCGCCGGCGGCGAACCTGGAGGTGAGCGGGGACGAGCGGTTCTGCGGCGCGGAGCGGCAGCGCATGAGGAGCAGAGCGTTCTTGGGCGGCGTGGTGGTCGCCGACGACACGAGCTCCGCCGCCTCCCCCTCC
The DNA here is from genome assembly GCA_021605145.1 of Aegilops bicornis. Taxonomy (NCBI): domain Eukaryota; kingdom Viridiplantae; phylum Streptophyta; class Magnoliopsida; order Poales; family Poaceae; genus Aegilops; species Aegilops bicornis. The sequence goes on along the minus strand of JAHIAL010000088.1, from coordinate 329,475 downwards.
TCGCACTCTTCCTCCTCCTCCTTGCCACCGCTGTCGGTCCCCGGCTCGTCCGCCTTCTCGTCTCTCTCCAGCGAGCCGAAGGCCCCCACCGACTTGTCGTCCTCCTCCCCCTCCTCCTCGGCGCGGTCGCTGGCCGGATCCGGCGGCTTGGGCGCGGCGGCGACGGCCACGTCCCTGCTGCTGAACACCCAGGGCGACCGGCGGGTTCGCTCCGCCTCCGGCGCCGGCCCCTTGCGCTTGTGCTTCCGGTCGAAGTCGAACAGCCCGCCGCAGAGGAACGCCTTCTTGAGGCACCGGCAGTAGCCCCTGGCCTTCTCCTCCTTGACCGGCGGCGGCGGCGCTGCCGCCGGGGGCCCCTTCTTGTTGCCCTTCTTCCCCTTGCGCATCCGCACCTGGCCAATGCAGGTGACCTTGGGCGACGAGGGCTCCCCGTCCGCCCCCGCCGCCGCCGCCGCCGCGCGGCTCCGGCCCCGGGACACGAACATGGGCGATGTGGACGGCGCGCGGCGCGACCGCGCCCCGCGCCGGCTCTTGCTAAGCAGCAGCCGCGCCAGCCCCGGCGGCGCCGGCAGCTGCTGCTGCGGCTTCTCCGCGCGCCCCGGGCTCGCCGCCGGCTGCTTCATCCCGCCGCACCGCACGGAGAGCTAGCGAGCGGAGGATGGGACTAGCAGCTAGCGTCCAGTGGCTTGCCGCTCTCGGCTCCCCTGTCGTCGGTTTTGTTGGTCCGCCGAAGCGGTGGAGCAGTTATAGATGGGCCATTGGTTAGCGGTGGCGCGGGCCATTAGTCCACCCACTAACTATGATTAGTATAGTACCAATACAAATATTACAGATTAGGGAGGGGTCTCTGGTTAACCCGGTTCTCCATGTCTTAGGATTCTCTGACCCTGTGACCGTGAATGTGCCTTACGTGCCAAGATTCCGGCTCACAAATTTCACATACTCTATCTTTCTTTTTCTTCTGCAAATGTCTCCAGTAGGCAGCACCAGTGGAGTTCGTTGCAAGGCACCAAAATGGCAAACAAGTCGAAGCTACATTTACATGCGAATGCAACAAGCCAAGAATGGCACTTCATTTTATTTCTGAAGGAACTATTTGCTGCTTATTTTTACATTTAAAACCACACCATCTAGTGGTACAATATTTTTTCTGAAATGAAACCAAACAAGCGGTACATGATCCAGGGTGATGTGGGCATTTATTACAGTTTCGTGGGCTTGTCCCCCCGGCGTGGTGTGGGGCCCACCGTCGACCCATCCGTCCTTCAGCACCGACCTCTCCTATCCTCTCCTCTCTCGTGGAGGAAGGAAGGGTCAAGTTGGAGGAAGAGTGTGGTGCACTCTGCTTCTGCTCTGCTCTGCTGCGGCACTGTGAACATGAGTTGTCCGTACCCCTCACTCCTCAGCGGTGACAAGTGAGGGGCTGGACGTGATCTGATCGAGCACTGAATCTCTTGCCCTCTGCTTTGCCTTCCTTCCTGCGAGCTCGCCCCGCCGTCCCATCTCTTTTTCTCTATCTGCTCTGCTGCTCTGCTTTCCTTGATTTCATCGTCCAACAAAGCTTCTTTCGTCTCGCATCAATCGCTTCGTCCATTCACTCATCCGTCGCCGTCGCCCTCTGCCCCTCTCCCAGGCCCCTGCTGCCGCCCATGATGATGGAGGGCAAATCGAACTACGAGTGCTATATGCACCCCGTAGATCTCTCAGCCAGACGCCGGATACGCCCTGGTAGTGCCCATGTTGAGCCGTTGAGCGTCGTAGATCGTGTGTAGATGGGGCGATCACCGTGATCGTCATCATATTTTCATATGGAGACATTATCATCTGCTGAAAAGAACTGATGCAGTTTGGCATGGCGGTGCGGAAGTCTTGAAGGAAGTGCAGCATGCGTTGTGTTTAGATGTATACTCACCGTTTGTCAATGCTTGAGCAGAGAAAAGCATTTGCTCATGTCAAACCGTATCGACAACCAAAGCTCCAGCACCTCCAGGGCCAAATTCACTGTTTTGACCCTTTTCTGTTAGTTTAGCACGATCTGACCCTATGTGCAAAAGTTTTTCGGATCTCAGCTTTTCCCATCACATTCGTTTGGCCATGGCGATAGTAAGAACACACCCTACCGCTTAAGGCGCATGTAAGACTTCACTGCATCGTTACCTCTTCATTTTTATAAAGACCCTACCGCCATGCCTATGGCGGCAGGATAAGCATTACCGCCATGCCAGGCGATGGCGGTAGGGTCCCTTTTTGCAAAAAATGAATCTTTTATTGCATGCATGCCTTTATTATAATTACATGCATGCTTCTACCGCCAAAGACCATGGCGATAGGGTCTTTTACACAATCGAATCTAACGTGACGGTATAAGTAAATCTACCGCCAAAGCACTTGGCCAGAGGTAGCTACCCTACCGCCAAAGACAATGACGGTAGAAAAAGGATCAGATCCGGAAATTTTTCGCACATAGGGTCAAATCATGCTTAAGTTAAGAAAAATGGTCAAAACAGTGAATTTGGCCTCCAGCGTATGAGCCGACCCGTGGGGTTTTGGGGTCCGCGTAGCGACCACCCATGGATCCCTCCTCCTCTCATCTGCCTTTTCACCTCGATTTGACGGAGGCATCGAGTGTGTAAAATAATGGAGGCAGTGCACGAGTGGTGAATCAGCCATGGCAGCTTTTCTTTTACCTCCCTCCACTCCACCACCTGCCCCCTTCTCTCTCTGGGTTTCTCTCTCTTGGTTGTTAAGAAATTAATCATGTAGGTTTCGTCTCTGGTAACCTTTTTGGGTTTACGCAGGACGGAACGTGTCCGTGCGTGCGCGTCTGCGCTGCGGGAGATCAGTGATGCCGCTGATTGTTTAATCATGCGCTGTCAGGGTGAGCGTGCCTGCCTGCCTGCGCCGTGCGTGAGCGCGCGCTCTCTCTCTCTCTCTGAGCTGTTGCCATGTGGATGGGGACGGAGCTCCTCCTCCCCCTCCTCCTCCCCTCCTCCCGTGGGGATCTGGTGCGTGGTGTGGTGTGTGTATGTGTGCGCGCACACGCACGTGGACCTGCGTTGAATAATGCGCAAGTTGGCACGCAAGGCTATGACTTCCTTGGCAAGCAACTTTGAGGAGAGATGGGAGAATCTCCGTTTGAATTTGGAGATTCCTCATACTAGAGTGCTTCGCAAGATGGGGTGTTGGAGATTCATAGTGTTTCACGGGATGAGGTACTTCCAGAACAAGGGAGCGCCTATGATTCAGACGGCTGGTTATTTGATAGGATTCCGGTGAACCATTTAGAGCCGTTGGATTATAAGATCCAAATGTCTCAAATTCTTCTTCCACCTTTGTATAGTGTACTTTCTATGCCGCCCACAACTGTGTCCACCACCCGGTGTTGTCGTGTACGCCGTGCCCTAGCCCTCCTTCCCCCCCGTTTTGCCACTGCATCGACAATAACTCTATACCCCGGCAAGATTTCGGCGGTGACGACATCCCTACGCTCGAACACGTCAAAACCTTCGACTTGCTACCAGCGATGGCACCATGTCTTCATTGTCTCCCAGCCGTTCTTAGCTCGCAATTGCCGCGGAAGTCGTGTCCGGCCGCGGCCTTCCTGTCTCGTGCCCGGGACTGCACTTTTCCAGTCTCCATGAATCGACTGACACAAAGAAAGCGCGTGAAGAATAGCAAATGGGGAGAACAAAAGACCGCCCCCATCGGAGATGTAAAATACGGGAACGAGTGCATTTTCCACGCGGCAATATTGACAAGATGCCATGTTAAGTACAATGCAGTATGTTATACTTTTAATTCTGATTAGTTCAATCTGGCATGTATAAGGACATGATTGAGATGAAATTTAACCCACTTATTGCTGCTGTGCCCACATATATGAGTATGTGATGCCACATCACATGAACAAATGGTAGTGCCAATTCCAGATGGGGCCATGGATTGCAAAGGATCCAAGAACATTATCGTACTGGTGGCAACCAACATGGATCGGATAAATGCATGTGCATGCATGCACGCGTACAAAATTTATTGATTCTGGACCGTGCATGGGCCAAGGCCAGTACGTTTTGTTGTGCTACTCCAGGGCAGTGTCACGAGCTGTCTCTGACAAATCACGGCAGCACCAACCTTTATTTCTGCAACTTTTTCCTTGTGTTGCAATGGTTTGAATGTCGGGCAGATCATGCATGATAGTGTTGTTTGCCCTTTCGATGAACCATCTTATCTCTTCTCCAATGAGTGGACCTCCCGCGCCGTAGCTTTGTCAAAACCCTATCTAGCACGGCCGGTCATCTCCTTTGCACAGCAACTCAGTTTTTTTTGCGAAAAAACTTCCAATCTATTCATCTTCAATCGCCAAGAATGATCTAACAATGAAAATAAAAATTACATCCAGGATTCGTGAGACCACCTAAGCGGCGACTACAAGCACCAAGGCGAGCGAAGGCCTTGTACGGCAAATCATCGCTTCTCCATCACCGGAGCCGGGCACAACTTGTTGTAGTAAGGCGATGGAAGTCGTCGTGCTAAGGCCCCCATAGGACCAAAGACCCCGGTAAGCAGCAACCACCGATGAAAATAACGTAGATCGGAAGGATCCAAACCAAGACACACGAACGCGACTTAACAGACCCATTTAGATCCGAGCAAATCCACCAAAGATAGAGATCCGCTTGAGACACACCTTCACACGCCCACCAACGATGCTAGGCGCCTTGTAGGAGCGAGGGGACTAGGCGGGAGACCTTTATTCCATCTTCGGGAGCCACCGCCGTCTCGCCTTCCCGAGTAGGACACAAACCCTAACAAGATTGAAAAAAACGACTAAAAAGCAAGCCTCCTCATGGCCTTGCCAGATCCACCGCCTTCATGGCCTGGGGCCACCGAAGACGCAGGCGGACTACGGCCAGCAAAGTAGAGGCACGAACCCTAACTTTCTTTCTTGAAGGAGGAGGAGAAGGCGGTGAGAAGTTCTTTTTGGCCTGCCGCCGACATGGTTTTAAGTTTATATACGTGAGAAACAAAAGTGTGGAACCACATGATGAGTGAAGACGTCGACAATGTCTGGTATCTCGACACCGGGGCATCGAGCCATATGACGAGTACATTGTTGAAAACCACCACATTTGTGGCTAGGGCACTGCAAAACTACCCTTTTTTTTTGCCAAAAATCATGAAAGACCGCCACTTCTGTGGCAAGTGAATAACAAAATGCACTAAACGAGCTGTGAGTCGCGACCAAGTGAAAATCTGACATTTCGGGCCTACCTGTCGGAACCACGTGGCGGGGAAAGCGGTAGAGGCTGACGACCGTTACCACCGCCGTTAAGCTCACCGCCTCACACTCTTCACTTTCCTCGCTCTCATTCCCTCCCTTTCTTGTCTTGTGCGAGAAACCATGGCGATCGCTCCCTCCGGCGATGTTGAGGGTGGTGGAGACGGCGGTTCCAGATCCGTCCGGGGTCGCGGGCGGAACCTTGTTGGCGTCAACTTTGGGTTGTCCTCGTCAGATGAGGACGGCCCGCTCTCGCCGATGCCGCGTGCGGAGGCGACGGCGGCGCCGGCGCCCGCTGCAACGGGTGGCCCCAGATCCGTTGAAGATGAAGGCGCAGAAGGCCAATCCGACGGGGAGGAACCGCCATCTTCGTGCCGTGTGCACAAGGCGTGTCTTGGCCGGCAAGGCAAGGGGCGGCGGTGGCTGATCCCTTCCCACTAACGCCGGTGACGAGGCCCCAACGTACGATCTGTGTGATTATTCTCTTTGATTTACTTCATGCATTTTATGGTTTGATTTACGCTCTGAATGTAGTTCTCATTTAGTTTGATATAGGGTTTCATTTAGCCTTTGAATGTCGTTTTGATAAGGGTTTGTGCACAGATGACTGTTGGAAATATGCCCTAGAGGCAATAATAAAAGTATTATTATTATATTTCCTTGTTCATGATAATTGTTTTTTATTCATGCTATAATTGTATTATCCGGAAATCGTAATACACGTGTATATACATAGACCACAATATGTCCCTAGTGAGCCTCTAGTTGACTAGCTCGTTGATCAACAGATAGTTATGGTTTCCTGACTATGGACATTGGATGTCATTGATAACGGGATCACATCATTAGGAGAATGATGTGATGGACAAGACCCAATCCTAAGCATAGCACAAGATCGTGTAGTTCGCTTTTGCTAGAGCTTTTCCAATGTCAAGTATCTCTTCCTTAGACCATGAGATCGTGTAACTCCGGATACCGTAGGGAGCGCTTTTGGGTGTACCAAAGCGTCCTGGCGAATGGCCAGGTGACTATAAAGGTGCATTACGGTATCTCCGAAAGTGTCTGTTGGGTTGACACGGATCGAGGCGGGATTTGTCCTCCCGTATAGCGGAGAGGTATCACCGGGCCCACTCGGTAGTGCATCATCATAATGAGCTCAAAGTGACCAAGTGTTTGGTCACGGGATCATGCATTACTAAGACGCAGTAAAGTGATTTGCCGTAACGAGATTGAACGAGGTATTGGGATACCGACGATCGAATCTCGGGCAAGTAAAATACCGATTGACAAAGGGAATTGTATACGGGGTTGTTTGAATCCTCGACATCGTGGTTCAACCGATGAGATCATCGAGGAGCATGTGGGAGCCAACATGGGTATCCAGATCGGCTGTTGGTTATTGCCCGAGAGCCGTCTTGGCCATGTCTCAAGCATGTCTCCCGAACTCCGTAGGGTCTACACACTTAAGGTTCGGTGATGCTAGGGTTGTATGAATATGAGTATGCAGCAAACCGAATGTTGTTCAGAGTCCCAGATGAGATCCGGACGTCACGAGGAGTTCAGGAATGGTCCTGAGCTAAAGATTTATATCTGGGAAGTCTTATTTTGGTCGCCGGAAAAGTTTCGCGCGTTATCGGTATTGTACCGGGAGTGCCGAAAGGGGTCTGGGGGGTCCACCTGCCCCCGGGGGGGGGGCACATGGGCTGTAGGGGGTGCGCCTTGGCCTATATGGGCCAAGGGCACCAGCCCCAAGAGGCCCATGCACCAAGGAGACAAGGAGAGGGGAGAGTCCTAAGAGGGGAAGGCACCTCCGAGGTGCCTTGGGGAGGATGGACTCCTCCCCCCCCCTTTGGCCGCACCCTTCCTTGGAGGAAGGGGCAAGGCTGCGCCCTCTCTCTTACACCTATATAAAGGAGGGGAGGAGGGGCAGCCGCACCCCATAAGGCTTGGCGCGCCTCCTCCCCTGCAACACCTCCTCCTCCTCCTCGTAGTTGCTTAGCGAAGGCCTCGCGGAGTTCTCACAGATCCACCACCACGCCGCCGTCAGGTCTTTGGATCATCATCAACCTCTCCTTCCCTTGCTGGATCAAGAAGGAGGAGACGTCATCCGCCTCCGTCACGTGTGTTGAACGCGGAGGTGCCGTCTGCTCATCACTAGGGTCATCGGTGATCTGAATCACGACGCAGTACGACTCCATCATCCCTGCTCCATTGAACGCTTCCGCACGCGATCTACAAGTGGTATGTAGATGCAATCACTCTCCCATGACTCGTTGCTAGATGAACTCATAGATGGATCTTGGTGAAACCGTAGAGGAAAATTTTAATTTTCTCGCAACGTTCCCAAACAAAGTGGCATCATGAGCTAGGTCTATGCGTAGTTCTCTATTGCACGAGTAGAACACAATTTGTTGTGGGTGTAGATGTTGTCAACTTTCTTGCCGCTTACTAGTCTTATCTTGCTTCAGCGGTATTGTGGGGATGAAGCGGCGGACCGACCTTACACGCACGCTTACGTGAGACCGGTTCCACCGATCGACATGCACTAGTTGCATAAGGTGGCTAGCGGGTGTCTATCTCTCCCACTTTAGTTGGAGCGGATTCGATGAAAAGGGTCCTTATGAAGGGTAAATAGAAGTTGACAAATCACGTTGTGGCTTTCACGTAGGTAAGAAAACGTTCTTGCTAGAACCCTATTGCAGCCACGTAAAACTTGCAACAACAATTAGAGGACGCCTAACTTGTTTTTGCAGCAAGTGTTTTGTGATATGATATGGCCAAAGTTGTGATGAATGATGAATGATATATGTGATGTATGAGATCATGTTCTTGTAATAGGAATCACGACTTGCATGTCGATGAGTATGACAACCGGCAGGAGCCATAGGAGTTGTCTTTATTTTTGTATGACTCATGCGTGTCATTGAAGAACGCCATGTAAATTACTTTACTTTATTGCTAAACGCTGTTAGCCATAGAAGTAGAAGTAGTCGTTGGCGTGACAACTTCATGAAGACACGATGATGGAGATCATGATGATGGAGATCATGGTGTCATGCCGGTGACAGATGATCATGGAGCCTCAAGATGGAGATCAAAGGAGCTATATGATATTGGCCATATCATGTCACTACTATATAATTGCATGTGATGTTTATTATGTTTGTGTATCTTGTTTACTTAGAACGACGGTAGTAAATAAGATGATCCCTCATAACAATTTCAAGAAAGTGTTCTCCCTAACTGTGGCACCGTTGCTAAAGTTCATCGCTTCAAGCACCACGTGATGATCGGGTGTGATAGATCCTTACGCTCACGTACAACGGGTGTAAGACAGTTTTACACATGCAAAAACACTTAGGTTAACTTGACGAGCCTAGCATGTACAGACATGGCCTCGGAACACAAGAGACCGAAAGGTCGAACATGAGTCGTATGGAAGATACGATCAACATGGAGATGTTCACCGACGATGACTAGTACCATCTCAATGCGGATGATCGGACACGGCCTAGTCGACTCGGATCATGTAACACTTAGATGACTAGAGGGACGTCAAATCTGAGTGGGAGTTCATTAAATAATTTGATTAGACGAACTTTATTATCATGAACAATAGTCTAAAATCTTTGCAAAATGTCTTGTAGATCAAATGGCCAACGCTCATGTCACCATGAACTTCAACGTTCCTAGAGAAAACCAAGTCAAAGATGATGGCAAAGCAACTATTCGGACCGGGTCCTAACCCGAGGATCATCCTCATAGCTGCCAAGAAACAATATGTCCTAGAAGCACCGGCTAGGTGATGCACCCATCCTGCAGAACCAAGACGTTATGAACGCTTGGCAGTCACGCGTCTTGATGATTACTCCTCGCTCAAAGGCGGCATGCTTTACAACTTAGAACCGGGCTCCAAAGCGCTTTTGAGCGACACGGAGCATATGAGATGTTCGAGGAGCTGAAACTAGTTTTCCAAGCTCATGCCCGGTCTAGAGATATGAAGTCTCCGACAAGTTCTACAGCTTGTAAGATGGAGGAAAATAGTTCTCACAAGGAGCACATACTCAAAATGTCTGGTTGCACAACAAATTGCCCCAAATGGACATTAACCTCCCTTGGACGAGGCGGTCATTGACAGAATCCTGGGTCGCTCCCACCAAGCTACAAGAGCTTTGTGATGAACTACAATATGCAGGGGATGGTGAAAACTATTCCTGAAGTATTTTCAATGTCAAGTCAGCAGAGGTAGAAATCAAGAAGGAGCATCAAGTGTTGATGGTCAATAAAACCACTAAGTTCAAGAAGGGCAAGGGAAAGAAGAACTTCAAGAAGGACGGCAAGGATGTTGCCGCTACCGTAAGCCAGCTTGCCGGAAGAAGTCAAAGAATGGACCCCAAGCACGAGGATCGAGTGCTTTTATTGCAAAGGAAGGGTCAATGGAAGCGGAATCGCCCCAAATACTTAGCGCATAAGAAGGCCGGCAACACTAAAGGTATATTTGATATACATGTAATTGATGTGTACCTTACCAAGACTCGTAGTAACTCCCCGGGTATTTGATACCGGTGCCGTTGCTCATATATGTAACTCACAGCAGGAGCTGCGGAATAAACGGAGATCTGGCGAAGGACGAGGTGACGATCTTGGCTGAGGGAATGGTTCCAAGGTCGATGTGATCGCCGTCGCACGCTACCTCTACATTTACCTACGGGATTAGTTTTAAACCTCAATAATTGTTATTTAGTGCCAAGTTTGAGCATGAACATTGTATCGTGATCTCGCTTAATGCGTAGATGGCTACTCATTTAAATCCGAGAATAATGGTTGTTCTATTTATATGAGAGAAATGTTTTATGGTCATGTTCGATGGTCAATGTTTTATTCTTAATGAATCTTGAACGTAATGTTACACATGTTCATAGTGTGAATACTAAAAGATGTAAAGTTGATAACGATAGTCCCACATACTTGTGGCAATCGCCGCCTTGGTCACATTGGTGTCAAGCGCATGAAGAAGCTCCATGCCGATGGACTTTAGAGTCTCTCGATTATGAATCATTTGACACATGCAAACCATGCCTCATGGGAAAGATGACCAAGACTCCGTTTCTCGGAACAATGGAGCGAGCAACCAACTTATTGGAAATCATACATACCGATGTATGCGGTCCAATGAGTGTTGAGGCTCATGGAGGTTATCGTTATTTTCTCAATCTAACTGATGACTTGAGTAGATATGGGTATGTCTACTTGATGAAACACAAGTCTGAGACCTTTGAAAAGTTCTAGGAATTTCAGAATGAAGTAGAGAATCAACGTGACCGAAAGATAATATTCTTGCGATCAGATCGTGGAGGAGAATATTTAAGTCATTTAATTTGGTACACACTTAAGGAAATGTGGAATCGTTTTCACAACTCACGCCTACCGAACACCTCAAGCAGAACGGTGTGTCCGAACGTCAGAATCGCACTCTATTGGATATGGTGCGATCTATGATGTCTCTTACCGATTTACCGCTATCATTTTGGGGATACGCCTAGAGACAAATACATTCACTTTAAATAGGGCACCGCCTAAACTGCTGAGACGACACCGTATGAATTATGGTTTGGGAAGAAACCTAAGGCTGCCGCTTTCTAAGAGTTTGGGGATGCGATGCTTATGTCAAGAAACTTCAACTGAAAAGCTCGAACCCAAGTCGGAAAAATGCCTCTTCATAGGATACCCTAAGGAAACCATTGGGTATACCTTCTACCTTAGATCCGAAGGCAAGATCTTTGTTGCCAAGAACGGATCCTTTCTCGAGAAAGAGTTTCTCTCGAAAGGAGTAAGTGGGAGGAAAGTAGAACTCGATGAAGTACTACCTCTTGAACCGGAAAGTAGTGCAGCTCAGAAAATGTTCTGTGGTACCTACACCGATCGGAGAGGAAATTAATGATGATGATCAAGGTACTTGGATCAAGTTGCTACCGAACCCATTGGGTCCACTAGGGACACGCTCCGCACTGTGAGTGGTACGGCAACCCTGTCCCGGAAATCATGTTGTTAGACAATGGTGAACCTTGAACTATGAAGAAGCGATGGCGGCCCAGATTCCAATAAATGGCTTGAAGTCATGCAATCCGAGATAGGATCCATGTATGAAAACAAAGTATGGACTTTGACAGATTTCTTGCCGATGATCGGCGAGCGATAGAAAACAAATGGATCTTTAAGAAGAAGACGGACGCGATGGTAATGTTACCATCTATAAAGCTCGACTTGTCGCTAAGGGTTATCGACAAGTTCAAGGGATTGACTACGATGAGACTTTCTCTCCGTAGCGAAGCTTAAGTCCGTCCGAATCATGTTAGCAATTGCCGCAGCATACTATGATTATGAGATATGGCAGATGGACGCCAAAACGGCATTCCTTAACGGTTATCTTAAGGAAGAGTCTGTATATGATGCAGCCGGAAGGTTTTGTCGATCCTAAGAATGCTAACAAGGTATGCAAGCTCCAAATGATCCATTTATGGGCTGGTGCAAGCATCTCGGAGTTAGAACATTCGCTTGATGAGATGATCAAAGCGTTTGGGTTTATGCAGACTTATGGAGAAGCCTCAAGGCTTACAAGAAAGTGAGTGGGAGCTCAGAGCATTTCTCATATTATATGTAGATGACATACTTTTGATGGGAAATGATATAGAACTTTTGGACAAAGATTAAGGCCTACTTGAATAAGAGTTTTTCAATGAAGGACCTTGGAGAAGCTTGCACATATTAGGCATCAAAATCTATAGGGATAGATCGAGACGCCTCATAGGTCTTTCACAAAGCACATACCTTGATAAGATTTTGAAGAAGTTCAAAATGGATCAGTCCCAAGAAAGGGTTCTTGCCTATTTTGCAAGGTGTGAAATTGAGCTCAGCTCAATGCCCGACCACGCAAAAGATAAAGAAGAGATGAGTATCATCCCTATGCCTCACCATAGGATCTATTATGTATGCCATCTTGTGTACCAGACTCGATGTAAACCTTGCCGTAAGTTTGCAGGAAGGTACCAAAGTAATCCCGCAAGGAACACTATACGATGGTCAAGAATATCCTCAAGTACCGAAAAGGACAAAGGACATGTTTCTCGCTTATGGAGGTGATGAAGAGCTCGTCAGAAGGGTTACGCCGACGCTTAGCTTCGACACAGATCCGGATGACTCAAAGTCACAAACCGGATACGTGTATATGTTGAATGGTGGAAGCAAAGAAGCTGGTGTACCGCAAGCAAAGCGCCGTAAGGATCTACATGTGAAGCGGAGTACATGGCAGCCTCGGAGGCAGACATGAAGCAATTTGGGTGAAGGAGTTCATCACCGACCTAGGAGTCATACCCAATGCGCCGGAGCCGATCAAACTCTTCTGTGACAACACCGGAGCTATTGCACTTGCCAAGGAGCCAGGTTTCACAAGAAGACCAGGCACATCAAGCCGCCGCTCAACTCCATTCGTGAAAATGTTCAAGATGGGGACATAGAAATTTGCAAAGTGCATACAGATCTGAATATCGCAGATCCGCTGACTAAACCTCTTCCATGAAAGCAAAACATGATCAACACTGTAACTCTATGGGTGTTCGATTCATCACAATGTAACTAGATTATTGACTCTAGTGCAAGTGGGAGGCTGTTGGAAATATGCCCTAGAGGCAATAATAAAAGTATTATTATTATATTTCCTTGTTCATGATAATTGTCTTTTATTCATGCTATAATTGTATTATCCGGAAATCGTAATACACGTGTGACTACATAGACCACAATATGTCCCTAGTGAGCCTCTAGTTGACTAGCTCGTTGATCAACAAATAGTCATGGTTTCCTGACTATGGACATTGGAGGTCATTGATAACGGGATCACATCATTAGGAGAATGATGTGATGGACAAGACCCAATCCTAAGCATAGCACAAGATCGTGTAGTTCGTTTTGCTAGAGCTTTTCCAATGTCAAGTATCTCTTCCTTAGACCATGAGATCGTGTAACTCCCGGACACCGTAGGAGTGCTTTGGGTGTACCAAACGTCACAACGAATCGGGTGACTATAAAGGTGCATTACGGTGTATCTCCGAAAGTGTCTGCGACATGGATCGAGATCGATTTGTCACTCCGCATGACTCGGAGAGAGGTATCACTGGCCCACTCGATAGTGCATCATCATAATGAGCTCAAAGTGACCAAGTGTTTGGTCACGGGATCATGCATTACTAAGACGAGTAAAGTGATTTGCCGTGGTAAGATTGAACGAGGTATTGGGATACCGACGATCGAATCTCGGCAAGTAAAATACCGATTGACAAAGGGAATTGTATACGGGGTTGTTTGAATCCTCGACATCGTGGTTCAACCGATGAGATCATCGAGGAGCATGTGGGAGCCAACATGGGTATCCAGATCCCGCTGTTGGTTATTGCCCGAGAGCCGCCTCGGTCATGTCTCAGATGTCTCCCGAACCCGTGAGGGTCTACACACTTAAGGTTCGGTGACGCTTAGGGTTGTATGAATATGAGTATGCAGCAAACCGAATGTTGTTCGAGTCCTGATGAGATCCCGTGACGCGTCACGAGGAGTTAGGAATGGTCCGAGGTAAAGATTTATATATGGGAAGTCTTATTTTGGTCAGCCGAAAAGTTTGGCTACATTATCGGTATTGTACCGGGAGTGCCGAAAGGGGTCTGGGGGGTCCACCTGCCCCGGGGGGGCCACATGGGCTGTAGGGGGTGCGCCTTGGCCTATATGGGCCAAGGGCACCAGCCCCAAGAGGCCCATGCGCCAAGGAGACAAGGAGAGGGGAGAGTCCTAAGAGGGGAAGGCACCTCCGAGGTGCCTTGGGGAGGATGGACTCCTCCCCCTTGGCCGCACCCTTCCTTGGAGGAAGGGGCAAGGCTGCGCCTCTCTCTTGCACCTATATAAAGGGAGGGGAGGAGGGCAGCCGCACCATACAAGGCTTGGCGCCTCCTCCGCGTGCAACACCTCCTCCTCCTCCCGTAGTTGCTTAGCCAAGCCTCGCCGGAGTTCTCACAGCATCCACCACCACGCCTGGTCTGCTGGATCATCATCCACCTCTCCTTCCCCTTGCTGGATCAAGAAGGAGGAGACGTCATCCGCCTGCACGCAGGTGTTGAACGCTGGAGGTGTCATTCGCTCAAAGACTAGGTCATCGGTGATCTCGAATCACGGCGAGTACGACTCCATCATCCCTTGCTCCATTGAACGCTTCCGCACGCGATCTACAAGTGGTATGTAGATGCAATCACTCTCCCATGACTCGTTGTTAGATGAACTCATAGATGGATCTTGGTGAAACCGTAGGAAAAATTTTAATTTTCTGCAACGTTCCCCAACAATGACAACCTACAGATTAGGGGTTATTTAGCATCTCAATGTAGTTCTCATTTAGGATTATTGTTAAATTACAGATGACAACCTACAATGTAGTTATTTTCTGAGGGTAGTTCTAGTGTCTGTTCTACAAATTTAGGTTATATTTACATGTACTTTTATTGGGTATTGTAGGTTGAACTATGAGCAGTGGGACATTCATATTGAGTTTGAAATGATGAAGTTCATCATGACTAAGATGTTTAGGGAAGACATAAGATATTGCAATCTTATGTATGTGCTGCTTGAGAATGGCTACAGTTTTTCAGACGGCTTGTATTACATGAATAGTGATGGGATAGGATTGGAAGGTTTTAAACTTCTGGACAATCAGATTAAGGTGGATGAAATGTTGAGTCAATACCAGGATAGCAAGAGGATTAGATTGTCAGTTACTAAGGGCAAGAGGCAGCAGGTAATTGTTGTCTCTCCAACAAAGAAGGGCAAGAGAAAGGCAAGACCAAAGAGAGATATCGATGAATAATACATCATTGATCCTCCTATACTGTTTGCATTTAATGAAGAAGGTGTGGCCCATAAGGAATTTGGTGATTATGCTCAAGTTTGTCAGGCACAGATGAGTGCTTACTCCTGGGCACACAACAAAGTGTAAATTATGAGCCCATCCAAAAATTGCCACCTCCCCAGCCAAAATCTTTTGGTGAGTACCAAAACTTTCAGAAAGAAGACAGTGGCAATTATTCAGACATGGAACTGGAGTGAGAAAGTGCAAATAGTGGAGAGTATGTACCTGGTACAAAAATTACAGATGATAGCTCTTGTGAAGATAATGCTGATCTGCAGTCAACTATAGCAGATATTAAGAAGGAGGCAACATTGCACTGTGAGGGTGACACTAAACCAGAGGACCTTTATGATGTTCCCGAGGAGCAGGAAGAGGAAGACCACACTGAACAAGCTGCAAATGAAGATGAAGAAGAACATTTTAGTGAAGATGGAGTATTGCAGCAGCCTGCGCTGAAGATTGCAAAGAGAGTAGGGCTAACAACAAGATCACACTCATCAACAAATGATCCAATTGAGCCTGACTGGTTTCCTTCAGATGATGAAGATGCAAATATTGTTTTTTTGGATTAAGAGGATGATGATGGCAACGAGCCTATGTCTTTCATCATTCCCTCAGGAAAGAAAACAAGAGCAGAGAAGAAAAGGAAAGAAATTGGTATGATGAAAGCAGACTCAATCCAGAAAGCAAAGAATTCGCTTGAAGCTCTATTTCAAAGATGTGTACCACTTTAGGAGTGCTCTTGTTAACTTTCATATCAAGCAGCTGAGGTCTTTCAGATATCACAGAACTCGCAAAAGACAGGGGTTATTGTCGTGAGCACTGTGAAAATGAATGTCCTTTTTACATTGTTGCTTCTTAGATCAAGCATGAAAAAACATTCTGTATTAGTAAGAAGTTTAGAGCAGAACATACTTATCCAACCAGTGACAAGCATAGTAAAGTGAGCTCAAAGTGGCTAGGAAACAATTTCCTAGAGACAATTAGATTAGACCCAAACACAGTTGTTCCTGCATTGGTAGACAAGGCAAAGAGGAAATTTGGAATTGAAGTTCCCAAGATGATGACATGGAGAGCTAAAAAGGCAGCAAAGGAAATTGTCCTAGGAGATCATAAGAAACAGTATCATAGGTTGTTTTATTACATTGAAACTGTTAAATTATGCAATCTGTGCTCTAGATGCATTGTGACAACTGTCACTCCAAAATGCACAAGTGAAAACCCACATCCAGGTCCAAGATTCCATGGTCTTCTCTTTTGTCTCAATGCACCTAGGGAGGGTTTTCTAAATGGCTCTAGGCCTTTCATTGGTTTGAATGGTTGCTTAGTTAAGATTACAACCGGAGCACAAATTCTAGCAGCTACTGGTACGGATGCCAACAACAACAGGTATCCTATTGCTTTCGGAATTGTAGGAGTGGAGGACACACCAAGTTGGAGCTGGTTTCTCACCCAACTGAATTATGCTCTGGGACTCACAAAAGAGGACAAATTTGGCAAATACACCATCATGTCGAGCAGGCGTAAGGCTAGTGATCTATGTTCTCTTTGTTGTAGTTTAATATTGTGTACATAATAATGTCAAATATTGCTTTGCTCTGGTAGAAACCTAGTTACTTTGATGTGTGTTGTAGTTTAATATTGTGCTGGTACCAATGTCATATGACTACTTATTGCTATGTATGGTACAAACCTAGTTTCTTTGTTGTGTGTTGCTTTGATATAGGATATCAAAATTAGTAACATTTAGGTTTACTATGCAAGGTGGTCCGCTTAATGCTATCAATGCCGTATTTCCAAACCGCCCACAAAGATTCATTGCTTAAGGCACATTTATGCAAATTTCCAAAAGAGCTGGATTTAGAGGTGAAGATCTCAAAAATGCATGGACAATGCTAGTTATTCCTACACAAAACATGGTTTTGATATTGTCATGGCCAATTTGAAGAATGTGTATGAGGATGCTCGAGGTGGTTATTTGGTATTCCTGCATACAACATGGGTAGGCATGAAATGGGCACAAACTACAAAACAGACCTAGTGGTTAAATAAACATAAGTGAGGTCTTCAATAAATATATCCTGGATGTTAGAAACAAACCAACTGTGACAATGATAAATGGAATCAAAGACAAGTTGCTAGTCAAGTTTGATGAAAAGAGAGAAGGTGGAGAAACTGCCAGATGGGAAATAGCTCCAACTTATGCAGAGAAGTTGGAGCCCAGCAAGAAATGTACTAGAGATTGCAAAGCAATTAGGGAAGGACCTAACTTGTGGCAAGTAAACAGTGGCCCAAAGACATATATTGTCAACCTTCTGGAGCACACTTGTGGATGTAGGAAGTGGGACATGTCAGGGTTGCCATCCAACCATGGTTGCAGTGCTAGCTACAAAGCCAAGCTGCAACCTGAGGATTTTGTGAGCACATTCTTCAAGAAAGCAATGTACTTGAAGACATACAAACCTATAGTGTATCCAATTCCGTGGAGAAGATGCTTGGGTCAAGATAGGACAACCTCATATTAATCCTCCTATTTTCCACAAAGAGGACCAGAGTGGAAGAAAAGAACAAAAAAGGAAGAAGGGAAGGTTTGAAGTGCCTAAACCAAAAGATTCTTCTAGGATGGCTACAACCAGATGTGGCAACTGTAAGTTAATGGGATATATGTTTACTAACTGTGGACAACCTTGAGGCCCGATCTCGAGTTGAGGAAGAATAGAAACATGGTAACATATTCAGCTTTGTCATTATTTTATTTGAATTTGCCTATGTAGGTTTTAATGTGTCTTTGTTTCTTAAACTGCAGGAAAGGAGAAGGCAGAAGGCAGAAGTCTACATTGCACCCGATGCTACTGCAGTAGATGCTGCTCCTAGGGCACCAACTGTTGATACTAGGTCAGCTAGGGCTGCTTTCTCAGCACCAAGGCCTCCAGGTGAAGAAGGGAGTTCTTCTACTGTTGGTACTTCTACATCTACATCTACTTCCGATGTTGCTGCAAAAATGAGATCAGTGAGAGGTGGAAGAGTTAGTGGAGGAGCAATTGCTCGAATAGGTACAAGGAAGAAAGCTCAGAAATATGCAAGACTGAAGAGCTACTTCACAGCAAGTGGAAATGTGTGAAATTTGATGTCTGGAAATGGTTGAAACTTTTGGGATTGACACCCATGTATCTGTCCTGAGAACCCATGCATGTTTGATTTCAGTACTGTGAACCTGTGTTTGATTTCAGTCCTGTGAAACTATGTAGAATTTGAGTCCTGTGAACCTATGTAGAATTTAAGTCATATGAACCTATATATGTTGGCTCAGTGTTGTCATTTGTGATGAAGCCTAAATGTTGCTCACCCTAACCCAATTATTGTGATATGTTGCCATTTTTTATCACGCCTGTAAGCTGCAAAATAGGGTCATTGTACCCTCTACAACAAGCCAACCTACCCTACCCTAAAATATGGGTCATCGACCCCTTGACAACAACCCAACCTAGCGAACCCAAAATAGGGCCGTCACCCTCGACAACAACCCAACCTACTCCACGCAAAAAATAGGGGTCACAACCCTCGACAACAAGCCAACCTAGCTTAACCCAAAATAGGGGTCATCGAACCTCGACAACAACCCAACCAACCCTACCCTACCCTACAATACGGGTCATCGACCCCTCGACAACAAACCAACCTACCCTACTCCTTAAAATATGGGTCATCAATTCTCGACAACAACAACCCAACCTACTAAACCCAAAATAGGGATTGTAACCCCTCGACAACAACCCAACCTACCCTGCTTAAAAATAGGGGTCATCGAATTCTCTACAACAACCCAACCTACCAAACCCAAAATAGGGGTTGTCGACCCTCGACGACAAGCCAACCTACCCTACCCCAAAATAGGGCCATCGACCCCTGACAACAACCCAACCTACCCTACCCTAAAATAGGGGTCATCGACCCCGACAACAACCCAACCATCTAAACCCTATGGGCCTTGCCTAAAAAACATTTTGGGCAGCATAATTCAACTATTCACAACAGGTCACATATGGAAAAATATGGCACTTTCATCAAACACAAATAAGGCAGAAATACATCACACACAAATAAGGCACATTAGTAGCATAATCCAATAACACAATTAAATTCAGTACAAGCACAATTTCAGTACAAATGTCTTGCAATTTTAATGCTACAAGTAGCAGATAGTACTACAACAACATCAAATCATTCATCAACTATCTCGTTGATCTTCCTGACCTTCCCCTTGGTGGCATCCTTCACTTTGAACAGATCACCTATGGTGTACTCCAGGTGCCTTTTCTCTTACTTGAACTTCTCCCTCTCCTCCAACAACCTGTCCCTCTCCTGCTTGATCTAGTCCATCTCCTACACCAACTTCACCTTCTCTTGCTTCTCTTGGTCTCTATCATTCTTTGCTTTGGCCCTTAGCACCAGATGGATGTTAGCGTCTGCTTTATCAGCCAAGTTCTAAGAGCTATCTGTGCATGGGAAATTGAATGCTCCTTATCATCCACCATTTTAGCAAAGTCAACTTTAAAAACCTCGTGTCATTTTCCATCTTCCCACCGGTACAACGAGGTGCTATACAAATGGTTTTAACCTTTTCCATGACGGCATTTGGAACCGTCGTCAAGTGAGTGTGGGGCGATAAGGGGTCCTTCCCACACCACCCGTAAACGGTCGGGATATGGAGCCATGATCCGCAGGCCTTGCAAAATGTTATCTTGTGCGATGCTGCACACACTACATTCTTTCGCATGTGTGGGATCGGTGATTAAACGTTTCTAATGACGCAGTGAAACCAAATGGTGTGTCGTAATGAACCGTTTGGGAAAGAGTATGTAAGGCACACATGCCAACATATGAACCGTGTGCGATATGCACCCCATCGCACACGAGTTTTCTGCGGAACCCGTCTGCCATGCAAGACTCCATCGCACATGTTTCCCAACAATTACTGTGTGCGATAATGTTCTATCACAAACGGGTCAGGAGCCCCTTCGCACACATAGAAGTGTCGCAGACCGTTTGTGATTTGTTGTGTATCACCGACGGTTGCGGCAAGAGTGACGTGTGCTTTTCGTTTGGAATCGCACACGTTTCCTGAAAAAATTACGACTGGGATTGTATTTTACATTGGGCACGGTTTACTCCGAGCTCTCGTGTGCGATACCGTGATATCACAAACGGTTCTGGAGACCCTACGCACACGTAATAGCGCTGCAAATCGTTTGCGATCAGGCATGTATCACCGACAGTTCCACTATGATTGACGTATGCTTTCCTATGTGGATCACACACACTCATTTAGTTGAACCGTGTGCGGAGCAATTGCCAGGTTAAAACAAAAATACCCCATACTGAATCGGCATGCAAAAAGCAATTTCGCCACAATATTCAATTGAACAAATAGTGTCCACAGGAAGAACATTCATCAGATTTCGCAACAATTGCAATTGAACATATGGTAGCTAAATTTCAATGATTTGTCCACACATATATGCATTTCATAATTAATCATAGTGTACGAAATACGAAGACCTCATCAGATGGAAAAAATGGATCTATGCGTATATGTTTAGCGGCTAACGCTTACTCAATGTTTCAGGAGAGCGCATGCTGAAATCATCATTATCACCAAGGGATTGATGTAGTGATTCGTGAAGAAGTCGCCGATAAATCTCGAACCATCTGCAATTCACCAGCAGGAGCGTTCAGGGGTCCTCGGTTCTAAGATTAGCTGCATTATTTTTAAGATCAGAATGTGCCATATGATTGGAGTAGATGATATTAATTAAGACAAAATTACTGGTACTAATTCGCGAGGATCGTCACAACTATCAGCAGATTTGCGGATGGTGATCATGTGTCTGCAAACATAGTATCCACAAAGGTTGGTCCCTGTTAGTTGCTGATGTTGGGGAACGTAGTAATTTCAAAATTTTCCTACGCACACGTAAGATCATGGTGATGCATAGCAATGAGAGGGGAGAGTGTTGTCCATGTACCCTCGTAGACCGAAAGCGGAAGCGTTAAAACAACGCGGTTGATGTAGTCGTATGTCTTCATGATCCGACCGATCCAAGTACCGAACGTACGGCACCTCCGAGTTCAGCACACGTTCAGCTCGATGACGATCCCGGACTCGATCCAACAAAGTGTCGGAGATGAGTTCCACAAGACGACGGGCGTGGTGACGATCTTGATGTTCTATCATCGCCGCAGGCTTCGCCTAAGCACTGCTACAATATTATCGAGGTGGACTATGATGGAGGGGGGCACCGCACACGGCTAAGGAACGATCACGAAGATCAACTTGTGTTGTCCAGAGGTGCCCCCGTGCCCCCATATATAAAGGAGCAAGGGAGGAGGGGGCCGGCCCTAGGAGGGGGCGCGCCAAGTGTGGAGTCCTACTAGGACTCCCTAGTCCTAGTAGGATTCCGCCTCCCATATGGAATAGGAAAAGAGGAAGGGAAAAGGAGAAGGAAGGAAGGCGCCTCCCTTCCCTAGTCCAATTCGGACCAGACCAAGGGAGGTGCGGCCACCCTTGAGGCCCTTTTCCTTCTTTCCCGTATGGCCCAATAAGGCCCAATACGTATTCCCGTAACTCTCCGGTACTCCGAAAAATACCCGAATCACTCGAAACCTTTCAGATGTCCGAATATAGTCGTCCAATATATCGATCTTTACGTCTCGAACATTTCGAGACTCCTCGTCATGTCCCCGATCTCATACGGGACTCCGAACTCCTTCGGTACATCAAAACTCATAAACTCATAATATAACCGCCATCGAAACCTTGTTGCATGGACCCTACGGGTTCGAGAACAATGTAGACATGACCAAAACACGCTTCCGGGTCAATAACCAATAGCGGAATCTGGATGCTCATATTGACTTACATATTCTACGAAGATCTTTATCGGTCAAACCGCATAACAACGTGACGTTGTTCCCTTTGTCATCGGTATGTTACTTGCCCGAGATTCGATCGTCGGTATCTCAATACCTAGTTCAATCTCGTTACCGGCAAGTCTCTTTACTCGTTCCGTAATACATCATCCCGCAACTAACTCATTAGTTGCAATGCTTGCAATGCTTAAGTGATGTGTATTACCGAGAGGGCCCAGAGATACCTTTCCGACAATCGGAGTGACAAATCCTAATCTCGAAATACGTCAACCCAACATGTACCTTCGGAGACACCAGAGAGCTCCTTTATAATCACCCGATTACGCTATGACGCTTTGGTAGCACACAAAGTGTTCCTCCCAGAACGCGAGTTGCATAATCTCATAGTCATAGGAACATGTATAAGTCATGAAGAAAGCAATAGCAACATACTAAACGATCAAGTGCTAAGCTAACGGAATGGGTCAAGTCAATCACATCATTCTCATAATGATGTGATCCCGTTAATCAAATGACAACTCTTTTGTCCATGGCTAGGAAACATAACCATCTTTGATAAACGAGCTAGTCAAGTAGAGGCATACTAGTGACATTATGTTTGTCTATGTATTCACACATGTATTATGTTTCCGTTAATACAATTCTAGCATGAATAATAAACATTTATCATGATATAAGGAAATAAATAATAACTTTATTATTGCCTCTAGGGCATATTTCCTTCAGTCTCCCACTTGCACTAGAGTCAATAATCTGGTTCACATCATCATGTGATTCAACACCAATATTCACATTTGTATGTGATTAACACCCATAGTTCACATCGTCATGTGACCAACACCCAAAGGGTTTACTAGAGTCAATAATCTTGTTCACATCGCTATGTGATTAACACCCAAAGAGTACTAAGGTATGATCATGTTTTGCTCATGAGAGAAGTTTAGTCAACGGGTCTATCACATTCAGAGCCGTATGTATTTTGCAAATATTCTATGTCTACAATGCTCTGCACGGGGCTACTCTAGCTTATTGCTCCCAATTCCAATATGTATCCAGATTGAGACTTAGAGTCATCTGGATTAGTGTAAGAGTTTGCACCGATGTAACTTTTATTTTAACTCTTTTATCACCTCCATAATCGAGAAACATCTCCTTAGTCCTCACTAAGGATATTCTTGACCGCTGTCTAGTGAAATACTATTAGATCAAAATTGTATTCCTTTGCCAAATTCAGAGCAAGGTATACAATAGTTCTGGTCCATAGCATGTCATACTTTTATAGAACCTAGGACTGATGCATAGGGAATGACTTTCATTCTCTTTCTATTTTTCTGCCATGGTCGGGATTTGAGTCTTACTCAATTTCATACCTTTGCAACACAGGCAAGAACTCTTTCTTTGACTGTTCTATTTTGAACTATTTCAAAATCTTGACAAGGTATGTACTTATTGAAAAACTTATCAAGCGTCTTGATCTATCTCAATAGATCTTGATGCTCAATATGTAAGTAGCTTTACTGAGGTCTTTTTAAAGAACTCCTTTCAAATACTCCTTTATGCTTTCTAGAAAAATTCTACATCATTTCTGATCAACAATATGTTACTCACATATATTTATCAGAAAGGCGGTAGTGCTCCCACTCGCTTTATTGTAAATACAGGCTTCACCGCAAGTTCAGATAAAACTATATGCTTTGATCAACTTATCAAAGCGTATATTCCAACTCTGAGATGCTTGCACCAGTCCATAGATGGATCGCTGGAGCTTGGACATTTTGTTAGCACCTTTAGGATCGACAAAACCTTCCGGTTGCATCATATACAACTCTTCTTCCAGAAATCCATTCAGAAATGTAGTTTTGACATCCATTTGCCAAATTTCATAAAATGTGGCAATTGCTAACATGATTCGACAGACTTAAGCATCGATACGAGTGAGAAAATCTCATCATATTCAACACCTTGAACTTGTCGATTTTTTTTATGCATAAGTCGAGCTTTGTAGATAGTAATACTACTATCGTCATTCGCCTTCCTCTTGAAGATCCATTTATTCTTAATGACTCACCGATCATCGGGCAAGTCAATCAAAGTCCATACTTTGTTCTCATACATGGATCCCATCTCGCATTTCATGGCCTCAAACCATTTCGTGAACTGGGCTCATCATCGCTTCCTCATAGTTAGTAGGTTTATCATGGTCTAGTAACATGACTTCCGAATAGGATTACCGTACCACAATCGGCGCAGACCATACCGAATACCTACGAGGTTCTCAGAGTAACTTGATTTGAAGTTTCATGATCATCATCATTAGCTTCCTCGCTAATCGGTGTAGTAATCAATCGGAACTAATACGTGATGAACAACTTTCCAATTTGGGAGAAGGTACAATTACCTCATCAAGTTCTACTTTCCTCCCACTCACTTCTTTTCGAGAGAAACTCCTTCTCTAGAAAGGATCCATTATTAGCAACGAATGTTTTGCCTTCGGATCTGCGGATAGAAGGTATACCCAACAGCTTTCCTTTGGGTATTCTATGAAGACGCACTTCTTCGATTTGGGTTCGAGCTTATCGTGTTGAAAACCTTTTTCATATAAGCATCGCAACTCCAAACTTTAAGAAAGGACAACTTAGGTTTACTGCTAAACCATAGTTCATACGGTGTCGTCTCAACGGATTTAGATGGTACCCTTTTAAATGTGAATGCAGTTGTCTCTAATGCATAACCCCAAAACGATAGTGGTAAACTGATAAGAGACATCATAGATCGTACCATATCTAGTAAAGTACGATTACGACGTTCGGACACACGATTACATTGTGGTGTTCCAGGTGGCGTGAGTTGCGAAACTATTTCACATTATTTCAAATGAAGACCAAACTCGTAACTCAAATATTTGTCTCCACGATCAGATCGTAGAAACTATATTTTTCTTGTTACGATGATTTTCCACTTCACTATGAAATTCTTTGAACTTTTCAAATGTTTCGGACTTATGTTTCATCAAGTAGATATACCCATATCTGCTCAAATCATCTATGAAGGTCAGAAAATAACGATACACACCGCGAGCCTTAACACTCATCGGATTGCATACATCGGTATGTATTATTTCCAATAAGTCAGTTGCTCGCTCCATTGTTCCGAAGAACGGAGTCTTAGTCATCTTGCCCAAAAGGCACGATTCGCAAGCATCAAATGATTCATAACCAAGTGATTCCGAAAATCCATCTTTATGGAGTTTCTTCATGCGCTTTACATCGATATGACTCAAACGGCAGTGCCACAAATAAGTTGCACTATCATTATTAACTTTGCATCTTTTGGCATTAATATTATGAATATGTGTATCACTACGATCGAGATCGAACAAACTATTTTCATTGAGTGTATGACCATCGAAGGTTTTATTCATGTAAACTTAACAACAATTATTCTTTGACTTTAAATGAATAACTGTATCGCAATAAACATGATCAAATCATATTCATGTTCAACGCAAACGCCAAATAACATTTATTTAGGTTTAACACTAATCCCGAAAGTATAGGGAGTGCGATGATGATCATATCAATCTTGGAACCACTTCCAATACACATCGTCACTTTACCCTCAACTAGTCTCTGCTTATTCTCAGAACTCTGTTTCGAGTCACTAATTTTAGCAACCTAACAAGTATCAAATACTGTGGGGCTACTATAAACACTAGTAAGGTACACATTAATAACCTGTATATCAAATATACCCTTGTTCACTTTGCCATCCTTCTTATCCACCAAATATTCTGTGGTATTTCCGCTTCCAAAGGACCATTTCCTTTGCATTATAAGCACTCAGTTTTAGGCTTTGGTTCAGCTTTGGGCTTCTTCGTGGGAGTGACAACTTGCTTGTCATTCTACTTGAAGTTCCCCTTTCTTTCCCTTTGCCCTTTTCTTGAAACTAGTGATCTTGTCAACCATCAACACTTGATGCTCTTTCTTGATTTCTACCTTCGTCGATTTCAACATCATGAAGAGCTCGGGAATCGCTTTCGGCCATCCCTTGCATGCTATAGTTCATCACAAAGTTCTACTAACTTGGTGATGGTGACTAGAGAACTCCGTCAATCACTATCTTATCCGGAAGATTAACTCCCACTTGATTCAAGCGATTGTAGTACCTGCACAACTGAGCACATGCTCACTAGTTGAGCGATTCTCCTCCATCTTTTAGCCATAGAACTTGTTGGAGACTTCATATCTCTCAACTCGGGTATTTGCTTGAAATATTAACTTCAACTCCCGGAACATATCATATGGTCCATGACGCTCAAAACGCCTTTGAAGTCCCAATTCTAAGCCGCTTAAGCATGGTGCACTAAACTATCAAGTAGTCATCATATTGAGCTAGCCAAACGCTCACACAACGCCTGGCGATTCCGCTTCCCCGCAATAGGTCCGCTACCTAGCGGTGCATTAAGGACATAATTCTTCAGGCAAAGAATGAGGATAAACCTTAGATCACGGATCCAATCCGCAAAATTGCTACTAACATCTTTCAACACAATTTTCTCTAGGAACATATCAAAATAAACATATAAAAGCAACAACGCAAGCTATTGATCTACAACATAATTTGGAAAATACTACCAGGACTAAGTTCATGATAAATTTAAGTTCAATTAATCATATTACTTAAGAACTCCCCACTTAGACAGACATCTCTCTAGTCATCTAAGTGATCACGTGATCCAAATCAACTAAACCATGTCAGATCATCACGTGAGATGGAGTAGTTTTCAATGGTGAACATCACTATGTTGATCATATCTACTATATGATTCACGCCGACATTTCGGTCTCCGTGTTCCGAGGCCATATCTATATATGCTAGGCTCGCCAAGTTTAACTCGAGTATTCCGTGTGCAACCTGTTTTGCACCCGTTGTATTTGAACGTAGAGCCTATCACACCCAATCATCACGTGGTGTCTCGGAATGAAGAACTTTCGCAACGGTGCATACTCGTGGAGAACACTTCTTGATAATTAGTGAGAGATCATCTTAAAATGCTACCGCCAATCAAAGCAAGATAAGATGCATAAAGGATAAACATCACATGCAATCAATATAAGTGATATGATATGGCCATCATCATCTTGTGCTTGTGATCTCCATCTCCAAGCACCGTCGTGATCACCATCGCCACCGGCGCCGACACCTTGATCTCCATCGTAGCATCATTGTCGTTACGCCATCTATTGCTTCTACGACTATCGCTACCGCTTAGTGATAAAGTAAAGCAATTATGTATGCGTTCCATTTCATACAATAAAGCGACAACCATATGGCTTCGCCAGCTGCCGATAACTCTTTACATTTAAACATGATCATCTCATACAATAAAATATAGCATCAAGTCTTGACCATATCACATCACAACATGCCCTCGCAAAAACAAGTTAGACGTCCTCTACTTTGTTGTTGCAAATTTTACGTGGCTGCTATGGGCTGAGCAAGAACCGTTTACCTACACATCAAAACCACAACGATAGTTCGTCAAGTTAGTGCTGTTTTAACCTTCTCAAGGACCGGGCATAGCCACACTCGGTTCAACTAAAGTTGGAGAAACCGACACCGCCAGCCACCGTGCAAAGCACGCCAAGAGAATCCAGGCCTCGTAAGCGACGCGTAATGTCGGTCCGGCCGCTTCATCCAACAATACCGCCAACCAAAGTATGACATGCTGGTAAGCAGTATGACTTGTATCGCCCACAACTCACTTGTGTTCTACTCGTGCATCTAACATCTACGCATAAAACCAGGCTCGGATGCCACTGTTGGGGAACGTAGTAATTTCAAAATTTTCCTACCCACACGCAAGATCATGGTGATGCATAGCAATGAGAGGGGAGAGTGTTGTCCACGCACCTCGTGAGACCGAAAGCGAAGCGTTATAACAACGGTTGATGTAGTCAGACGCCTTCACGATCCGACCGATCCAAGTACCGAACGCACGGCACCTCCGAAGTTCAGCACACGCTCAGCTCGATGACGATCCCGGACTCGATCCAGCAAAGTGTCGGGATGAGTTCACAAGACGACGGCAGGTGACGATCTTGATGTTCTACCGTCAGAGGGGCTTCGCTAAGCACCGCTACAATATTATCGAGGTGGACTATGGTGGAGGGGGGCACCGCACACGGCTAAGGAACGATCACGAAGATCAACTTGTGTTGTCCAGAGGTGCCCCCTGCCCCCGTATATAAAGGAGCAAGGGAGGAGGGGGCCGGCCCTAGGAGGGCTGGGCCAAGGTGGAGTCCTACTAGGACTCCCTAGTCCTAGTAGGATTCCACCTCCCATATGGAATAGGAAAAGAGGAAGGGAAAAGGAGAAGGAAGGAAGGGGCGCCTCTTCCCTAGTCCAATTCGGACCAGACCAAGGAGGGGTGCGGCCACCCTTGAGGCCCTTTTCCTTCTTTCCCGTATGGCCCAATAAGGCCCAATACGTATTCCCGTAACTCTCCGACATTCAAAAATACCCGAATCACTCGGAACCTTTCCGATGTCCGAATATAGTCGTCTAATATATCGATCTTTACGTCTCGAACATTTCGAGACTCCTCGTCATGTCCCGGATCTCATACAGGACTCCGAACTCCTTCGGTACATCAAAACTCATAAACTCATAATATAACTGTCATCGAAACCTTAAGCGTGCGGACCCTACGGGTTCGAGAACAATGTAGACATGACCGAAACACGTTTCCGGTCAATAACCAATAGCGGAATCTGGATGCTCATATTGACTCCCACATATTCTACGAAGATCTTTATCGGTCAAACCGCATAACAACGTACGTTGTTCCCTTTGTCATCGGTATGTTACTTGCCCGAGATTCGATCGTCGGTATCTCAATACCTAGTTCAATCTTCAAGTTACGGCAAGTCTCTTTACTCGTTCCGTAATACATCATCCCGCAACTAACTCATTAGTTGCAATGCTTGCAAGGCTTAAGTGATGTGTATTACCGAGAGGGCCCAGAGATACCTCTCCGACAATCGGAGGACAAATCCTAATCTCGAAATACGCCAACCCAACATGTACCTTCGGAGACACCAGAGAGCTCCTTTATAATCACCCGATTACGTTGTGACGCTTTGGTAGCACACAAAGTGTTCCTCCGTAAACGCGAGTTGCATAATCTCATAGTCATAGGAACATGTATAAGTCATGAAGAAAGCAATAGCAACATACTAAACGCATCAAGTGCTAAGTTAACGGAATGGGTCAAGTCAATCACATCATTCTCATAATGATGTGATCCCGTTAATCAAATGACAACTCTTTTGTCCATGGCTAGGAAATATAACCATCTTTGATAAACGAGCTAGTCAAGTAGAGGCATACTAGTGACATTATGTTTGTCTATGTATTCACACATGTATTATGTTTCCGGTTAATACAATTCTAGCATGAATAATAAACATTTATCATGATATAAGGAAATAAATAATAACTTTATTATTGCCTCTAGGGCATATTTCCTTCAGCTGAGGACACTGAAATTTTTTGTACAGAATTAGTCACGTATTTGTCCTGTTAGGAACAACCTAATCGGTGTTAGATGTATTATTTTTTCTTTGGACAAAAATAGAAAGAGGTTTATTTAGAAGCTTGAACATTGGACTAGCGTAACAAAAGGTATTTGCAGACTATTGGATAAATTTTCCAAAAACAAAGGACTTCGGTGTGTTACCGGAGAAACGATCTCGTGCTGCAGAGGTAGTTCCCTCTTGAACAGGTTCCCTGGTTTAGTTTTCCACAATGCGAGCACACTGCAAATGAAGATGAATTTTGACAACATCAATTATTGAACCATATATGAATGCAAATTAATTTCAACATCATAGAATTCAATACCTATCCATGAATTGCTGAAGATGCGTCAGATCCTGAGCGTTTGTTGACTCTCTGAGAGAATCCATGTAGTAAACTGTGTTCTTGTTTGGAAGAATGAATACCAATATCCATTGATCGCTACATATTAAGAAAGTCATGAACTTACTGATACGTCCATTTTGCATCATGCTTTTATATCGATATTTATCGCATTATGGGCTATTATTTCACGTTATGTCACAATACTTATAGCTATTCTCTCTTATTTTACAAGGTTTACATGAAGAGGGAGAATGTCGGCAGCTAGAATTCTGGGCTGGAAAAGGAGCAAATATTGAAGACCTATTCTGCGCAACTCCAAAAGTCCTGAAACTCCAGGAATATCTTGAAATAAATAAAGAAAAATCGTCGCCAAAGATTAAGGCTAGGGGGCCCACACCCTGCTCACGAGGGTGGGGGGCGCGCCCCCCTACCTCGTGGGCCCCCTGGTGGCTCTCCGACGCCCATCTTCTCCTATATGAAGTCTTTCGTCCAAAAAAAATAAGTAGCAACCGTTCGGGACGAGACTCACCCACGAGGCGGAACCTTGGCGGATCGAATCTAGGGCTCCGGCAGAGCTGTTCTGCCGGGGACTCTTCCCTCCGGGAGGGGGAAATCATCTTCATCATCATCACCAACGCTCCTCTCATCGGGAGAGGGCAATCTCCATCAACATCTTCACCAGCACCATCTCATCTCCAATCCCTAGTTCATCTCTTGTATCCAATTCTTGTCTCCAAGTCCGGGAATGGTGCTAGTAGGTTGCTAGTAGTGTTGATTACTCCTTGTAGTTGATGCTAGTTGGTTTATTTGGTGGAAGATCATATGTTCAGATCCTTTATGCATATTAATACCCCTCTGATTATGAACATGAATATGCTTTGTGAGTAGTTACGTTTGTTCCTGAAGACAAGGGAGAAGTCTTGCTATTAGTAGTCATGTGAATTTGGTATTCGTTCGATATTTTGATGAGATGTATGTTGTCTAGCCTCTAGTGGTGTTATGTGAACATCGATTACATAAAACTTCACCATTATTTGGGCCTAGAGGAAGGCATTGGGAAGTAATAAGTAGATGATGGGTTGCTAGAGTGATGTAAGCTTAAACCCTAGTTTATGCGTTGCTTCGTAAGGGCTGATTTGGATCCATATGTTTCATGTTATGGTTAGGTTTACCTTAATACTTTTGTTGTAGTTGCGGATGCTTGCAATAGAGGTTAATCATAAGTGGGATGCTTGTTCAAGTAAGAACAGCACCCAAGCACCGGTCCACCCACATATCAAATTATCAAAGTATCGAACGCGAATCATATGAATGTGATGAAAACTAGCTTGACGATATTCCCATGTGTCCTCGGGAGCGCTTTTCCTATTATAAGAGTTTGTTCCGGCTTGTCCTTTGCTACAAAAAGGATTGGGCCACCTTGCTGCACCTTATTTACTTTTGTTACTTGTTGCTCGTTACAATTTACCTTATCACAAAACTATCTGTTACCACTTATTTCACTACTTGCAGAGAATACCTTGCTGAAAACCGCTTATCATTTCCTTCGCTCCTCGTTGGGTTCGACACTCTTACTTATCGAAAGGACTACGATAGATCCCCTATACTTGTGGGTCATCAAGACTCTTTTCTGGCGCCGCTGTCGGGAGTGTAGAACCTTTGGTAGGTGGAATTTGGTAAGGAAAAATTTATATAGTGTGCTGAAATTTACTGTCACTTGTTACTATGGAAAGTAATTCTCTGAGGGGCTTGTTCGGGGTATCTTCACCCCGTCTAGTAGAGCAAAGATTTGCTCCTCAACCTACTGAACCTATTGAAAATGAAACTCCTTTTGAAGTTCCTTCGGGTATGATGGAAAAACTGCTAGCTAATACTTTTGTAGGAGATGGAACAAAGCATCCTGATGAACACTTAATATATGTGGATGAGGTTTGTGGATTACTTAAGCTTGCAGGTATACCCGATGATGTTGTCAAGAAGAAGGTCTTCCCTTTATCTTTGAAGGGAGATGCATTGACATGGTATAGGCTATGTGATGGTACGAGATCATGGAACTACAAAGGATTGAAATTGGAATTTCATCAAAATATTATCCTATGCATCTTGTTCATCGTGATCGCAATTACATATATAATTTTGGCCTCGCGAAGGAGAAAGCATCGCTCAAGCTTGGGGAGGCTTAAATCAATGTTATATTCATGCCCCAATCATGAGCTCCCAAGAGAAATAATTATTCAAAGTTTTTATGCTCGGCTTTACGATAACAATCGCACCATGCTTGATACTTCTTTTCCGGCTCTTTTATGATGAAGACTATTGAATTCAGATGGGATTTATTGGATAGAATTAAACGCAACTCAAGATTGGGACCTCGACAAAGGTAAGGAGTTAGGTATGACACCTAAGTTTGATTGTGTTAAATCTTTTATGGATCTTGATATTTTCCGTAAGTTTAGCACTAAATATGGACTTGACTTTGAGATAGTAGCTTCTTTTCTCGTGAATCTTTTGCTACTTATGTTGATCTCCCCAAGGAGAAGTGGTTTAAATATCATCCCCCATAGAAGTAAAAGTAGCTGCACCTATTAAAGTTGAAGAAAATACTGTCACTTATAATGATCCTATTGTTCCCACTTCTTATGTTGAGAAACCACCTTCCCTGTTAGAATAAAGGATCATGCTAAAGCTTCAATTGTGGTTAAGTGAAAAGCAATATTAGTACTTATACACCTCCTGAGCAAGTCAAAGTAGAACCTAATATTGCTATTGTTAAAGATCTCTTGTCTGATAATATCGATGGGCATGTTATTCAGTTCAACGGTGAAACGACTAGAATTGCTAAACCTTGTGCTAAAGATAAACATAGACCTGTGGTAGGCGTGCCTGTTATTTCTGTGAAGATAGGAGATCATTGTTATCATGGCTTATGTGATATGGGTGCTAGTGCTAGTGTAATACCCATTGATTTATACAAAGAAATTAGGCATGAAATTGCACCTTGAGTTAGAAGATATTGATGTCACAATTAAGCTTGCCAATAGAGATACTATATCAGCAATGGGAATTGTTAGAGATGTTGAAGTCTTGTGTGGGAAAACTAAATATCTTGCTGATTTTCTTGTTCTTAGTTCCCCACAAGATAGCTTTTGTCCCATTATATTTGGTAGACCCTTCTTGAACACTGTTAGTGCCAAGATAGATTGCGAAAAGAATGTTGTTACTATTGGCTTGGATGATATGATTCATGAGTTTAATTTCTCTAAATTTAGTAAACAACACCGTGAAGAAGAATTACCTAGTAAGGATGAAATTATTGGTCTTGCTTCTATTGCCGTACCTCCTAGTGATCCTTTAGAACAATATTTGCTAGACCATGAAAATGATATGTTTATGAATGAAGGAAGGGAAATAGATGAAGTATTGTTTAAATAGGAACCTATTCTGCAACACAATTTGCCTGTTGAAATCCTAGGGGATCCTCCTCCACCAAAGGGTGATCCCGTGTTTGAGCTTAAACCGTTGCCTGATAATCTTAAATATGCTTATCTTGATGAAAAGAAAATATATCCTGTTATTATTAGTGCTAACCTTTCAGAGCATGAAGAAGAAAGATTATTGAAAACTACGAAGAAGCACCGTGCCGCTATTGGATATACTCTTGATGATCTTAAGGGCATTAGTCCCACTCTATGTCAACATAAAATAAATTTGGAAGCGGATGCCAAACCAGTTCGTGATCCTCAACGACGTTTGAATCCTAAAATGGAAGAAGTGGTAAGAAAAGAAATACTCAAGCTTATGGAGGCAAGTATAATTTATCCCGTTGCTGATAGTCAGTGGGTAAGTCCTGTCCATTGTGTCCCTTAAGAAGGGAGGTATTATCGTTGTCCCTAATTATAAATATTAATTGATCCTGAAAAGAATTATCACAGGTTATAGGATGGTAATTGATTTCCGAAAATTAAATAAAGCTAATAAGAAGGATCATTACCCCTTTCCTTTTATTGATCAAATCCTAGAAAGCTTAGGCAAACATACACATTATTGCTTTCTAGATGGTTATTCTGGTTTCTCTCAAATACCTGTGTCGGCTAAAGATCAATCAAAGACTACTTTTACTTGCCTTTTGGTACTTTTGCTTATAGACGTATGCCTTTTGGTTTATGTAATGCACCTGCTACCTTTCAAAGATGCATGATGGCTGTATTTTCTGATTTTTGTGAGGTTTTCATGGACGATTTTTCCTTCTATGGTTCCTCTTTTGATGATTGCTTGAGCAATCTTGATCGAGTTTTGCAGAGATGTGAAGAAACTAATCTTGTCTTGAATTGGGAAAAGTGCCACTTTATGGTTAATGAAGGTATTGTCTTGGGGCACAAAGTTTCTGAAAGAGGTATTGAAGTTGATAAAGCCAAGGTTGATGCTATTGAAAGATGCCATGTCCCAAGGACATCAAAGGTATAAGAAGTTTCCTTGGTCGCTACCGGATTTTATAGGAGGTTCATTAAGGACTTCTCAAAATTTCTCGACCTCTGACTAATTTATTACAAAAAGATGTACCATTTGTCTTTGATGATGATTGTGTAAAAGCATTTGAAATACTTAAGAAAGCATTAGTCTCGCACCGTTGTTCAAATGCCACCGATTGGAATTTACCCTTTGAAATTATGTGTGATGCTAGTGATTATGCTATAGGTGCTGTTCTAGGGCAAAGAGTTGATAAGAAATTAAATGTTATCCATTATGCTTGTAAGACTCTAGACAATGCTCAAAGAAATTATGCTACTACCGAAAAGAACTTTTAGCAGTTGTATTTGCTTGTGATAAATTCAGACCCTATATTGTTGATTCTAAAGTAACTATTCACACTGATCATGCTGCTATTAAATATCTCATGGAAAAGAAAGATGCAAAACCTAGACTTATGTGATGCCCGGATAATTAAGCTACAGTAATCTCCTGCAAATGATGCCAGGTCATCATTCTTACTGTTACTAATCCTCATTTGATCCGAAGCATAATTCATATTCAAACTCAAATTTAAAGTCGAAAATTCTAATTTGCTAAACATGAAAACTAAAATGTTCGAAGTGTAGCAAATAATCCCCGGATATTTGTCATGTTGGAACCAACCTCTTTGGGTTCCCAAAGTGCCCTTGGAAATATTTAGTGGTCCAGCAGCTTTTAAAATTGGCTTTTTCAATTTCTAAAAATGCTTGAACAATTCCTTTGACTCTGACACTTTTTGTGCAACACCAACATATTGTGCATGATTTAATTGCTAAGTTTCTTACATAACAAAATTCGTTTGGTGGGCCAACTAAATACAAGCATAGTAGAAATAAAAGACAGAAATAGCAAAGAGAAGGAGCAAGAAACTATTGTGCACTTGGGCTCTAGGGCTACAGGGAGGCCCAGCCCAACTCCCCCATCTAATCTCCTTCCCCCTGTTCATCCATGGCGCCACGTTGCCGTCAGCGTCCCATGGTCGGATCGGCCATGTGCCGCCATCCCGACCCTCTCGGCGCCTACTTGAGGCTGCACCCCTCTTAGTCAAACCCTAGACCCGTGCTCTTTCCTCGCTACCGCTTTCGACCCCACAATCCTCGCTCGAGGCCGAACCACGCGACACCATGGATCCGTCGGTCCCGCGGCCACCATGCTCCCCGACGCTTGGGAGGATGTCCATGAGCTTCACCGCCGCCGTCTCCTTCGCCACGCTTCACCGATTCGAGTAGGAGGCCTCAGACGCTTCCACCGATCGCCTTCCTCACCTTCGCCGCTGCTGCATCACCGCTGTCTCCGCACTCGGCCTCCTCGGCCCCCTCACGACCTCGCCGACCACCTTCATGACCCAGCTGTGAGCACCACACCATTTCCACTTTTTTCCCTGCCTTCTTTCTTGGCGTAGCCACTGCCCCCGTCATGGCCGAACTAGTCCCCGCCGAAGCTCGTCGCGGTGAACAAATGTTCGAGCGAGTGTGTCCGCTTGCCTTTTCCGAGTCATGTAGAGCCCCTAGCCCACTCTTTCATCTCGAACGCAGCGCGTGACGTTGACTCATTGAGCCTCAGACGGTCGCCGCTCAAGGCCATCGCTCGATGGCCGAGCTCAGCCAAGGCTCTGCTCCATCCCGGCTCCCTCCAGCTCGATCAAGGCCAATCGCCGCCCGGCGGCTCCTGTCAGCGGTGGCTCGGCCTCGCCGGCCATCCTCGCCACCATGCCCCCCACTTCCCGGCCTCCTGCTCGCCCATGGCGTCGGCGCCTCGGCCACGGGTCACGGCCTCGCCTCCCACGCCGGGCGGGAGGCACGGCCAAGGCCTGGACGGTGCCTCGCCTGGCTTGACTCCGCCCGCCCGGCCCTAATGCCACTTTGCCGCCGGGCCTCGCTCTCGGCTTAAAAAAACAAAAAAAAAACAAAAAATATATGTTTAAGAAAAATAAGTAAATAAATAATTAGTTAATTAATCAATTAGTTAACCTAATTAACTTAATTAAATTGGTTTAGCTAAACTAACTAATTACCTAGCCTAATTAATCTCTAGTTAGTTAGATGAGTAGATGACAGGGGCCCCACTCATTGACCGATACCAAATGTTGATCGTCAATCAGACCCCAGCCCACTGTCGACCATCGAACACTTACAGGTACCTGTGGTTAGGTGCGCCTAGCATTTTAGCATTTAATTTTTGAATTAAAATTAATGTAAAAAATGATTTAAATCTTTAAAAATTAATATAAAATAATCCGTAACTCGGATGGAAAAACTTTGTACATGAAAGTTGCTCAGAACGACGAGACGGATTCGGATACGCAGCCCGTTCGTCTGCCTCACATCCCTAGCATAGCAAACACGCAACTTTCCACCTCTGGTTCATCTGTCCGAAAACGCGAAACACTAGGGATACTTTCCCGGATGTTCCCCACCTTCGCCGGTATCACCTATCCCTGCGTTAGGTCACCCCTAGCACAACGTATTGCCGCGTCTTGCTTTGTGTTACATTTGATTGCTCTGTTATTTATTGTGTTCCCTCCGTTACTTCTTTCCTAGAGACCCGAGATCGCCGGCGACCCCGGCTCGACTACGGAGTTGACGACCTCCTTCTTGCCGAGTAATCAGGCAAGCCCCCTTTGATCACCGGATATCGCCTATTCTTCTCTATACCGCTTGCATTAGAGTAGTGTAGCATGTTACCGCTTTCCGTTAATCCTATTCTGTGCATAACTTTGTCATTGTTGCTATAGTTGTTACCCACACCTTTATCCTACCGCTTAGTATAGGATGCTAGTATTCCATCTGTGGCCCTACCTTCTTGTCAAATGCCTCGCCATGCTATACTATCGGGCCGTGATCACTCGGGAGGTGATCACGGGTATACTATATACTTTATACATGATACAAGTGGTGACTAAAAGTCGGGTCGGCTTGTGGAGCACCATGAGTGATTCACGGATTGGGGCTGAAAGGACCTTTGTCCCAACGGCCCTCTGTGGATCTTTATGGCGGAGCGTCAGGGCAGGTTGAGACTACTGGGTGAGAGGTGGGCTGGCCCTATTCAGGCGTCATGGATACTTAACACGCTTAACGAGATCTTGGTATTTGATCTGAGTTGGGTCGTTGACCTTATACGCACTAAGCGCCACGTGGGACAAGATATGGGCAACCGGCGCCGTGGTATCAGCTCAAGCACTTCGTGACGTCACGACCGAAGCGGCGCGGCCGGATTGGATCGAACGCCACTAGGCTAGGTCTGCTTTGGCCACAGACGTCAAGCGTGCGAGGTGTGCTAAGGGCGATGGGCCCGGACTCCATGTGCGCTTAGGTTTAGACCAGCGTCGACCTCTCTGTTGTGCCGAGGTGGGGCTGCGACGTGTTGATCTTCCGCGGCGGGCATGACCCGAAAAGTGTGTCCGGCCAAATGGGATCGAGCGTGTGTCGGGTAATGTGGTGCACCCTGCAGTGAAGTTTATCTATTGAATAGCCGTGATCTTCGGTAACAGTGACGACACAGGAGTTGTACCTTGACCTTATGACAACTAGAACCGGATACTTAATAAAACACACCCTTCCAAGTGCGGATACAACCCGGTGATCGCTTCTCTAACAGGGC
Organism: Aegilops bicornis; assembly: GCA_021605145.1. Taxonomy (NCBI): domain Eukaryota; kingdom Viridiplantae; phylum Streptophyta; class Magnoliopsida; order Poales; family Poaceae; genus Aegilops; species Aegilops bicornis. The sequence continues at coordinate 291,289 of JAHIAL010000088.1, read as the reverse complement.
ATCGAGGAGGGATCGTGGGTAGGATTATTGCTATGCGATGCTACTTGGAGGACTTGATCTACTCTCTTCTACATGTGCAAAGGCGGAGGCTGCCCGAAGCGTAGTCTTGACGAGGATTAGCTATCCCCTCTTATTCGGCATTCTGCGATTCGGTCCACTAATATGGCCCTTTACACATATATCCATGCATATGTAGTGTAGCTCCTTGCTTGCAGTACTTTGGATGAGTACTCACGGTTGCCTTGTTCCCCTTTTCCCCATTTCTCTACCCGATTCTTTGCGACCAGGCGATGGAGCCCAGGATCCAGACGCCGCCTTCGACGATGACTCCTACTACATCGGAGGTGCCTACTACTACTACGTGCAGCCCGGACGCATTTACTAGGAGTAGTTAGGAGGATCCTGAGCAGGAGGCTGTGCCTCTTTCGACCAGATCCCGGTTTGTGCTAGCCATCTTATGGCAGCTTTTGTTTAACTTATATACATTCTCGGATATTGTTGCTTCCGCTGACTTGTCTATGATCGAGCACTTGTGTTCGAGCCCTCGAGGCCCCCGGCTTGTATTATGATGTGTGTATGACTTATTTATGTTTTAGAGTTGTGTTGTGATATCTTCCGTGAGTCCTCGATCTTGATCGTACACATTTGCGTGCATGATTAGTGTACGATTGAATCGGGCGCCACAAGTTGGTATCGAGCCATCACTGTAAGGAATCCCCTTTCCAACTCCTTGGTGAAGTCGAGTCTAGTCATTGAAAAAGTTTTTACTAACATGGCTGTATGCGACTTACGGGCCCACGTTGCCATTGGGTGGTATTAGGATCTTTACTCCTTGTCTATACTCGGGACTCGATCTCTCTTCTATTCGGGTTTAATGAGTTTTACTAAATCTAACATTAGGATCTCGTTATCACTTTCACCCGGAGAGCCCCTTATTAATGATGATCGCTCTTGCGTGAAGACCACGAAGATACTCTCCACGTTAACCCGAGAACTTGTGTTCATCGCGTTTGAAATTCCCTTCCACCTTCTTCAACTCCTTATGGATAACTACTTGCGGTTGTTATTCTTATGTTCATCTCGATTGGTCTTGTTATTACAAGATACCCTGAAATACTAAATGCGTTGTTTCGATAATCCTTTGAGCTTACTGCATTGCTGTTCTTTATCACCTGAATACCCCTACGGATAATTCTCGCACTTATCGAGTATCCGCTCATCCCCTAGTTGTTCATGTGTTTCACAATGGTCTTCAAAATACTATTCGATCCTCCAAAAATCCTTAGTAGCTTATTGCTTAGCAATAGTTGTTTGCTTGCATTATGGATGCTTTCCATATGGCTGGCAATATTCATTAGTCTCCTTTGACACCGTCATTTTGATCCTATTGAATCAACACGAGTGCGAAGGCACACAATCATCGGTTGATCCTTTTAAATTAACTTTTCGGCTCAGATGTCATTTTGAACAGGAGCTGGTTATCGACCCACCAAATTGATATCGATTTTACCCCTAAGTCTATTCGAATTATCCATTCTAAATCAGACCGTTGGCTTCCGATCCCTTGATTTGGAAATCGTAATTCCTTTGTTATCTAAGCATCGAATTATTCAGATGTTCTATAATATGATGCCCGTGCATTCTTTCTTCCTCTGATTGAGTACCGATACTCACATCACCGTTGCTAGGATCGCCTGATCCATTGTTGGATTTTATCGACAACGCCCTTCATATTCAATAACCTTGTGAGCCTTTCCTCCGATACATAATGCCTTTGGTAAATTGTATCCTCTCGCTTTCTCAACCATGCTCTGCCTTGAGCTTGAGTTAATTACTTCTAAAGATTACGGTATATGATTCTAAGATGCCCGATGGGTTGAACCTATGCCTTCCTTAATATGTGTGAACTCGAAGTTTTCACGAGTCATACTCATCTGGTATTTCACCGGTAAAACTTTCAACACTAATGCTTTTATCAAAGCGAGAAGTGAATGGAAGGTTATACATTGAAGAAGTGGAGTCGACCTTGAACCTTGCGTTCATGCCCATGGACACGATGTATAACTTATCATGGAAGCTGCTCGTAAAAATAGTTACCCCCTTGCTATAAGTTCATCTTGTATCCGTGGTTCGATGATTTATGATCGTGGTTTCCGACCATGTTCTCCTTTAAATACCATTTCTCGTGCAAGTTTAAGCACTTGTCTTCTGCGGAGTATTACCCCAGTCCAACCTCTACTTTGATTTGTCGTCGAGTATTACCCCCTGGTATCTCAAGAATATCACGGAACAACATAGCCTCTTATGAGTTCTTCATCAACTATTATTTCTTGCCGATTCCAATTTTCCACGGGTTCTGAGTTGTTAGACACTCGAGATCACCGGTAACTGATTCGAGTCCACACTTTTCCCTTCCATTTTTTTTTGTTTAAACTTTCTTGTAACCTAACATATCCGAGCAGTGATAATTCCCTGCTTATGTAAACACCTTAGTGTAAAAACTCTGTCAGTAAGACCTTGTTACTATTATTGATGACATTTTGGTAGCCACCGATGGACGAGAACCTTGCCTATTGGTCGGCCTCATCTTAACGAGCAGGAAATTGGTTCTCTTTGTTCCTCGCCCTTGGTACCAACGTTGTTGCTAACATAACTAACAGACTATCCTCTGACATGCCTTGCTATCATGATCGTAGGAAATGTTAGCACCCTTCCTGCTTTTAACCCACATGGTGGGCCCATAACCCACAGTTCCACATGATCGAAACCTGACTCTCATGTACATCTCTATCTTCCAAAATTGTTCCTCATGCTTGGCTTCGTATGTAATTCACGAGCCACCTTCTTGTGATCTGTTCCGATATCAGATGCAATACTTATTCTCGATGCTCTGAGCCCCTTTCACACTCTGTTTCAGACATCGAACGGTCGTCTACCCGGTTGAAATTTCTTATTGCACCTCCTTACCTTGCTCTCGATGACTTTCTTGAATTTCAACTCGAGAGATGCCTCTATGCCTCGTTCACTGAGATAGCCCCCAAGTACCTATCTTGAGTTGAGCTCCGTCCTTCTCGAGTCTTTCCCCCTTACTTCACCCCTTAAATCTCGGGACGAGATTTCTTGTAGTGGAGGAGAATTGTGACGCCCGGATAATTAAGCTACAGTAATCTCCTGCTAATGATACCAGGTCATCATTCTTACTATTACTAATCCTCATTTGATCCGAAGCATAATTCATATTCAAACTCAAATTTAAAGTCGAAAATTCTAATTTGCCAAACATGAAAACTAAAATGTTCGAAGTGTAGCAAATAATCCCTGGATATTTGTCATGTTGGAACCAACCTCTTTTGGGTTCCCAAAGTGCCCTTGGAAATATTTAGTGGTCCAATGACTTTTAAAATTGGCTTTTTCAATTTCTAAAAATGCTTGAACAATTCCTTTGACTCTGACACTTTTTGTGCAACACCAACATATTGTGCATGATTTAATTGCTAAGTTTCTTACATAACAAAATTCGTTTGGTGGGCCAACTAAATACAAGCATAGTAGAAATAAAAGACGAAATAGCAAAGAGAAGGAGCAAGAAACTATTGTGCACTTGGGCTCTAGGGCTGCTGAGGAGGCCCAGCCCAACTCCCCCATCTAATCTCCTTCCCCTGTTCATCCATGGCGCCATGGCGTTGCCGCGTAGCGTCCATGGCCGGATCGACCACGTTTGCCATCCCGACCCTCTCGGCGCCTACTTGAGGCTGCACACCCCCCCTCTTGGTCAAACCCTAGACCCCGTGCTCTTTCCCCTCGCACCGCTTTCGACCCCGCAATCCTCGCTCGAGGCCGAACCACACGACATCATGGATCCGTCGGTCCCGCGGCCACCATGCTCCCCGACGCTTGGGAGGAAGACCATTAGCTTCACCGCCCGCGTCTCCAGCCGCCTCGTTCCGATTGACGGGGAGGCCTGTCACGCTCGTCGCGATCGTCTTCCTCACGCTTCCGGCCGCCGCTGTGCCATCACCGTCGTCACGCACTCCGGCGCCTCCCGCCCCCCTCCACGACCTCGCCCGACCACCTTTCGCGACCCAGCTGTGAGCACCACACCATTTCCACTTTTTCCCGTCTCGTTCTTTGCGGCGTAGCCTTGTCCCGTCATGGCGAACTAGTCCCGCTTTCGAGCTCGTCGCCCGGTGAACAAATGTTCGGCGAGTGTGTCCGTTGCCTCTCCGAGTCATGTAGAGCCCCCTAGCCCACTCTTTCATCTCGAGCAGCGCGCGTGGCGTTGACTCCGTTGAGCTCCTGTGCAGTGCGCCGCCGTTCGCGCTCATCGCTTTCGATGGCCGAGCCAGCGCCTGCGCTCTGCTCCATCCGGCTCCCTCCAGCTCGGAGCGCGCCCCAAGCTGCCGTGGCTCCCGTCGCCGGTGGCCTCGCCCGCATCGGCCATCCCGGCCACGGTGCCTCCCCACTTCCCGGCCTCCGTTCGGCCTCATCGGCCTGGCGTCGGCGCCTCGCCGGGTCACGGCCTCGCTCCCACGCTCGGGCAAGAGGCGCCTTGTTGGGGCAGCCCCTCTGGGTGCCTACCCGTTGACCCGCCCCGCCTGGCTCCTAATGCCCTTGCCAGGCCCCAGTTGCCACAGCTTAAAAAACAAAAAAAAACAAAAATATATGTTTAAGAAAAATAAGTAAATAAATAATTAGTTAATTAATCAATTAGTTAACCTAATTAACTTAATTAAATTGGTTTAGCTAAACTAACTAATTACCTAGCCTAATTATTCTCTAGTTAGTTAGATGAGTAGATGACGGGGGCCCCACATTGACCCGATCAAATGTTGTTGGTCAACTGAGACCCACAGCCCACCTGTCAGCCACTGGGTACACTTCTGTGTACACTGTGCTGGGTGCGCCTAGCATTTTAGCATTTATTTTCGAATTAAAATTAATGTCAAAAATGATTTAAATCTTTAAAAATTAATATAAAATAATCCGTAACTCGGATGGAAAAACTTTGTACATGAAAGTTGCTCGAGCATTTAGACGGATCCGGATATGCAGCCCGTTCATCTGCCTCACATCCCTAGCATAGCAAACACGCAACTTTCCCCCTCTGGTTCATCTGTCCGAAAACACGAAACACTAGGGATACTTTCCCGGATGTTCCCCACCTTCACGGCAGATTATCACCTATCCCTGCGTTAGGTCACCCCTAGCACAACGTATTGCAGCGTCTTGCTTTTGTGTTACATTTGATTGCTCTGTTATTTATTGTGTTCCCCTCTCATACTTCTTTTCCGGTGGACCCGAGATCGCTGACGACCCCAGGTTCGACTACGGAGTTGACGACCCTCCTTCTTGTCGAGCAATCAGGCAAGCCCCTTGATCACCGGATATCGCCTATTCTTCTCTATACTTCTTGCATTAGAGTAGTGTAGCATGTTCTGCTTTAGTTAATCCTATTCTCTTTGCATAGCTTTGTCATTGTTGCTACGCTTATTACCCTTACCGCTATCCTCTTGCTTAGTATAGGATGCTAGTATTCCATCTGTGGCCCTACCTTCTTGTCCGTCTGCCCATGCTATACTATCGGGCCGTGATCACTCGGGAGGTGATCACGGTATATACTATATACTTTATACATGATACATGTGGTGACTAAAGTCGGGTCGGCTTGTGGAGCACCAGCGAGTGATTCACGGATTAGTGAAAGGACCTTTGTCCCAACCCTCTGTGTGGATCTTTATGGCGGAGCGTCGGGGCAGGTTGAGACTACGGATGAGAGGTGGGCCTAGCCTGTTCGGCGTTCGCGGATACTTAACACGCTAACGAGATCTTGGTATTTGATTCGAGTTGGGTCGTTGACCTTATACGCACTAAGCGCCACGTGGGACAAGATATGGGCAACGGCGTCGTGGTATCATCCGAAACGCCATTGGCGTCGTGACCAAGCCTTGGCGCGAGATTGGGCTGGAAACGCCCGGCTAGGTTAGTCTGCTTTTCGGCGTCGCATAGCGATGCGGGTGTGCTAAGGCGATGGGCCCGGAACCCACTGTGCACTTAGGTTTTAGAACCGGCGTCGCTGACCTCTCTGTTGTGCCTAGGTGGGGCTGCGGCGTGTTGATCTTCCGCGGCCGGGCATGACCCGAGAAAAGTGTGTCGGCCAAATGGGATCGAGCGTGTCGGGTAATGTGGTGCACCCTGCAGGAAGTTTATCTATTCGAATAGCCGTGAACTTGATGCAGGGCGACTTGGAGTTGTACCTTAACCTTATGACAACTAGAACCGGATACTTAATAAAAGCAGACCCTTCCAAGTGCGGATACAACCCGGTGATCGCTCTCTAACAGGCATCGAGGAGGGATCGCCGGGTAGGATTATTGCTATGCGATGCTACTTGGAGGACTTGATCTACTCTCTTCTACATCTTTGCAAGACGGAGGCTACGAGCGTAGTCTTGACGTGGATTAGCTATGCCCCTCTTATTACGGCATTCTGCGATTCGGTCCACTAATATGGCCCTTTACACATATATCCATGCATATGTAGTGTAGCTCCTTGCTTAAGTAGTACTTTGGATGAGTACTCACGGTTGCCTTGTTCCCCTTTTTCCCCATTTCTCTACCCGATTGCTGCGATCAAAGGCGATGGAGCCCAGGATCCGTGACGCCGCCTTCGACGATGACTCCTACTACTTTGGAGGTGCCTACTACTACGTGCAGCCCAGCATTTACGACCGGGTGAGTAGTTAGGAGGATCGAGCAGGAGGACTGCGCCTCTTTCGATCATGTATCCCAATTTGTGCTAGCCATCTTATGGCAGCTTGTTTTAACTTATGTCATTCTCGGATATTGTTGCTTCCGCTTGACTCGTCTATGATCGAGCACTTGTATTCGAGCCCTCGAGGCCCACGGCTTGTATTATGATGCTTGTATGACTTATTTATGTTTTAGAGTTGTGTTGTGATATCTTCCCGTGAGTCCCTGATCTTGATCGTGCACATTTGCGTGCATGATTAGTACGATTGAATCGGGGGCGTCACAACTTATTAGATGGGTTCTCTTGCTGCAAGAATTTGATTTGCATATTGTTGATAGAAAAGGAGCTGAGAACCCCGTTGCAGATAACTTATCTAGGTTAGAGAATGTTGTTGATGACCCACTACCTATTGATGATAGCTTTCCTAATGAACAATTAAATGTCATAAGCACTTCTCGTAGCACTCCATGGTATGCTGATTATGCTAATTATATTGTTGCTAAATTTATACCACCTAGCTTCACATACCAACAAAAGAAAAAGTTTTTCTATGATTTGCGACATTACTTTTGGGATGACCCACATCTTTATAAAGAAGGAGTAGATGGTGTTATTAGGCGTTGTGTACACGAGCATGAACAGAAGCAGATCCTCATAAGTGCCACTCCGAGGCTTATGGAGGGCACCACGCTGGAGATAGAACCGCACATAAGGTATTGCAATCCGGTTTTTATTGGCCTACTCTCTTCAAGGATGCCCGTAAGTTTGTTATGTCTTGCAATGAATGTCAAAGAATTGGTAATATTAGTAGACGTCAAGAAATGCCTATGAATTATTCACTTTTTATTGAACCATTTGATGTTTGGGGCTTTGATTCTATGGGACCTTTTCCTGCCTCTAATGGATATACACATATTTTGGTTCTTTGTTGATTACGTTACTAAGTGGGTAGAAGCTATTCCAACTAGTAGTGCCGATCATAACACTTCTATTAAAATGCTTAAGGAAGTTATTTTCGAGGTTTGGAGTCCTAGATATTTAATGACCGATGGTGGTTCACACTTTATTCATGGCGCTTTCCGTAAAATGCTTGCTAAATATGACGTTAATCATAGAATTGCGTTTCCTTATCACCCACAGTCTAGTGGTCAAGTAGAATTGAGCAATAGAGAGCTCAAATTAATTTTGCAAAAGGCATTAATAGGTCTAGAAAGAATTGGTCCAAGAAACTTGATGATGCATTATGGGCATATAGAACTGCATATAAGAATCCTATGGGTATGTCTCCGTATAAAATGGTTTATGGAAAAGCATGTCACTTACCTCTCGAACTAGAACATAAGGCATATTGGGCTATTAAAGAGCTCAACTATGATTTCAAACTTGCCAAAGGAGAAAAGGTTATTTAATATTAGCTCACTTGATGAATGGAGAACCCGAGCTTATGAAAATGCTAAGTTGTTTAAAGAAAAAGTTAAAAGATGGCATGACAAAAGGATACAAAAGCGTGAGTTTAATGTAGGTGATTATGTATTGCTATACAACTCTCGTTTAAGATTTTTTGCAGGAAAACTTCTCTCTAAATGGGAAGGTCCTTACGTTACCGAGGAGGCTATCCTCAAGCTACATGAGAATATCAAGCACCTCCAAGCCCAAATCTATGATCTGCAAAATCAAAACTGTGAGTATGAATATAGATCCAAAAGGATGAGTTTGGCTGCTGATTTGAGGGATTCCGGAGACTCGATCATCCTTCTATGATGGTGAGCCTATGCCTTGGAAGATGGACGGCAAGCCCGCATCATCAACAACACTTCCACCTTCTTCACCAAAGAAGGAGACATAATCACATGGGTATGGGCACTCCCCTTGGCAAGCCGCCAAGCTTGGGGAGGTGCCCCGGTATCGTATCACAATCACAACTCCTATCTTTACCGTTTTTCTTAGTTCGATCCTATTAGTAGTATTTTGATCTAGTAGAATAAAGTTTATGGCATGATCTAGTTTTGAGTTTTTGCTTATTGATCTCTCTATGTAACCGAGTCCGTGAGCTATATATATAATAAAGTTTAGTGTTGAGTCAAGGGCTTGATTATTTTGCCATGATCTTAAGTGGATAAAAGAAAAGAAGAAAAAGAATAAAAAGAAACAAAGAGTTCATATTGATCTTATTGAGAGTAATGACTCCACATAGAAAGAGTATGATGATTAAAAGTTGTTGGGAGTTGGCAAACTTAGCTTTGGTCATCGTTGCAATTAATAGGAAGTAATAAGGAAAGAGAGGTTTCACATATAGATATATTATCATTGACATCTTTTATGATTGGGAGCACTCATTAAAATATGACATGCTAAAGAGTTGATGTTGGACAAGGAAGACAACGTGATGAGTTGTGTTTTTCGTATATCTGAGATAAAGTATGTTGTCATGGATCCTCTAACATGTTGAGCTTGCCTTTCCCCCTCATGCTAGCCAAATTCTCAGCACCAAGTAGAGATACTACTTGTGCTTCCAAATACCCTTAAAACCAGTTTTGCCATGAGAGTCCACCATATCTACCTATGGATTGAGTAAGATCCTTCAAGTAAGTTGTCATCGGTGCAAAGCAATAAAAATTGCTCTAAATATGTATGATTGATTGGTGTGGGAGAAATAAGCTTTATACGATCTTGTGATGTGAAAGTAATAAAAGTGACGGACTGCATAATAAAGGTTCATATCACAAGGGGCAATATAAAGTGACATTCTTTCGCATTGAGATTTTGTGCATCCAACCATAAAAGCGCATGGCAACCTCTGCTTCCCTCGGTGAAGGGCCTATCTTTTACTATTATCTTCTACCTCATGCAAGTGTCATGGTGATCTTCACCTTTCTTTTTTCATTTTATCCTTTGGCAAGCCCAGCATGTTGGATAGAACATGATTTATATATCTAATTGGATGTAGGGGAGTATGAGTTATTATTTTTGACATTACCCTTGAGGTAAAAGGTTGTGGGGCAAAACTATAAGCCCCTATCTTTCTCTGTGTCGATTAAAACTCCGTAACCACAAGTATTCTGTCAGTGTCAGCAATTATGAAGGACTAAATGATAGTTGAGTATGTGGACTTGCTTTTAAGCTCTGACATAGACTCTTTCCGATGTTATGATAAATTGCAATTGCTTCAATGAGTGAGGTTATAGTTTGTTAAGGTTTCTGATTCATACTTCTGCATTGTGAAAAGATCATCACTTGAACATAAGTAATCATATGACAAAATCTATATATGTTGCTGTTATGAGAATAATCATGATGCCTTCATGTCCGTATTTTATTTTTTATCGACGCCTCTACCTCTAAACATGAGGACATATTTATTGTTATCGGCTTTTCGCTTGAGGACAAGCGAGGTCTAAGCTTGGGGGAGTTGATCGTCCATTTTGCATCATGCTTTTATATCGATATTTATCGCATTATGGGCTGTTATTTCACGTTATGTCACAATACTTATGGCTATTCTCTCTTATTTTACAAGGTTTACATGAAGAGGGAGAATGCTTGGAGAATTGCAGGGTGGAAAAGGAGCAAATATTGAAGACCTATTCTGCGCAACTCCAAAAGTCCTGAAACTCCACGGAATATCTTGAAATAAATAAAGAAAAATCTTTGCCAAAGATGAAGGCCAGGGGGCCCACACCCTGCTCACGAGGGTGGGGGGCGCGCCCCCCTACCTCATGGGCCCACTGGTGGCTCTCCGACGCCCATCTTCTCCTATATGAAGTCTTTCGTCAAGAAAAAAAATAAGAAGCAACCTTTCGGGACGAGACTCCGCCGCCACGAGGCGGAACCTTGGCGGAACCAATCTAGGGCTCCGTCAGAGCTGTTCTCAAGGGGACACTTCCCTCAGGGAGGGAAATCATCGTCATCATCATCACCAACGCTCCTCTCATCGGAGAGGGAAATCTCCATCAACATCTTCACTAGCACCATCTCATCTCCAAACCCTAGTTCATCTCTTGTATCCAATTCTTGTCTCCAAGTCCGGGATTGGTGCTAGTAGGTTGCTAGTAGTGTTGATTACTCCTTGTAGTTGATGCTAGTTGGTTTATTTGGTGGAAGATCATATGTTCAGATCCTTTATGCATATTAATACCCTCACGATTATGAACATGAATATGCTTTGTGAGTAGTTACGTTTGTTCCCGAGGACAAGGGAGAAGTCTTGCTATTAGTAGTCATGTGAATTTGGTATTAGATTCGATATTTTGATGAGATGTATGTTGTCTAGCCTCTAGTGGTGTTATGTGAGCGTCGACTACATAACACTTCACCATTATTTGGGCCTAGAAGAAGGCATTGGGAAGTAATAAGTAGATGATGGGTTGCTAGAGTGATGAAGCTTAAACCCTAGTTTATGCGTTGATTCGTAAGGGGCTGATTTGGATCCATATGTTTCATGCTATGGTTAGGTTTACCTTAATACTTTTGTTGTAGTTGCGGATGCTTGCAATAGAGGTTAATCATAAGTGGGATGCTTTTTCAAGTAAGAACAACACCCAAGCACCGGTCCACCCACATATCAAATTATCGAAGTACCGATCGCGAATCATATGAACGTGATGAAAACTAGCTTGACGATATTCCCATGTGTCCTCGGGAGGGCTTTTCCTATTATAAGAGTTTGTTCCGGCTTGTCCTTTGCTACAAAAAGGATTGGGCCACCTTGCTGCACCTTATTTACTTTTGTTACTTGTTGCTCGTTACAATTTACCTTATCACAAAACTATCTGTTACCACTTATTTCACTACTTGCAGAGAATACCTTGCTGAAAACCGCTTATCATTTCCTTCTGCTCCTCGTTGGGTTCGACACTCTTACTTATCGAAAGGACTACGATAGATCCCCTATACTTGTGGGTCATCACTTACCAATTATGTCGAAATCTGAAAGACAATCAGTGTATGCGTGGTTGTTTACTTGAATTACCGTTCATGATATGGCCAGAGAAATGATTCTGCATGGGACGTGTTTTCGAAGAGGCGGACAATCGTCTTAATGGCCCAGTCCCGTAGGTCCTTACCATCTAATGTTGTGCCATTTGCTAATGTAGGATCTATGAAATACACACTCTCCCTTATTCTTCTCTGCGCGTTCAATCCCCTAAGAGGAATAAAATGCAGTTAGCTGTTTATCATTTACAGCCTTGTATGGAGAAGTTGATCAGAGTTTGTTAAGTACTTACAAAAACAGGCATCTTAAAAGAGTGGCATCGAGCTCGTTGAAGTTGAAGAAGAGATGTAAGTCGTCGAAACTCACATTGATGGAACCAGCATCGTGTCGGAAATGATCTCTGTTGTAGTGGACTAGCAAACCATATGACCTGTTGGCATTTGATCCATGCAATATTCATGTAACTTTCATGAATCGGAGCTGCACTCATCAAAGTATTTGCCAACAAGAAATGGCTGGCCATGGACGTAATTGTGTGCTTCAAGTACGTCTGCTTTACTTTTAGCAAGCAACAAATCTACTTCTTCATCATCGATGCCGCTAGAAATAATATTACTCCCCGATTTGAACAACCTACTGTTAATTTGGTTATGGGCGATGAGCGCTTTAAGTAAGAGGCAATCGTTCTCTTTCCTCTTTGCTCTCCCGCCGCGCTTCCTCACGGGTGCAGCCTTTTTGGCCGCTTCCTTCTTGGTACTTGAAGCATTTCTGACAGAACGTCTGGTTGGTTGCAAGGTAGACTGCCGAGCAGATGGTGAAGCTTCGATGGACTGCTTAGCAGACGGTTTATCTATGCCGGACTGCCGGTGGCGATCTTCTTTGACGGATCTTTGGGCTGTAGGAGCGAAGGCATGGGACTGCTTGACCATGCGTTGAAGCTATGTCGGGTTTTGCGCAAGTGGTGCCAACTTGTTGGTGTCTTGAGAGGCCATGCCAACACGTTGGTTTGTTGAGCGTGAAATCTTGGCGCATTGGTATGCCGATCACTGCATCAAGGGACCGACGTGATGAAGCGATCGATTACGGACCTCTGAACGCTTAGCGAGCGGTTCAAGCATCGAACTTCTTAGCGATCCGTTCCGCCAGTTGGTCTGCGAGCATGTCTTTGCAGCTAGGTCTCCCCTAACGCTTGATGGCCGGCATCTCGAACCGGTGGTGCATCTCCGGCGATTGTAGGCCTTGCCACTTTGGCTGCTTTCTGGGCGAAGGATGACATAGCCTGCTCGGCACAAAAGTCGGGACGGCTGATCACGAGTTGATGCATCAGCCGTCGGATTTAGTATTAGGTTCTTTGGGGAAGCACGCGAGAGCTGCTTGTGGCAAGAGAGAGCATCACCGGTTGAGGCGACATTTTGGTTGCTCTTGGCGGGGCTTGAGGATCTCATCAATGAACTCTATTGCCTTCGTGGCCCTTTGGATGTGATGTAACAATGTTTCTCCCAAGATCCTTTGCTCATGAAAGTCTCCTAGGGCATTCTTGAGGAAAATTCATTGAATCCGTGCTTTACTTGATCACGTAGCACTTCACACAGCCCGACTTCAATGGCACTTTATCCAACAAGGCTCTCTTCCAAGAAGGGTGGGCAAACCCAGTGTCATTGCACATTTTAATGTACCTTCATAATGTGTAAGCACGCCCTTGATGCATCTTTAATTCTAGATATATCAGATATAGCATCATCATGAGCAGCTGCGGTCTCGGTGTCATTGGTCGGTGATGCACAGCTACTCTTGTGCGGTGTTGTCGCGCAATAAGCAGCATCCTCCATGCCCGCCTCACCTCCCATCTGCTGGCTATCTGTCAGTGTTAGAGTCTTCTGCATCATCATTGACTCCTCAATATCCTTTCGAACAGCTGGATACATGTCCTTCCTCAACCTTTCATACAATTCATCTGCTTCATTTCACTGCTCGCCTTTTTCATGCTAAGCCTCTCTTCTTTGCTAAGTGTGAAAGCCCTCTTGTGCGGGACATTAACACCTATACCCCTTGCACGGCCAGGGGGCTCTCTTGTTTCCAGAGCATCGGACAGAATATCACATGGCCCTGAGTTCCTGTAGAACCTTCTAGGGATCTTGGAAGCCTTTAACATCACTTGATACAATTCTTCGTCACGTGAGTTTTCAAAGTAATAAGTTCCGTCATCACGCCTCCTTGCTCGTACCCATAGTAGTCTACGGTGCATTCGCCTGATTTCACTAAAGGCGGTTTCCCACCCGCCACTACTGCTTCTTTGTCCTCTGGTCCCCATATCGGTTTCATGCCGTAGTATCACCGCCACACCCATACGGTGTGGAGTGCATGTTCTTCTTACGAAGTTTGATTGCTTGGCACTCTTCTCAGCAAACTCTTTAGTTGCCACGACCCTTTTGAATTCTGCGGTCTGCCTTTGTAATTTGGGGGTATGCAGGATTGGGTCCTTGCCTTCACTCAAGTACTTCACAGACAAAGACGTGCTTCCAGTTTCTCCAAGCATCCCTAGCCTTCTTCAGTGCACCGTGTTCCACCTGCATTCTCCACTACTCTGGAATGTTGAAGTGATCCATGATCTCCTGGACTATCCTTCGCCATGTTTCTGTGTCAGCCTTACGAAACCTCGGCAGATTAATGTTGAGCCTTGCCCTGTCAACAAATCCACACACACTCCTGAACCTCGTGCGTGCTTTATCTGGATTAGTTGGAGCCCAAGACCTTAAATCGATCTCGGTTACTTCATATACACCTTTAGGCTGGTGTGTGGGCTTCCTTGGAGCGTTCCTCCGTGTCCTGACCGGAAGGGTAACTACTGCAGCTCTATCCCGTTCAAGATTACTTGATCCCTCACCATTTGCTGAAGACCTAGGGTTGTCGGAATCAGATGAAGATACATTGCCTGAAGCATGAGTGTTGTCGCTGCTAATCGGCATCTACATAGAACACATGCGAAACACAAGAAAGGAGGATAAGCATAAAACTAACAACTTGATATGAAGCTGTCTAAAAATGTCATGCAATAATTTAGAAAATGTACGGCTTATCCTATATACCTAAGAGATTTATCCCAACTATCCTATTTATCTTAACATGCAAGCTATCCACATCATCAAGTGGGTCCATTAATATATATCTCTTGACATGCAGCCATCTAACCACAACACATATGCCATGTCAGCAACCCTGTTCTGGTGGTCAGTAGTTCCGTTTCTGCCGTAACAACTGATCAAACCCATCCCTGGTGCAACCACGTCTTACTAATTGCTAATTATCCCGCTGCTGCATGAATGACGGTGTAAAAAAAGAGCACGGCGTGTAGTAGATTCGGTTTCTCCACGGCTGCACGAAGCTAGGATTTTTTCACCTAGAATCCAAGCGAAAAAAGATTTTTTGCATCTAATGTCCAACGTGCCAGTTATTGTAATGTTGTTTTGGTTTTGCACGTGTGCCATCTATCTAGATGGGCTTGGTCGTTCGACCTAAAGCCCATGTAACTAACGCATCTAATTTTGCTCAAAAGAAAAAAAAAACTAACGCATGTAATCAATCTACCCGGCTTATCGCAGTAGGTCGATGAGGGTTCGTCTTCCCCGTCGTTTTGTCTTCTGCTAGACGCTGCCACGACCGACGCCCCATGAAACGGCAGCAACATATCCAGATGAAACGGCAGCATTCACCACATCTCATTACCTCCCCTTCCATTACCCTACATATGCGGAAGAAAGTGCTAGATTTAAGCAGCCATCGCCTCATCGTAAGCACGCCACTCGCCATCATGGCAAGATGGGGATACATGTTGCGCCACCGCGCCGCACCTGATGGAACCGCAGCACGCCTGCAGCTGGTCACCGGTGCCTCACATCTGCTTCGCTCGGCCGACCGTACGTATGGTCATCACCCGGTCAAGGTTGCCATCGACACCCCATTCCACGCCGCCGCGGCACCACAGAGAACATTGGCGTTGTCTGTCGTGCAGCCTTTCAGACCCTCATCCCTTTGTTCATGCCTAGAGCGCGGCGAGCCGGTCCGCGTGCAGTGTTGTGCGAGAGGAACGAGAGGAGCTTTTGGCAGTTTTCCTTGCGCATGTTCTTTTGAATCCCCGATATCACTAGGGCAACCGGAAGCTTCTCGGATTTCACCATAATGTGCAAGCTGAACTCCTCTATCATTGGCGTCAATCTTCCAACCAGCAAGGTAAATGGGATACAAAATATAATCCATGACTCTTTCCTCGATTCTTTTTACATTATCTAATCTGAAGGTCACCATTATTGGCCATCACATATTAGGATTGAATCTTTTGTGCTGCTGCATTTGTTCAGAGTCATGGATTTGTACGATTGAATGCTCTGTCTCTTTCGCAAAGAAACGGTATTACCGGTGCTCTGCATAGTTTTGTCTAGCGCGGAATCACACAGGTCCAGGTTTGTGATCGACAAACTCCTCAGATTGCAGTCAACGTTCTGTGATCAGATATCCTCGAGGTCATGCCAATGTTTTGTGATCATGTGATTGACATGCTACTCGCTAAAAAGTATGCTAGCATTACCAATCTCTCTTTGTTTTCAGAATACAAGATGCGTGGTTGATTGCTTGACCAAGTGATTTAAAGGTACGCATAGATTAAAAGTTGTGCATCTGTTGAGTTCTAATCTCAATGGCTTGCTTTGGTTGATTTTTTCGTCAAGAATGCACTTTCTTATGCAACTAACCCCTGGTGTTAATCCTTGATTATATCTCCTAAATTAATTCGCTCTGTCGTTAATTAGCTTCATGCACCTCCGTTTCTGCACATACAGATTATAGTGGTCAGCGAAAGTTTGAGTCCCCATTTCCTGCAGGCCCTCCCCCTTATGGCATCTGTAGCACGTAGCAGGCTAGTCCTGGTTGCTCCTTTCCTAATCCTCCTACTTTAGCGTGATATAATCTTACTACATGATTTTCTTATTATTTTCTGCCATGCGTTCTGTAGTTTTCTTCATAGGACGGAAGATTGTATTATTTGTAACCCCCAAGGATGCATGTTTATTGGTTTGTTTTTTGGACTGTGGTCAATTTTTGCAAAATGATTCTGAAGCATAGATGATTAAGGAACATGGAGGGCTGTAGTCCCATAATTTTTTTTGACTTGAAATAGTACGACATCTTATACAAACAAATTAATCATTATCAAGGTTTGCACAACATAAAAATAAGGAAAATAATTACATCAGATTAACGAGCCATTGTAGATTGCTTTCATAACTCCATGGAGGGAACACCATACATAATTCATGGTTAAAAGTTCTGTTCAAATTGTTCGAGCCCATGCCACCTCACCATCATGACTTCGTTTGATCTTATGAAAAATATGAAGAGTCCATTTGGATTCCAATTATTTTTTTACCAAAGTGTCTTCTTTATTTCAGTATCATTCAAGACCGCCAAAGGCAAAAATTAAGCCTGAAGTGCTAACGACATGTTCCCATAAAAATCATAGATTAACTTGCTGAATGGATAATATGATTACCTCATTATTTTTTGCCAATTCTAAATCATATGTACCATGCATGAAAAAAATGCTACTTTTGTTAAATATAAGCAATAATTATATAATAAATCATCTGTAGATTCAGTTTTAGTTTTCGTATTAAATTCAAAAAATCATGTTTCATACTATCAAATCATTTTTGTGTATATTACAATCTATTCCGTAGCAACGCGAGGGGTATTATCTAGTTTGTTAAGTTTGTGTGACTCGGCGCCCGCGATCTGTAAACCAGCAGTAACTTATTGGAACAAATACAGCTTATATGTACTAGTTAGGAACGTAGATAATGAACATATATACGCTCTCCGTTATTTATAGCCAATTTGGGAACATACAGAACGAAATAGGAAGAGTGATTGTGAGGAAATATGCCTCACCGCGATGGAGAGCAGTAACTAGCAGGCTTCTTAATGCAAACCCGGCCGGACCACAGGAGAGGCGAGAGTTACAGGATCGATATGCCCGAGGGTGGCTGGCGAGCGAACGAAGACGGCGAGGCGCGGTCAGCCGCGTGTTGGGAACGGCAGTGGAGGTAGGCTTGATGCCGAAGAGCGGGCACATGGCCGGGTTGAGCACGCCGGCGCGGAGAGGGTTCTGCCGTGGATCCGGGGAGGGCTGGCGATGGAGATTGGGTGGACTAGTTGAGTGAAAGCAGCGGCGGGCGGTGGGGGGGTGTTGGAGGCCTAGGTGAAAAGGGTGAAAAATATCCCCGGTCGTCACGCAGAAAGGCCTATGCAAACGGTTGCCTCTAAGCGCTCGTGTGCACAAAGAGAAAAATATAGTTTGAAATGAAGACGTGAGTTCATCGTTTCGCCTCTAAATTTTTCCCACGTTAAGCAATCACCATTATACCACGGGTTGGATTTGCTGGCACATCTCAGGTCTTGTGTGCTATATTTAAGACAGTTTTGGGCATTTACTGTGCATTTTGGCATATAAATCAAATCCTAGCCGGACTGCATTTCCTGTCGAAAGGGATGAGGATTTTCGTTCGATGCAGGAGCATCCAGCGGTGCGAGCGTCGATCCGTGGGGTTTGGGTTCTGGCCAATCAGAACGCATGACTCGGATCGCACGCGTGGCAGGGGGGCATCGGCCACGGTTTGGGACGCACACGGCTTTCGTGAGTGAACCGTGCGCTATTTGAAAACATTTACATGAACGATTATACCCTATGGTTCGATTGTTTGGTACATTTTACGAGGCGGCAGGCCTGGCTAGCAATCCCAAACTTTGAATATGCAAAAAAAGAGATCTCTATTATATATATATACTCGCAACTACACGTGGGTGTTAGCAAGATCATTTGTGTGTCGCTTTGCGAGTTTTCATTCTTTGTCCGAGAAACGGAAAAAAACTTCAAACAATTCGGTCGCAAGGTGTGGCGAGAGGAGTAGGAATTGTTGGTATTTTAATTCCAGGAAATGCATATAGAGTCCGGAAAATAATGAAAATCATTGTGTCACAGTGGCGTGCTCTCACGATTGCATGGAAAAAGTTTGGTAAAGTTTGGCACAAGTTTTGGTGCTCGCACCTTCCATACCGCAAGAAGGATCATAGTTTTCAAAAGGAGAGACGCGACACTTCGGACTCCAAATCGTCAGTTACTACATCGTTCCGCCTTGAGAAAGAATCATGGTAAACAATCGCGGATATATCCTTGGTTTGATTTTCCGGTCCATTTCAGGTCTCGTCTGCTATGTTTAAGTCATTCTTTGCACTTACCTTGCATTTTAGTGCATATATATAAAGTCAAAAACCCTACTACAACTACATGTGGGTGTTTTAGTTAGGCTATAATTAGGCTACTCATAGTGGAGAGTGTCATATACTAGTATCATGCATATATATATATGATACTAGTGTATGATACTACCTTTGATTATAGTGCATAGTATAATAGAGTAGTATCATATATAGATGATCATATTTATTGCCATGCATGACACAAATTAGCATCACATTTACTACCTCTCTTTCAGTTTACAGGGCATGCGCGTACTCCTAGGTCGTCAATTTGACCAACCTAATACAAGTCATATATTACAAAAAAGATACCGACATAAACTTCGGAGTTTCTACTTTCAAAAGGTATAATTTTTGTGTTATATAGTTTAAATTAGAGTGATAAAATTGGCAACCTAGGTATACGCGTAGGACTTGTAAACTGAAACGGAGGTAGTAACATGATGCGGTATCTACATATATATTACTCTAACCCTCTTTATCTTATTTAATTCTTTGCCACATCAGCATACTTGCTATTTCCGAGTGCATGATATCGGTTATGATACCACCACTATGGCCAGCCTTATAGTGGGGAGTATCATATACTATAGTATCATGCATATGATACTAGTGTATGATACTACGTACGTACCTTCATAGTGCATAGTATCATAGAGTAGTATCATAGATGACCGTATTTATGACCATGCATGACATAAAGTAGTATAGCATATTTATTGTATTATGGTATCTACCTATGTTACTTCTTTGCCACATCATCATATTTGCTATTCCCGAGTGCATGATACCGGCTATGATACCCCCACTATGGCCACCCTAAGGCTGGTCGTAATGGGAGTACCATAAGCGGTATCATGCATGCCAACTAGACTTTTTGGATGATGTAGTGGCACACAGTTAAATGAGGAAAGAGAGAGTGCAGTATATCATATCATGATACCATATCATATTAAATGTTGTACTACTTTATGTCATGCATGGAAATTAATAAGGCAACCTAAGATACGAACTTATGATACTATGCGCGCATTACGGAGGTACTATCATATAATATAGTATCATATGCATGATACTAGTATATGATAAGGCTGGTGTTGTAAGGTGTCGGTGGGAACGACACCTATGTGATCACAAGAATCCCTACTACGGTCGCGGGGCGCGGGGTCGTGAGAAAAGCGGATCAAGCAGATAGCACACGGTTTCCTTATCTGAGTTCGGGCAGCGAGGATGCGTAAACGCTACTCCTGCTTTGGTGGTTTGTTTATCTGTGTTCTTGAACTAGCAATGGGGCGTGAGGAGCTCCAAAAGCGAATCCTCCTCCTGGCCGCCACAGGCCTCCTTTTTATAGGGAAAGGGGTTGCCACGGTGGCACACAGGTGAGGTGGAAAAGAATCTGATGATGCGAGTTTATCCCTCGCATTACATGACAAGGCGCCTTTAATGCGTCTTGCTTAGGTGTCCTTGCTTTATCGGGGACGGGGAGAGCCCTATCTCGTTCGTCGCCGCTCCCTTCGATGTAAACCGCGGCATACGGCCAGCGGTGCTCAGCGGTGCCATGTAGGCGGCGGTGAGGTGGTAAGCGATGGTGGGTCTCCACGAAGATCCGCTTGCCGCCACGCAGTGCCCGCCTAACCTGGTTGGGTCGGCGGTACATGCGAACGGTGGTGGAGGTTTGATTGGCGTGGGCACGATGGTGGCCCTACGGGTGTTCTTGGCAAGGGCCTCGCCGTAGCCCGACAAGGGTCTTGCCGTGGCGCTGGTGTCATCCGGCAAGGCTCTTGCCGGGGCCTTGTCAGTCCTCCTTGGCTGGGATCCCGCCAAGGGTCGTCATCTTCTATAGTGTGTATCTGATCTTGAATGTCTTCACAAAGATGCGCATGCCACCAGGGGATGTCTCGAATCCTTGCCCCATGGGGGCAGTGGACGCAAGGGTGATTCGCTCCGTGGGTGTGGGGCGAGCTGCCACGGCAAGGGTCTTGCCGGGTTTGCTAAAACCGCCTCCCGGCAAGGATCTTGCCGGGGGAGTCCGCTTCGTCCCCTTTGCTCTTTGTGGTCTTGGTCTTGGCGTCGTTCTACTCCTTTCGAGCTTCGGCCTTACCTTGGCTCACCTCCCTTGCCTTGCTTTCGATGCGGTGGTGCCCGGCTCAGGCTGCCCGTGCACAGGTTATAGGGGTACAAAAGTGTACCCCTCTTTTTGTCTACCGGCAGGAGCCCCGGGCCTGGCCTGCGTAAAGCGCAATCGCGTCATTGGGCTAGGCCCAAAAGCGGTCTTGTGGGCAGGCGGGGTGGTTTTACATGGTAAGTCTCTTGGCGCCTTCGCTTCCCATGCCTCCCAGCGTGGCTCGGCGTGGGAGGCGTGCGTGGCGTGGGCGGCATGCGTGGGGCTGAGCTCTGCGCGCGCGCCACGTCACGTCGTCGTAATAAAGGCGGTCGCGCCTTCCCCATAAGCGGAGGGGCGTGGAGGCGCGGCCCATTCTTGAACGGGCCGGCGTGGTCTTCAGGCGTCCACTCCCCACGATCACGGGGTGGGGAGAGGTCGCCTCACCCGTCGCCTTGGTCGCATGCCTGCCACGTGGTTCTCATGCGCGCTTGGGGTGGCGAACGGTGGAGGCGGGAAGCGGGCCGTCGTGAGGCTGGGCAGCGGTTGGTCCCGGTTCCCTGCGCCTTCCGCGTCTTGATTGGCTGGCGGGCGGCCGAGCCCCACCCGTTCCTTTATAAAGAGCGGGAAGGGGAATGGCGTCCGCATTCTTCCATCTCCTCCTTCGTTCCGACTTACGCTTCCCCTCCATCCGCCATGGAGAGAGGGAATCTGGCCCTTCAACGGTGGCGGCGAGGGTCGCCGCTCGACAACGCGTCCTTCCTTCTCCTGCACCTGCGGTGGCAGAGCCAGCCGCGAGGGGAAGGGGGAGGGGCGAGGCCGTGGGCGAGGCCGAGGCGCTCGGGGAAGAGGAGGACGGGGCGGCGCGCCGGTCTCGCCTCCGCCAGTAGTTCCTCCCCCCATGGAGGGCCATGTTGGGGATGACCCTTGCGAGTTCTTCGTCAGGCTGCCGGCCGCCTCGCCGTCGCCTGCCGTCTCCCGACTCCATTCGCGCAGGAGATGGAGCTGGATCCGCCGGAGTCATTGCGGCTGCACATGAGGGCTGTGGGATCAGTGATGCAGCGAGTTCACGCGTCGACTTCCCAGCCTCTCACGTGATGTATCTTCGTCGGGGATGGAAGACATTCGCTCATATCCACCGCTTAGCGGAGGGGCTCACTCTCCATTTCAAGTTGATGGAGGCGGCCTCCTCTCCGTCAAGGTCTTGAGCTCTTCGGGACCCGGGCAAGGTGCTGCGTGGAGAGCTCTTCTTATAGCGAAGACCCTCCTCGGGAGGAGTGGCGAGAGGACAGCGGCAGCGATGACGAGGGTAGCGGGCGGCAGGATGACGGGTCCGACAAGGTGTCGGGCACCGCTCCATGCGGCACCGACGACCCCATCATCCGTGTCGCCGGCTCCCTGAACTTCTCGGGGTCGTCTCCTTGGGCAGCTGGCGTTGGGAGGCTGCGCAAGAGGAAGAGGGCGGGCGGCAAGGCCGTCAAATCGAATCTGTGGGCACCGGCGCCTTCAGCGTCTTGACGTCCTGCCGCCTCGTCTTAGAGCTCGCTTCGGCGCCGCCATCACCATCCAGCCTTGACTGACCACCGAGATGTTCTCTTCGTGTCTCTGCCACCCGTAGCTTCGCCTAGGCGCCTACGCCCTTTTTCGCCTCCTTGACCTGCCTCCCGAGGAGAGGGACAAGAAAGGGGTTACGGGCACCTTATCTCTTTTTTGCTTGTAAGCCTTTGGGCCTTGGCTGAATTTAAAACTTGTAATCCCATCATTCATGTTTTTCATTCCCCATGGGCTGTACCTGAGTGGAATGTTTTTAATGGAAAAGGGATGCTTGCCGGGTCATTTGTTTGTGGGTAGAACCCACGACAAGGAGTAAATCCTTGATATCTCCAAGATAAACATTTCCTTGCCCGGCAACAGGCCCTGTCGTCTTCCCACTTCGCTCGACCTTTCTCACGCTTTTGGCGGAGGCAGGGATGAGGTGGGTTCAGGCTCCTCGTTTCATCCTTTTGCTGCCGCGACTACGACCAAACCTGGCCCCAGGAACGAGCCCTAGGGCCTAGAGTTTTAGGGGAGCACGGTAGCTTTTAGGAAAAAATGAGGCTTCACATACCTCAGTCCATAAGGGAATGCATGATAAGGGAAGAAGAACTTATCTAAAGCTGTAGCCCCCGGCAACTCTGGTTTGCCGTGGGTGAATCTTTACACTTACAGCCCCGGCAACACCGGCTTGCCGGGGGTCTAGATGCAGTCTGTCCTTCTTCTCTTTTTCGTCCTCAAGTGATCCGGCAAGGATATCCGTGAGTCCTGCGAACCAAAGAAGACAAAAGAACGGCAAGGGGCGACACTCGACCTCTAAGCTAGGGGTTAGTAGCCGCTAAGCACTATCAACCCTAACCAAGGGCGAGACTCGACCTAGCATGCATGCTATAACTTAGGGCGCTAAGCGCTTCATTTATTTGTGCTCAGGAATTCTGCGCTGGCTTTGTACAAAGGGTTACATGCATCATCGGCAATGCTTGTACAAAAGGTGGCTTGTCGGGGCGACAAGCAAGCCGCGCCTCATGGGTAAAACTTGCGAAGATGCTCAATGTTCGGTGAGTTACTCACGGGCGGCATCTTGATCTTCAGCGGACTGCGCGGGCACAGTGACTCGTATTACCTGATAAGGGCCTTCCCACTTTGGCGTCAACTTGTTGGAATTCTTGGCCGATTGAACACGCCGAAGGACAAGGTCGCCTTCCTCAAGGCTTCGGGCATGAACCTTGCGGCTATGGTAGCGGCGCAAGGCTTGCTGGTAGCATCTTTGCTCTCACGGCCGCTTGAAGGCGATCTTCTGAAGGAGCATTGCGTCATCTTGCATGATTGCCCTTGCTCAAGCTCGTCATAGCGAGCACTCGAGGTGACCCGTATATGAGTTCGGTGGGGAGAACTGCTTACGCCCGTATACTAGGGCAAAAGGTATACGGCGGTGGCTCGATTTGGCGTCGTCTGATCGACCAAAGAACCGCCGCAACTCATGAATCCAGCACCTTCCACTCTTGTGCAGCTGTCAAAGGTCTTGGTCCTTAAGCCTCTCCTTGATGCTTGCATTTGCCCTCTCGGCTTGACCATTGCTTGGCGGGTGAGCAGCAGGCGAAGCAGACTTCTTCTTGCCGAGGTCTTGGGTATATTGCATAAAGGTGCGTCTTGTGAAGCGTAATGTCGTTGTCGGTGATAACCTGTTGGGTACGCCAAAGCGGCACACTAGTCCTGAAGAACTTGACGGTGGCCCGAGCTGTGACCTTCCTCCTTGCCTCCACCTCCGGCCACTTTGTGAACTTGTCGATTACAGCGTACAAGTACTCAAAGCCCCAACAGCATGGGGGAAAGGGCCCGATATGTCGAGCCCCAGGACCGAGAAGGGCGAGGAGAGAGGAATGGTTTGAAGGGCTTGAGCTGGCCGATGAAGCTTCTTTGAATGGGCCGACACGCTTCACACGGTGACTAGTGTCGTCGCATCTGGAGGCGGTGGGCGGAAGAAACCTTGCCGGAATGCCTTGCCGGCAAGGGCCCTTGACCCGATGTGGGATCCACATATGCCTCCGTGTATCTCCGCCAACAGCTCCAGTCCTTCCTCTCGAGGGATACACTTCAATTTCACACTGTTCGGTCCGTTCCTTTACAGGACGTCATCGACGAACTAGTACATGGTAGAACGACGGGATACTTTTTCCGCTTCTTCCTGCTCCTCAGGAAGTTCCCCTATTTGGAGGAACCGGACGGTATGCTGTGCCCACGCTGGAGCCTGGGGCTCGACGCCGAGGACTAAAGGCATCTCCTCCGCTATAGGAGCGGCTGTCTCGACGGCAAGAGCTTGACGCTCCGCGGAGCGATTGTCCGTGGCGGGCTCGGTATCCCGGCAACATCCTTGCGGCGGCTCCGGGAGCTTCGGCGGGAAAGTACTTGCCGGGCCCTGATTTCCTCCTCTTATTACGCTCTGTTGATGGATCAGCGGATGGCTGAGTTAATCGAAGCACAAAGGTACCTGGTTCCACAGGTAGCTTGAGGCGGCAGCGTTTTGATAGGTAATCGGCGATGTCGTTCTCCGCTCGAGGAACGATGTTCAGCCTGTATACCGTCGGCAGCTCTTCGACTTTCTCACTTCATCGGCGTAGGCCTTCATCAGCGGGCTACGGTAATCCTTGTTGACTTGCTTGGCGACAAGGCTGAGTCTCCCACGATGATGAGTTTCTTGATTCCGAGGTCGACGCGATCCTAAGACCGGCAAGCAGCCCTTCGTACTCTGCGTATTGTTTGTTGACACCTCCACAGGGAAGTGCATCTGGTTCTCGTATTTGAGGTGCTCTTCGGTGGGCGCGACAAGCAGTATGCCATCCCCGGCGCCTTGCAAGGAGAAAGCTCCATCAAAGTACATGATCCAATCTCAACTTGCCTCCTTGCCGGGAGAAGCGGTCTCTTGGGCTTCTTCGTCGGGGCATTGCGGTCCATTACGCAATGAACTCCGCTAGGACTCGGCTCTGAATCGTCAAGTACTTTCAAACTTGAGGCCAAAGCGGACAGCTCGGTGCCCATTCCACAATTCTTCCCGTTGCATCCGGATTGTGCAATATCCGGCTGCGAGAGGGAGACGAGTAACGACAGTGATCTCGTGTGCACGGAAATGATGACGCGGCTTCCTCGAGGCCATAAGAAGGCGAAGAGCAGTTTCTGCCGCCGGAGTACCTTGATCTAGCCCCTGCGCAGAGGGAACTAACAAAGTAGACCGGGTGCTGCATCATTTTCTTCTTCGGCGGCACTTCAACTGGCTGTGTCGTCTCTGCATTGGTGGTGTCGGGCTCTGCCGCTGCCATTACCTCGTCGTCAACCTCTCTCTGCGCCACTAGTGCGGCCCGACCATCTGGTCCCGTTGCACGCGGTATAGCAGCAACGGCTCTGTGGCCTAGGCGCAACTAGTATTGGCGCGGAGGAGGTACTTCTTCAAACCTTGCAATGCTGCTTGGCTTGGCGTCCACTCCACCGGGCACGCCTTTTTCGGGATCTTGAAAAGGGAAGAAGCGCGCTTCAGCAGACGAAATGAACCTGCCCATGGCGGCGACGCAACCAAAGAAGCGGCGCACATCCTTGATTCGCTTGGGTGCTTGATCTGCTCTATAGCTTTGATTTTGTCCGGATTGGCTTCTATCCCACGGCATTTGTGACACCAAGAACCGAGAAGCTTGCGGACGGGGACGCCAAAGACGCACTTCTCGGGGTTCGAACTTGAGATTGATCTTGCGCAGGTTTGCAAATGTTTCTTGCAAATCTGGTATGAGGTTGCCACTGTCCTTGGTTTTGACCACTATGTCATCCATATAAGCTTCCATATTTCTATGGGTACGGGGTTCAAAACCAATCTGGACCGCCCTTGCAAATGTCGAACCAGCACTCTTCAACCCGAAAGGCATCCGTATGAAACAATACGTACCGCATGGGGTGATGAATGTTGTCTTCTCTTCGTCTTCTCTTGTCATGAAGATCTGGTGGTAGCCGGAGTAGGCGTCGAGGAATGACAACAGATCACACCTGACAGTGGAGTCAAGAATGCAGTCGTCTTGGCGGCAGCGGAAGGGTCTTTAGGGCAAGCCTTATTGATATCTGTGTAATCAATACAGGTCTCCACTTCCCATTTGCCTTACGCTTTTCTGACGGATTAATGGCCAACCATGTTGGATGGAGCACTCCTCTTACCAAACCAGCTGCTTCCGGTTTCCGGATCTCTTACGTGATGAACTCTTGTCGTTCCAAAGCTTGCTACGACCTTTTGCTTGACGGGCGCGCATGAGGCAGACAGCAAGGTGGTGCTCAATCACCTCCACAGGAACACCGGGGATGTCGGGCTTGCCATGCAAACACATCGACATTCGCCCGCGGGAAAGGTGACGGCGCGTCTTCCTATTTGTCGTCAAGGGTGGAGCTTATGGTAAAAGCTCCTCCCGTGCCGTCCTCGTGTGAAACCTTCTTGGTTCCGGCGGTATGGCCTGGGCTTCTTGTTTCCGCTGGTGGAGCTCTCTGACACGTCCTCGACGGTAGCACTACACTCCGAAGAGGTGCGCTTGCCGGAGTGGGTGTCCGAGGTCTCACCGGTCTTCTTCTTCTTCTTCCCTCCCGGGGTCCCAGTGGCAGGAGCAAGTGCCCTAGGGGCGGCAGCTGCTGCAATCGCTTCTTTGGTATAGTTGGTCGGTATAAATCAGCGCATCTTTCTTATCGAGAGGGATGGTGATGATCGTCACGAGGTCTGGCATCTTGAGGTGTTGTAGGCGTGGTGTGGCGCCGCCATGAACTTGGCGGTATTTGGGCGGCCAAGGATCCCGTTGTAGGGCAAGGGGATCTTGTCAACATCAAACACGATCCTCTCCAGTCACCGTAGTTCAGGTCGCTTCCAAAAGTCACGGGCAGCGTGACCTTTCCCTTGGCTTGGCTTCTTCCGGGTTGACCCACGAAGCGTACTGTCTCTTGAGGTCTCCATCGAGAATCTGCGGTTTCTCGATCACGGCGGCGAGATCAAGTTCAGACCGGCCCGCCATCGACTAGCATCTTCGTCACCTTGAGGTTGCGTATTGTTGGTGAAACCAACAATGGCAATCACCGACCGCAGTTAATGCGATCAGGGGTGATCTAAGTGTCAAAATGATAGGTCTTGTTGGACCACTTCAATGCCTTTGGGCATCAAGCAGACGGCTCTGCCCGCTGTAATCTCTCGCGCCCTTGTTTAAGCGGCGGTGAGAAGTATGCAGCGGCGCCGTCAACGCACATGGCCTCTGTAGCTTTACGAAACTCTTGGTCGCGGATTAAATGCGTCCTCTTCATGATCGTCGTCTTCTGGCTTCCTGTCACAGCCCCGGGCGGGCCTCTCCTGTTGTTTATCCTTGCCGCGACGGCCCGCCTGGCCGTCACGCT
Source organism: Aegilops bicornis (assembly GCA_021605145.1). Classification (NCBI taxonomy): domain Eukaryota; kingdom Viridiplantae; phylum Streptophyta; class Magnoliopsida; order Poales; family Poaceae; genus Aegilops; species Aegilops bicornis. The sequence continues at coordinate 263,264 of JAHIAL010000088.1, read as the reverse complement.
TCTTGCCGAACCCCTCCGCACCGTCTTGGCCCTTCTCCTTGTCCCGCCTCTCATATTCAGCCCTCCGCTTCTCAGGGAGGAGCTCAACCTGTCAGCAGTCTTGGAGAGCATGGACTTTGGTGCGATGGATCTTGCAGTATCGCTTGTCGGAGTTTCACGGCTTCTCGGCGGCCAAAGGCCGGCGGGCGACACATCCGGCAACTTCCTTGCCGGGGTCATCTGCCTTGGTTTTCTTGGTGGGCCGGCGTCATCAGATCCCTCGGCGGCAAGCACGGCTTTACCTTTGCGCTTCTGTTGCGGCGCGGCCTTTCTTCGCAGGGCGGCAATATCCTCATCTGAGTCGGTTTCCATGCCGGCATCTTCGCGGTACTTCCTTCCCTCTTCAGCTCGGGCACATCGCCGGCAAGAACATAGAGTTACGCTACATCTTTCACCTTGTTCATTGCCGACTCTTGGCGCATCTTGCGATTACGCATGTTACGATGGAATCTTGGCGATGATGGCGGCAGGGTGAACATCATGGATATTATGCGATGTATCCGGCTGAACCTCTGTATATACTTGCGGAGACTCGCCTCCATACGGGTAATGGCGTGCAGGTCGCTTGCTTGGCCATGGGCTTGGCGGCCTCCGATAAAAGGCGCCCACGAACTCATGGCACAAGTCCGACCGGGAGGAAATAGAGTCTACCGGCAAGTGCATCAACCATGACATGGTGTTGGGTTTAAGAGCCAGCGGAAAGTAATTCATAAGCACCTTATCGTCGCGGGCTCCGGCAGCTTGCATCGCGATGGTGTAGATCTTGAGGAACTTCGGACGGAGTGGGTCTTACGCTGTACTTTTCGCCCACATCGGGTTTGAAGGTGCGGTGAGTGGGCCACTTTGGAACTGCCGCAGCTCATGGGTAAAGCCGGACAGCCTACCTCGTAGGTAGGCCTCGAGGCTCTTCGGTGCCGGGTGGCTCTGGCCGAGCCCCGCTTTCGCTGTCGATTGGTGCGGCGCTCGGCCCGGCGCTCGATAGTGGTTCGGCGTCTGCGCATGTTCTCGTTCCCGAAGAACTTGGCGCTGGTCCTGATGGGCCCACGGGTCAGACGATGCTATGGAGATTTCGTCGCCCGTAACGTCGCTGACGGGCTGGCGTCCATGATGCCAAGGCGAGGAAGGCCCAGTGCACGTGGTCGCGGCGCCGGGCGCCGCTTTCCTGCCAGCGGTGCGTGGGACTCCGTCGGGCGTCGACCGAGGCTCCACGGACCAGTTACGTCTTTGTTGGCCACCATAACAAGGCTTCGGATAGTGGCTCTCCATTCGTCGAGTTTCCCCCATAGTGGGAGGAAAATCGAGAACAGCTATCAGCAGCGCCGAGAGCTTCTGCTGGCGTTGGTTGCGTGAAACACCTGCGGATCGTGGCGCTTACATTTTACGACCATGTCGGAAGGAGCTCTATCACGACCCAGCGATCGCATGCCATCTTCACCAGCGCCTCGGCGGCGGGCAGGTCTTCCAAATCCGGGAGTGGCGCTCGGGGCTCTTTCATGGCGGCGCGGGGTCCTCGGTGTGATTACGCCCGTTAAATCGCCGCGCCCGCTTGAGAGGAAGCGCCCGTCGGCGCCAGCGTCAGAGTCTTGGAAGCCCTCGCGTCGCCTCCCGGCGAGGTGGCAGCGATCTTGGAAGGCCCGCGCCACCCGCGGAGGGCACAGCTCCGTCTTTGGATTTGGCGGCGTGCGGCCCGTTACCGGCCGACGGACATCGCCGCCTCCCAAACTTCGGCTCTTTGGGGCGGTGTTGGTGTTCGCGAATGGCGCCGGGTCCTTCTGCGACCGGTCCGCTGCTTCGCCCGCGTCGGGAGGGATGTCCGGCTTCCAAGCAGACCCAACCGCGCCACCGTCATCTTCTTCTTGGGCGCCATGACGATGAAGAAGCGTCGAACTAATTGCTAGAGCCGACTCTCTGGCTGCGCCCCCTACTGGCGGCGCTGTCAATGGGGAATGACACCTATGGGATCACAAGAATCCCTACTATGGTCATGGTAGCGGCGAAGTCGTGAAGAAGCGGATCAAGCAGATAGCTACGGTTTCCTTATCGAGGTTCGGGCCGCAGGATGCGTAAAACCCTACTCCTGCTTTGGTGGTTTGTTTATCTATGTTCTTGAACTAGCAATGGGGCGTGAGGAGCTCCAAAAGCGAATCCTCCTCACAGTCGCCTACAGGCCTCCTTTTATAGGGAAAGGGGTTGCCACGGTGGCACACAGGGAGGTGAAAAGGGCTCTGATGATGCAAGTTTATCCCTCGCATTACATGACAAAGGCGCCTTTAATGCGTCTTGCTTAGGTGTCCTTGCTTTATCGGGGGCGGGGAGAGCCACTGTCTCGTCCGTCGCCCGCTCCCTTCGATGTAAACCGACAGCGCTGGCAGCGGTCATGTGTAAGCGAAAGGCAAGCCGAGGTGGCGCGGTGGTGGGTCTCCACAAAGATCCGCTTGCATGCACCTTGGTGCACTGCCCAAGCGGTTGGGTCGGCTGACAACATGCTGAAGCAGTGGTGGAGGTTTGATTGGCGTGGGCACGATGGTGGCCCTACGGGTGTTCTTGGCAAGGGCCTCGCCCGTAGCCCGGCGCCCAACAAGGCTCTTGCCGGGGCCTTGTGGTCCTCAAGGGTCGTCATCTTCTATAATGTGTATCGATCTTGAATGTCTTCACAAAGATCTGCATGCCACCAGGGGATGTCTCCCGAATCCTTGCCCCATGGGGAGCGGTGGACTCAAGGGTGATCCGCTCCGTGTAGGTGTGGGCGAGCTGCCATGGCAAGGGTCTTGCGGGTTTGCTAAAACCGCCTCCTGGCAAGGATCTTGCCGGGGGAGTCCGCTTCGTCCCCTTTGCTCTTTGTGGTCTTGGTCTTGGTGTCATTCTGCTCCTCTCGAGCTTCGTCCTTACCTTGGCTCACCTCCCTTGCCTTGCTCAGTGCGGTGGTGCCCGCGGCTTAGACTGCCCATGCACAGTTATAGGGGTACAAAAAGTGTACCCCTCTTTTTGTACACAGACATAAGGCCCCTCCCAATGCTCCACCTTGTACAGGTGCTAAGGCTACCATGTAGGCAAAAAATCTTATGTGGCAAGGTAATTAAGAGGAGAGAGATGAGTGTGGTGACCCCAGGAAGAAACAATGCCAAGCGCGAGAACCTAGGCAAAACACTTAAATTGAAGAATCCCACCAATGCATGAAGAACTTTAGTTACAAAATCATTAAATGAAGGATACTTAGCACCAACAAAAGTTAATCACCTATGCATTGGGGTCTTTAGTTGCTAAAGTATTTAATATGCTTAGCACCTCATGTAAGCACCAACGCATTGGAAGCAGCCTAATACTAGCCACAGTGGAGAGTAACATACACTAGTAACATACACATATCCCTAGACTATGTTACTACCTTCATAGTGGGTAGTAATTAACATAATTATGGTGTAATGAAAAGGTTCATTTATTAGGCTATAGACTCATATTGCATTGGGACATGTGATGTTACAGTAACTAGCTAGGTTACTCAAACTACCTCTCTCCTCATTAATTCATTGCCACATAAGCAATCTTGTTGAGTTTGACTCGATGTTACTGCTGAAGTTACTCCCACAGTGGCTAGTCTAATGGGGAGTATCATATACTAGAGTATCATGCATGCATATAATACTATAGTATATGATACTACCTCCGTAATGCGCGCATAGTATCATAAGTTAGTATCATGTAGTATTTTATTTATTGTCATGCATGACACATAGTAGCATATAATTTATTATGATACGGTATCATGATATGATACTTAACCCTCTCTTTCTTTATTTAATTCTATGTCAGCTCATCAAAATTGCCTAGTTGGCATGCATGATACTAGCTATGATACTCCCATTACGATCAGCCTAGCAAAAAAGGTGTACAAATCATTTGTGCGTCGGTTTGCGCGTTTTCATCGGTTTCTTGGAGAAGCGGGGAGAAGTTTCAAACATTTTGGCGCTCGGTGCGGCCCTTTGGCGTGGGCCTAGTTGGTATTTTAATCACAGGAAATTTAGATGGAGTCCGAACATCATAAAAATCGATGTGCCCGTGCCATGCTCTCACGACCCCGTGGAAAAAAATGGTAAAGTTTGGCACAAGTTTTGATGATCGCTTCTTCCAAACCGGAGCATCTTCTTCCAAAAGGAGACGTGTCAATTCAAATTCCAGTGGCTGGTGACTTCATCGTTTGGCCTCATAAAAATTTCCACGGTACGCAATCACCATTATACCACGGGTTTGATTTTCTGGCGCATTTCAGGTATCGTTAGCTATATTTATGACATTTTTTGAGTTTAACGTGCATTTTGTGCATAAAAATAATATTACAACCGAAACTGCATGTGCTGTCGAAAGAGATGAGGATCGCTGTTCGATCTGGGAGCATCCAACGGTGCAGACGTACGATATGTGGGGTTTGGGTTCTGGCCAATCAGAAAGCACGACTCAGATCGCGGGCGGTGTTTGGTCAGCGCACGGCTTTCATCAACGAACCGTGTGCTATTCACAAACCAAATTGCATATTTTTGTTCACACATACTGTAGTGAGATCAGTCGAGTGTGCTACCTCTATGATATAATAATAATAATAACAAAGAACAATTCATATTCATCGCCTGAGCTGACAGCATGTCAAGGTCAACATATTAATGGTTCTTACATCAACAGAAAACCAGGCATAACTCACAAATTCAGTACACGCGACAGTTCTAAATTGAACGAATTAAGTTGCAGGGTAGGCATAAAGACTAGTCTTACGGCTTAATTCCCATGTACATTGGGGAATTGGGATCATTACGTTGACCCCAAATGAACATGGGTGTTCTGATGATTTTATCTTTGCTTTCTGTTACATTACGGGTGCATGATCCTTGGCTGAAACTCAGCAAATTCATCGTACTCATCCTCATCGGCAATATCCTCGACACCCGTACCCTCCACTTCCAATGCATCACTACATAGCAGTTCTTATGCAAGGGGTCTTCCATAAAGAAAATGCAGGTAGCATCATTTGGCAAGAATGAACGGGTCCGCGTGATATGCCATCGTTGTCCTGTTAACACAAGTCTTCTTGTAATCATCAACCTTTCCATGACCAAGAGGGATCCATGCGCACCTGAATAATGCCACCTTGACTTTCACATAGTCAAGCTCCCAAATCTCTTTGATGGTTCCATAGTATACCCTTTTATCAGCTTCATCTACAGTCATGCATTCTATTCGAACAGAGCTGTTCTGATATGAGGTCTTCTGATCACGTTCCTCAGTGTAGAACGTGTATCCATTTATGTCATATGCTTGGTACGTCAACATCGTAGGTGATGGCTTTTGTGCCAACCACGTAGCAATGTCATCGATGGATCCTTGTGCCAAACGATTCTTCAGCCATTCGACGTAGTTCTTAGTGTGCTCCTTCATCTCCACATCTGATGAAGGCACCATTGGTAAGAAGCTTTGGCGTATTGATACGTCTCCAATGTATTTACTTTTTCTCACGCTTTTCCTCTTGTTTTGGACTCTAATTTGCATGATTTGAATGAAACTAACCCCGGACTGGCGATGTTTTCAGCAGAACTACCATGGTGTTGTTTTTGTGCAGAAATAAAAGTTCTCGGAATGGAACAAAACTTTGCGAGGATTTTTTATATCAATAATAAGAATTTCCGGAGCCAAGACCTGCCAGAGAGGGGCACCACCAGGGCGCGCCCCTCTCCTGGCGTGCCCAAGTGGGTTGTACCTACCTGGTGGCCCCGCATACCTCAACCCTGACACTATAAATTCCTATTTTCGAAGAAAAAATCAGGGAGAAAGAATTATTGCGTTTCACGAGACGGAGCTGCCGCCAAGCCCTGTTCTTCCTCGGGAGGGCATATCTGGAGTCCGTTTGGGGCTCCGGAGAGGGGGATCTTCGTTCTTCGTCATCACCAACCCATCTCCATCGCCAATTCCATGATGCTCCCCACCGGGAGTGAGTAATTCCTTCGTAGGCTCGCTGGTCGGTGAGGATTTGGATGAGATTCATCATGTAATCGAGCTAGTTTTGTTAGGGCCTAATCCCTAGTATCCACTATGTTCTTAGATTGATGTTGCTATGACTTTGCTATGCTTAATGCTTGTCACTTTGGGCCCGGGTGCCATGAACTCAGATCTGAACCGTTTATGAATTTATCATTATATCCATGTTTCAGATCCGATCTTGCAAGTTATAGTCACCTACTACGTGTTATGATCTCGACAACCTGGAGTGACAACAACCGGGCCCACTCGGTGATGATCGTAGTTTGAGGAGTTCATGTATTCACTATGTGTTAATGCGTTGTTCCGGTTCTCTATTAAAAGGAGGCCTTAATATCCCTTAGTTTCCAATATGGACCCTGCTGCCACGGGAGGGTAGGACAAAAGATGTCATGCAAGTTCTTTTAATAAAGCACGTATGACTATTTACGGAATATATGCCTACATTATATCGATGAACTAGAGCTAGTCCCGTATCGCCCTAAGTTATAACTGTCACACGATGAATATAATCCAACAAGTCACCGATCCAATGCCTACGAATTTATCATATATTGTTTTTGCTAAGTTACTACTGCTACTGTCACTGTTACACTTGCTACAAAATACTGCTATCACTATTACTGTTACCATTGCTGCTGTTACTACTATCAAAACTATCAAACTACTTTGCTACTGATCACTTTGCTGCAGATATTTAATCTGCAGGTGTGGTTGAATTGACAACTCAGCTGCTAATACCTTCAAATATTCTTTTGCTCCCCTTGTGTTGAATCTATAAATTTGGGTTGAATACTCTACCCTCGAAAACTGTTGCGATCCCGTATAGTTGTGGGTTATCAAGACCTTTTTCTGGCGCTGTTGCCGGGGAGCATAGCAATATTTGTTGAGTCACTTGGGATTATTATCATATTATCACTAGGAGAATCTGAAGGATCCAAAGACTAAAATTTGTCCCTCTAAGACGAGGGGAGGTAAGGAACTGCTATCCAGTTTTGCTTTAGATTCACCTTCTGTTATGAGTAAACTGGCAACACCACCACCACATGCTATTATACGATATGTACTTAAGTTATTGATGATGCTACTTACGCTATGGATAATGCTTATGATGATGCTAGTACCATGCTTGATAATGATGATGTGCCACTTGGTGAATTTCTTGATGAACAAATTGCTAGAGTTATACAACATGATGTTGTTGCATCGATGATGAGCTTGAAAGCTGAAACTCCTGAAACACACTGCTAGAACTAGCCTTCCTAGATATGAGCGCCTAAGGTACCGGAAGGTTATGTTATGAGTGAGGAGGCAACTAGAGATATTCTTGCTTTTAAGGATAGAGATGATCTAGAGAAATTACTATGCAAGTACAAAGAAAAATCTCTGAATGCTAGAATGAAGTATGATCCTAAGTTTTCTACTTCACCTATCTGTATTGCTGATAAGGATTATGAATTCTCTATCGACCCAAAGTTAATTACTTTGGTTGAATCTGATCCTTTCCATGGTTATGAAACTGAAACTGTTGTGGCACATCTTATTAAGTTGAATGATATAGCCACCCTTTTTACTCATGATAAGAAAACTCGCTATTACTTTATTCTCAAATTATTTCCTTTCTCATTAAAGGGTGATGCTAAAGATTGGTACAATACTCTTACTCCTGGTTGTGTGCGTAGTCCCCAGGATATGATTTATTACTTCTCTGAAAAATATTTTCCTGCTCATAAGAAACAAGCTGCCTTACAGGAAATATTTAACTTTGTTCAAACTAAAGAAGAGAGTCTCCCACAAGCTTGGGGGAGGCTTTGACAGTTACTTAATGCTTTGCCTGATCATCCTCTTAAGAAAAATAAAATACTCGATATCTTCTGTAATGGTCTAATCGATGCTTCTAGGGACTTCCTAGATAGTTGTGCTGGTTGTGTTTTCAGGGAACGAACTATTGCTCAAGCTGAAGAATTATTGAACAACATATTGAAAAACTATGATGATTGGACTATTCTGAACCACCGGCTAAACCCACTCCAAAGAAGAGGGGTATATTATATCTCAGTCCTGAAGATATGCAAGAGGCAAAGAAATCTATGAAGGAAAAAGGTATTAAAGCTGAGGATGTTAAAAATTACCTCCTATTGAAGAAATACATGGGCTTGATACACCACCACTGCCTAAGGTGGTAGAGGTAAATTCTCTTATGAAGTTCAATGAAAATGATAATCCTCACAATATGCATCCTAGTCAATGCCGTTATGAGTTTGAAAACTCTATTAGAAAACAAGATCACTTCAATGCAAATGTTATGAAACAATTGAAATATAATTCTGATATGATTGCTCGCTTGAGTGAGTTGTTATTTAGAATTTCAAATGATGTTATAGGTGTTGGAAAACATGCTTCTATTGTAAAAACCCAACTAGAACAAGTTGCTAAATCACAAAGAGAATTTCTTGATTAAATTAATAATAATATGCATGACTTTGTTGTTAGAGTTGCAACTAGAGGAGGTAAAATGACTCAGGAACCACTTTATCCTGAGGGACATCCAAAAAGAATTATACAAGACTCACAAGGAAAGAACACTAGTGCACCTAGTCCTACTAAAAAGAAAAAGAAAAATGATAGGACTTTGCACACTTCTAGTGAACCTGAAATAGAAAAACCTCCTGATAATGTAAATGAAATTTCTACCTCTGATGCTGAAACTCAATCGGGTAATGAACATCCACCTAGTGATAATCAAAAAAGATAAAGATGATGTTCATGAAGATTCTCAACCAAATGAAAAAAGAATTAGATAATGATGTTGAGATAGAACCACTTGTTGATCTTGATAACCCACAACCTAAGAATAAAAGATATGATAAAAGAGACTTCATTGCTAGAAAACACGGTAAAGAAAGTGAACCATGGGTTCAAAAACCTATGCATTTTCCACCCAAGTCAATTAAAAAGAATGATGATGAAGAATTTGAGCGCTTTCTTTGAGATCTTTGAGGCCGGTCTTTTAACGGACTCGCTTAAGCGATATCTTGAAAATGCCTCCTTATGCAAAGTATATGAAAGACATCATCACAAATAAGAGAAAAATACTAGGAAGCTGAAATCTCCACCATGCTTGCTAATTATACTTTCAAAGATGGAGTACCTAAAAATTTGGAGATCACGGGTATACCAACTATACCTTGCTCTATCAAAAGGACTATGTGAAAACTGCTTTACGTGATTTAGGAGCCGGTGTTAGTGTTATGCCTTTCTCTTTATATAAAAGACTTGATTTGAATAAACTCACACCCTCTGAAATATCTTTGCAAATGGGTGACAAATCGACTGCCATACCTATCGGTATCTGTGAGGATGTGCCCATTGTTGTTGCTAATGTTACTATTTTGAATGACTTTGTTATACTTGAGATGCCCGAGGACTACAACATGTTGATTATGATTGGTAGACCCTTCTTGAATACTGCAGGGGCTGTTATTGATTGCAATAAAAGCAAGGTCACTTTTCATATTAATGTTAATGAGCATACGGTGCACTTTCTGAAGAAACAATTCACAGTGAATGGTATTAATGTTATTGAAAAATCTTCGACAATCTCTATTGGAAGTTTTCAAATACCTCTACCCACTAGCAAAAAGAAATATGAAATGCTTATTGTTGTGGAGATGCATATCCCCATTGAGGTAACCTAGTGATTTACGAAAGTTCTTTGGTTTCATGCTAATCGAAAGTGGTTGTTAATAAGACCTGATCAACTTATTAATGAATCATTTTTGAGCGGTATGAAGTTGATGAATTAAGTAACCACTATCTTCTGTCTCTACTCTTTGTTTTCTGTTATTATTAGTTAAATAAAATAAAATGCCATGTTTAGTCTGTTTTCTGAATTTCCGTGCAATAAAAAAATGACCTAAAAATAAAAGTGCTCGAGAATGCCACGAAAATTTATACGATTTTTTCTGAATATTTAAGAATTTTGGTGCAAAATTACGGAGGGAGGTGCACCAGGTGGGCACAACCCACCTGGGCGCGCCAGGACCCTCAGGCGCGCCCTGGTGGGTTGTGGTCCTCATGTGCCCCCCCCCCTCATTTATCTCTTTAGCCCACATCATCACTTACCTCCAGAAAAAAAATCCCCATTGCTCTCTCTCTCCCGTGCTCTTGAGCTCAAGCCCGCGGATTTTGATCTCTTTGCTTTCGAAGCTCTGCTTTCAAACTGTTTGGGGATTGTTGCTTGGTATGTGACTCCACCATTTGCCCAATTAGTTTTTGTTTTAATGATTTATACTTTGAATAATTAGCTACTCTTGGTGCTGCTGTAGATGTGCTTGCATGTTCAATTCTTAGTGTTCTAAGTAGTTTGAATGCTTGCTATGGCCTCTATGTATCCCTATGAGTAGTTGCTATTAGTTTTATGAAGTTTTGTTGGAAAAAATTTGTGAACTAAAAATTCAGATTTTTGTTCATAGGAAAAATTGTACGCGGACATGAATATCTTCAGGAAATATGGCTCTAAGAAAAACTCCAAGGGTGTTATTGGGGAGTCTTTTGACAGTGACCTCCGCCCTCGGAGGTTGGCGGGGGTACGGCCGTGCGAATGGCTGCACACCCCGTTCTTGCAAGAGGCTGGAATTCATGAGGAGTTCATGCAATTTATCGCTAATGCCGGTCTCACCGACTTCATCTCAGATGAGAGTCACCAACATCAAATCCTCACAAACATGTTTGTTCAAAGTTTTACTTTCCTACCTAGGAATAATCCTCCTGAAGTGAGTTTTGATTTATATGCTGAAAACCATCTGATACCACTTACTAAGTTTTGTAACATATGCATGATCCCTTCTGATGGGAGCTTGGCTGAGCCTAGGACGGCTGAGTTTGAGGGCTTCTGTCGTACTTTGACAGTGGGTGATGAGAGGAAAGTGTCAGCCATCACTGCCGGTGGCTTACATTTTCCTGCTGTTCGTTAGTTTTCATATTTCATTACCAAATGCTTGCTTGCCAGGGAGAAGGTGGGTGCACTTAGTTCACCACACCTTGTTGTTTTACGTCGTGCAATAGAGGGCGACAACACTTATAGCTTGGGAGCTATTGTGGCTCGTGCTACCTCTTGAGCATGCGTTGGTTTTCCCTTGAAGAGGAAAGGGTGATACAACAAAGTAGCGTAAGTATTTCCCTCAGTTTTTGAGAACCAAGGTATCAATCCAGTAGGAGACTACACGCAAATCCCTAGTACCTGCACAAAAAATTAATAACCTTGCAACCAACGCGATAAAGGGGTTGTCAATCTCTTCACGGCCACTTGCAAAAGTGAGATCTGATAGAGATAATAAGATAAATATTTTTGGTATTCTTGTTGTATAGATTGGAAAATAAAGATTGCAAAATAAACGATGATAAAAATAGCTAGTTGACGGGAGATTAATATGATGGAAAATAGACCCCGGGACCATAGGTTTCACTAGTGGCTTCTCTCAAGAAAACATATTTTACGGTGGGTGAACAAATTCTTTGTCGAGCAATTGATAGAAAAGCGCATAGTTATGAGAATATCTAGGCATGATCATGTATATAGGCATCACGTCCGTGACAAGTAGACCGAAACGATTCTGCATCTACTACTATTACTCCACACATCGACCGCTATCCAGCATGCATCTAAAGTATTAAGTTCATAAGAACAGACTAATGCATTAAGCAAGATGACATGATGTAGAGGGATAAACTCAAGCAATATGATATAAACCCCATCTTTTATCCTCGATGGCAACAATACAATACGTGCCTTGCTACCCTAACATCCTTTGGGAAAGGACACCTCAAGATTGAACCCAAAGCTAAGCACTTCTCCCATTGCAAGGAAGATCAATCTAGTAGGCCAAACCAAACTGATAATTCGAAGAGACTCGCAAAGATATCAAATCATGCATATAAGAATTCAAAGAAGAACCAAATATTATTCATAGATAATCTTAATCATAAACCCACAATTCATCGGATCTCGACAAACACACCACAAAAAGTATTACATCGAATAGATCTCTAAGAAGATCGAGGAGAACTTTGTATTGAGATCCAAAGAGAGAGAAGAAGCCATCTAGCTAATAACTATGGACCTGAAGGTCTGTGGTAAACTACTCACACATCATCGGAGAGGCTATGTTGTTGATGTAGAAGCCCTCCATGATCGATTCCCCCTCCGGCGGAGCGCCGGAAAAGGCCCCAATATGGGATCTCATGGGTACAGAAGGTTGCGGCGGTGGAAATAGGGTTTCGTGGTGCTCCTGGATGTTTTCAGGGTATATGAGTATATATAGGCAAAAGAAGTAGGTCGGTGGAGCTGCAAGGGGCCCACGAGGGTGGGGGGCGTGCCCTCATACCTCGTGGCTGCCTCGTGGCTTCCTTGACGTCCACTCCAAGTCTCCTGGATTGCGTTTGTTCCAAAAACGATCCTCGCGAAGGTTTCATTCCGTTTGATATTCCTTTTCTGCGAAACACTGAAATAGGCAAAAAACAGCAATTTACCTTTGGGCCTTTGGTTAATAGGTTAGTCCCAAAAATAATATAAAAGTGCATATTAAAGCCCATTAAACATCCAACAGATAATATAATAGCATGGAACAATCGAAAATTATAGATTCGTTGGAGACATATCAATCATCCCCAAGCTTAATTCCTGCTCGTCCTCGAGTAGGTAAATGATAAAAACAAAATTTTTGATGTGGAATGCTACCTAGCATAATTTATCAATGTAATTTTATTTATTGTGGCATGAATGTTCAGATTCGAAAGACTCAAGACAAAATTTTAATATTGACATAAGAATAATAATACTTCAAGCATACTAACAAAGTAATCATGTCTTCTCAAAATAACATGGCCAAAGAAAGTTCATCCCTACAAAATCATATAGTCTGGCTATGCTCTATCTTCATCACACAAAATATTTAAGTCATGCACAACCCCGGTTTCAGCCAAGCAATTGTTTCGTACTTTTGTATTCTCAAACCTTTTCAATGTTCACGCAATACACGAGCGTGAGCCATGGACATAGCACTATAGGTGGAATAGAATGGTGGTTGTGGAGAAGACAAAGAGGAGAAGATAGTCTCACATCAACTAGGCGTATCAACGGGCTATGGAGATGCCCATCAATAGATATCAATGTTAATGAGTAGGGATTGCCATGCAACGGATGCACTAGAGCTATAAGTGTATGAAAGCCCAACAAAAGAAACAAAGTGGGGGTGCATCCAACTTGCTCGCTCATGAAGACCTAGGGCAATTTGAGGAAGCCCATCATTGGAATATACAAGCCAAGTTCTATAATGAAAAATTCCCACTAATATATGAAAGCGACAACATAAGAGACTCTCTATCATGAAGATCATGGTGCTACTCACGAAGCACAAGTGTGAAAAAGGATAGTAACATTGTCCCTTCTCTCTTTTTCTCTAATTTTTTTATTTGGGCTTCTTTGGCCTCTTTTTTTATTTGGGCTTCTTTGGCCTCTTTTATTTTCATAAAGTTCGGAGACTCATCCCAACCTGTGTGGGAATCATAGCTTCCATCATCCTTTCCTCACTGGGACAAGCCTCTAATAATGAAGATCATCACACTTTTATTTACTTACAACTCAAGAATTACAACTCGATACTTAGAACAAATATGACTCTATGTGAATGCCTCCGTGAAGGTAATAGGGATATGCAATGAATCAAGAGTGACATGTATGAAAATTATGAACGGCGGCTTTGCCACAAATATGATGTCAACTACATGATCATGCTAAGCAATATGACAATGATGTTATCATGTCATAATAAACAGAACGGTGGTAAGTTGCATGGCAATATATCTCGAAATGGCTATGGAAATGCCATAATAGGTAGGTACAGTGGCTATTTTGAGGAAGGTATATGGTGGGCGTATGGTACCGGCGAAAGTTGCGCGGCACAAGAGAGGCTAGCAATGGTGGAAGGGTGAGAGTGTGTATAATCCATGGACTCAACATTATTCATAAAGAACTCACATACTTATTGCAAAAATCTACAAGTCATCAAAACAAAGTACTACACGCATGCTCCTAGGGGAAGGGTTGGTAGGACTTAACCATCGCGCGATCCCGACCTCCACACATAAGGAAGACAATCAATAAATAAATCCTGCTCCAACTTCATCACATAACGGTTCAGCATACGTGCATGCTACGGGACTTGCAAACCTCAACACAAGTATTTCTCAAATTCACAACTACTCTACTAGCATAACTCTAATATCACCATCCTCATATCTCAAAACAATCATCAAGCATGAAACTTCTCATAGTATTCAATGCACTCTATATGAAAGTTTTTATTATACCCATCTTGGATGCCTATCATATTAGGACTAATTTTATAGCCAAAGCAAATTACCATGTTGTTCTAAAAGACTCTCAAAATAATATAAGTGAAGCATGAGATATAAATTATTTCTATAAAATAAAAACCACCACCGTGCTCTAAAAGGTATAAGTGAAGCACTAGAGCAAAATTATGTAACTCAAAAGATATAAGTGAAGCATATAGAGTATTCCAATAAATTCCAATTCATGTGTCTCTCTCCAAAAGGTGTGTGCAACAAGGATGATTGTGGTAAACTAAAAAGCAAAGACTCAAATCATACAATACGTTCCAAGCAAAACACATATCATGTGGTGAATAAAAATATAGCCTCAAGTAAAGTTACCGATGGACGAAGACGAAAGAGGGGATGCCTTCCGGGGTATCCCCAAGCTTAGGCTTTTGGTTATCCTTTAATTTTACCTTTGGGTGCCTTGGGCATCGCCAAGCTAGGCTCTTGCCACTCCTTATTCCAAAATCCATCAAATCTTTACCCAAAAACTTGAAAACTTCACAACACAAAACTTAACAGAAAATCTCGTGAGCTCTGTTAGTATAAGAAAACAAACCACAACTTTAAGGTACTGTAATGAACTCATTCTTTATTTATATTGGTGTTATACCTACTGTATTCCAAATTCTCTATGGTTCATGCCCCCCGATACTAGCCATAGTCATTAAAATAAGCAAACAACACACGCAAAACAGAATCTGTCAAAAACAGAACAGTCTGTAGTAATCTGTATCAAATGCATACTTCTGTAACTCAAAAAATCCTGAAAAATTAGGAAGTCCTAAGAAATTTGTTTATTAATCATCTGCAAAAATAATCAACTGAAAAGCACGTTTCTGTGATTTATGAAAACTAATCTTGTGCGCACAAAAGTTTCTGTTTTTTCGCAAGATCAAATTAACTATCACCATAGGTTATCCTAAAGGTTCTACTTGGCACAAACACTAATTAAAACACAAAACCACATCTAACCAGAGGCTAGATGAATTATTTATTACTAAACAAAAACAAAAAGCAAAGAACAAAAATAAAATTGGGTTGCCTCCCAACAAGCACTATCGTTTAACGCCCCTAGCTAGGCATACAAACAAGAATAGATCTAGGTATTATCATCTTTGGTATGCAATCCATAAGTGGCTCTCATAATAGATTCATAAGGTAATTTAATTTTCTTCCTAGGAAAGTGTTCCATGACTTTCCTTAATGAAAATTGAATCTAATATTTCCTTCTTTCATATCAATAATTGCACCAATCTTTCTAAGGAAAGGTCTACCAAGAATAATAGGACATGTAGGATTGCATTCTATATCAAGAACAATAAAATCTACGGGCACATAATTCCTATTTGCAACAATAAGAACATCATTAATGCTTCCCATAGGTTTCTTAATGGTAGAATCCCCAAGATGCAAATTTAAAGAACAATCATCAAGTTCATGGAAACCTAAAACATCACACAAAGTTTTTGGAATTGTGGAAACACTAGCTCCCAAATCACACGAAGCATAGAATTCATGATCTTTAATTTTAATTTTAGTAGTAGGTTCCCACTCATCATAAAGTTTTCTAGGGGTAGAAACTTCTAATTCAAGCTTTTCTTCATAGGATTGCATTAAAGCATCAACAATGTGTTTAGTAAAAGCTTTATTTTGACTATAAGCATGAGGAGAATTTAGCACGGATTGCAACAAGGAAATACAATCTATCAAAGAGCAATTATCATAATTAAATTCCTTGAAATCCAAAATAGTGGGTTCATTGCTATGTAAAGTTTTGACCTCTTCAATCCCACTTTTACCAATTTTTGCATCAAGATCTAAAAACTCCGAATCATTGGGACGCCTTTTAACTAAAGTTGACTCATCTCCAGTCCCATGTTTATCAAGATTCATATTGGAAAACAAAGATTTAATATGGGACACATCAATCACTTTTAGATCTTCATCATTATTATCATGAAAACTAGAAGAACATGCTTTCACAAAACAATCTTTTTTGTACGCATCCTAGCGGTTCTTTCTTTGCACTCATCAATGGAAATTCTCATGGCTTTGAGAGACTCATTGATATCATGCTTAGGTGGAATAGATCTAAGTTTCAAAGAATCAACATCAAGAGAAATGCTATCCACGTTCCTAGCCAACTCATCAATCTTAAGAAATTTTTCTTCAAGCAAAGCATTGAAATTCTTTTGCGAATCCATAAATTCTTTAACACTAGTCTCAAAATCACAGGGCATCTTATTAAAATTTCCATAAGAGTTGTTGTAGGAATTACCATAATTGTAAGAGGAATTACTAGCGAACGGCCTAGAATTAAAGTTTCCTCTATACGCGTTGTTACCAAAATTGTTCCTACCAACAAATTCACATCCATAGATTCATTATTATTTTCAATCAAAGTGGACAAAGGCATATCATTAGGATCAGAAGAAACACTCTTATTAGCTAACAATTTCATAAGTTCATCCATCTTTCCATTCAAAACATTAATCTCTTCAATCGCCTGAACCTTTTTACTAGTGGATCTTTCGCCATTGAGAATAATTAACCATAATATTGTCTAGGAGTTTAGTAGCTTCTCCTAAAGTGATTTCCATGAAAGTGCCTCCCGCAGCCGAATCTAAAAGGTTTCTAGAAGCAAATTTCAATCCAGCATAATTTTTTTTGTATAATCATCCATAAATTCAAACCATGTGTAGGGCAATTAGGTATCATTAATTTCATCCTCTCCCAAGCTTGTGCAACATGCTCATGGTCAAGTTGCTTAAAATTCATAATATCGTTTCTAAGAGAGATGATCTTAGCGGGGGGAATACTTAGAGATAAAAGCATCTTTGCACTTATTCCATGAATCAATACTATTTTTAGGCAAAGAAGAGAACCAAGTTTTAGCACGATCTCTAAGCGAAAACGAAAATAGCTTCAATTTAACAATATCATTATCCACATCTCTCTTCTTTTGCATATCACACAAATCAACGAAGTTGTCTAGATGGGTAGCGGCATCTTCATCAAGAAGGCCAGAAAATGATCTTTCATAACAAGATTTAACAAAGCAGTATTAATTTCACAAGATTTAGCATCGGTAGTAGGAGCAATCGGAGTGCTATGAAAATCATTGTTTTTGGTATTGGAAAAGTCACATATTTTAGGATTATATTGAGCCATCGTGACAAGCAATCAATCCAACAAACAAGCACACAAGAAGCAAACGGAAAGAGACGAATGATACGTCCATTTTGCATCATGCTTTTATATCGATATTTATTGCATTATGGGCTGTTATTACACGTTATGTCACAATACTTATGCCTATTCTCTCTTATTTTACAAGGTGTACATGAAGAGGGAGAATCTTAGAAGCAGTGGAATGAAATTTGGAAAAGGAGCAAATATTAGAGACCTATTCAAGACGGCTCAAAAGTCCTGAAACTTCACGGAGGCAGTTTTTGGAATTAATAAAAATACTAGAGAAAGAATTAACGGAGGGGCCCACACCACAGCCACGAGGGTGGGGGCGCGCCCTACCCCACTGGGCGCGCCCCCTGCCTCGTGGGCCCCCTGGCAGGCCTCCGGTGTCCATTTTCTGCTATATGAGGTCTTCTACCCTAGAAAAAAGTCATAAACAAGCTTTCAGGAAGAAACTCCGCCGCCATGAGGCGGAAACTTGGTGGAACCAATCTAGGGCTCCGGCAGAGCTGTTCTGCCGGGGAAACTTTCCTCCGGGAGGGGGAAATCATTGCCATCGTCATCACCAATGATCCTCTCATCGGGAGGGGGTCAATCTCCATCAACATCTTCACCAGCACCATCTCCTCTAAAACCCTAGTTCATCTCTTGTATCCGATCTTTGTCCCAAAGCCTCAGATTGGTACCTGTGGTTGCTAGTAGCGTTGATTACTCCTTGTAGTTGATGCTAGTTTTTTTATTTGGTGGAAGATCATATGTTCAGATCCTTTATGCATATTAATACCCCTCTGATTATGAACATGAATTTGATTTGTGAGTAGTTACGTTTGTTCCTGAGGACATGGGAGAAGTCTTGCTATAAGTAGTCATGTGAATTTGGTATTCGTTCGATATTTCGATGAGATGTATTGTTTGGGCCTATAGGAAGTCATTGGGAAGTAATAAGTAGATGATGGGTTGCTAGAGTGACAGAAGCTTAAACCTAGTTTATGAGTTGCTTTGTAAGGGGCTGATTTGGATCCATATGTTTCATGCTATGGTTAGGTTTATCTTAATACTTCTTTTGTAGTTGCGGATGCTTGCAATAGGGGTTAATCATAAGTGGTATGCTTGTCCAAGAAAGGGTAGCACCCAAGCACCGGTCCACCCACGTACCAAATTATCAAAGTAATGAACGCGAATCATATGAGCGTGATGAAAACTAACAGCGATAATTCCCATGTGTCCTCGGAGGCGTTTTCCTTCATGTAAGAGTTTGTCCGGGCTTGTCCTTTGCTACAAAAAGGATTGGGCCATCTTGCTGCACTTTATTTACTTTCATTACTTATTACTCGTTACAAATTACCTTATCACAAAACTATACATTACGAGATAATTTGATTAACTTGCAGAGAATACCTTACTGAAAACCGCTTGTCATTTCCTTCTAATACTCGTTGGGTTCGACACTCTTACTTATCGAAAGGACTACGATAGATCCCCTATACTTGTGCGTCATCAAGACTCTTTTCTGGCGCCGTTGCTGGGGAGTGAAGCGCCTTTGGTAGGTGGAATTTGGTAAGTAAAAATTTATATAGTGTGCTGAAATTTACTGTCACTTATTACTATGGAAAGTAATCCTCTGAGGGGCTTGTTCGGGGTATCTTCACCCCGACCATTTGAGCAAAGAGTTGCTCCTCAACCTACTGAACCTCTTGAAAATGTTTACTTTGAAATTCCTTGGTATGATAGAGAAACTGCTAGCTATTCCTTTTTACGGAGATGGAACATTACATCCCTATTTGCACCTAATCTATGTGGATGAAGTTGGTGGATTATTTAAGCTTGCGAGGTATGCACGAGGATGTTATCAAGAAGAAGGTCTTCCCTTTATCTTTGAAGGGAGAGGCGTTGACATGGTTTAGGCTATGTGATGATATGGGATCATGGAACTACAACCGATTGAAATTGGAATTTCATCAGAAGTTTTATCCTATGCATCTTGTTCATAGTGATCGTAATTATATATATTATTTTTGGCCTCACAAAGGAGAAAACATCGCTCAAGCTTGGGGGAGGCTTAAGTCAATGTTATATTCATGCCCCAATCATGAGCTCTCAAGAGAAATGAATATTCAAAACTTTTATGCTCGGCTTTCTCTCAATAATCGCTCCATGCTCGATACTTCTTGTACTGGCTCTTTTATGATGAAGACTATTGAATTCAAATGGGATTTATTGGAAAGAATTAAACGCATAACTACGAAGATTGGGATCTCGGCGAAGGTAAGGAGTCAAGTATAACACCTAAGTTTGATTGTGTTAAATCTTTGATGGATACCGATATTTTTAAATAAATTTAGCACTAAATACGGACTTGACTACGAGATAGTAGCTTCTTTACATGAATCCTTTGCTACTCATGTTGATCTCCCTAAGGAGAAGTGGTTTAAATATAATCTTCCCATTGAAGTAAAAGTAGTTGCACCTATTAAAGTTGAAGAAAAGACTATCACTTATAATGATCCTGTTGTTCCTACTCCTTATATTGAAAAACCACCTTTCCCTATTAGAATAAAGGATCATGCTAAAGCTTCAACTGTGGTCAACAAAAGTAATATTAAGACACCAAACTCCCTGAGCAAATTAAAGTTGAACCTAGTGTTGCTATGGTTAAAGATCTCTTGGCTGATAATATTGATGGGCTTGTTATTTACTTCTGCAATGAAGCTGCTAGAATTGCTAGACACGATACTAAAACTAAACATAGACCTCATTATAGGCATGCACTGTTATTTACATTAAAATAGGAGATCATTGTTATCATGGCTTATGTGATATGGGTGCTAGTGCAAGTGCAATACCTCATTCCTTATACAAAAGAAATTATGCATGATATTGCACCTGCTGAGATAGAAGAAATTGATGTTACAATTAAGCTTGCTAATAGAGATACTATTTCACCAGTCGGGATTGTTAGAGATGTTGAAGTCTTGTGTGGGAAAGTTAAATATCCTGCTGATTTCCTTGTTCTTGGTTCCCCACAAGATAACTTTTCTCCCATTATATTTGGTATACCCTTCTTGAATACTATTAATGCTAGGATAGACTGCGAAAAGGATGTTGTTACTATTGGTTTGGGGGATATGTCTCATGAGTTTAACTTTGCTAAATTTCGTAGACAACCCCGTGACGAGGAATTACCTAGTAAAGATGAAATTATTGGTCTTGCTACATTGTCGTGCTCTCCTAATGACCCTTTAGAACAATATTTGCTAGACCATGAAAATGATATGTTTATGAATGAAAGAAGGGAAATAGATGAAGTATTCTTTAAGCAGGGACCTATTTTGAAACACAACTTGCTGTTGAAATCCTAGGGATCCTCCTCTACCCAAGGGTGATCCGTGTTTGAGCTTAAACCATTACACGATACTCTTAAATATGCTTATCTTGATGAAAAAATATATATCCTGTTATTATTAGTGCTAACCTTTCAGAGCATGAAGAAAAGAAATTATTGAAAACTCTAAAGAAGCACCCTGCTACTATTGGATATACTCTTTTTTTGAAAACTGATGACAGTGAGATTCTCTCACTGCCTTTATATTAAATATATAAGGTTAGGGGTTAGAGTGTCCAGCACTATACAAATTACATAGTAGGGGGGGGAGGGGTGGTTATCTAATCAACCAGGAAAACAACACAATCAAAGCAGATTAACTATCAAAAGAATGTAGGGGCCTTGGTCCTTCTTTGATCGATGAACCAGCATAGCAAAGTCTTTCTTGAATCTGTTCCTCCAGGACACAAAAGAAGGTTATATCCCTCTGAAGTGCTTATCATTCCTCTCCTTCCAGATCCCCCATGCAGCCACTGCTGTCGGGGAGGCTGATCTGACCCGCGAACACCTATGGGACCGGCGGACCGAGCCCCTTTCGAAGGGGGGCGGAGAATCGCCTGACAAGAAGCGAGATCGAGCGAAGCACACGAAGCGGATTTACCGCCGGAGCTCTCCGTGAGATAACACTCCTCTGCTGCATGTATGTGCGTATTGAGTTCTTGCTTGAGAGAGAGGGCTAAGTGTTTTACGGCGAGCCTTCCCCCCCCTCGTTGCGCATGGGCCTCCTTTTATATGCTCAAGGGGGTCAGAAGCGGTGTGGCGTGAGCAAGGAGCAAAAATGGAAAAGGACTTGCGGTTGGTACGACTACTTATGCACGATGTATCATACCTAACCACGATGGCAGGGGGACAAAGGCATTAAATGCCCGTCTAAGTCGCCCAAACGGTGCAACAAAGGGACCGCTGTATGCCACCGTTCATTCGCCACGATGGCAATCTTGTCGGCGCCGCTTACCAGCGCTCCAGCGGCGCCTGACCTCTCTTGCCACGCGCTGGACTGGTCCCATGGCGACACATTGGTGGATGTCTTTGGAAGCGGAGGAAAAGAGTGGTAATGCTGCCGCGGCAAGCGCCTTGCCGCGTTGATTCTTTGCCTGTCGCGTCCGGAAGCTTGTCGCTCACGGGCC
Source organism: Aegilops bicornis (assembly GCA_021605145.1). Taxonomy (NCBI): domain Eukaryota; kingdom Viridiplantae; phylum Streptophyta; class Magnoliopsida; order Poales; family Poaceae; genus Aegilops; species Aegilops bicornis. The sequence goes on along the minus strand of JAHIAL010000088.1, from coordinate 241,100 downwards.
TTCCCGGCAAGCTCCTCTTGCCGGGACCTTGTTCCTAGGTGCCTTGGCTGGCATTCCCGGCAAGCTCCTCTTGTGAGGGGCCTTTGTCTCCTTGGCTTAAATACTTTGTTCTTGAATGGCTCCAAAGGAACCACGGAGGACCTTGGCGGTCACTGGCAAGCCTTGCCAGAGGTGCTTTGGCTGCCCGTCTGCAGTTCGGGATACTAGGGTACCCCTACTCTAGTACACCGACAGGGAGCCCCGGGCTGGGCCACCTACAGGTCTTGCAGTATGGCTGTTGGGCGGCCAAAGCGAAGAGGGGGCACCGCAGCGGCCTGGATTCTGGCGTAACTCACCCCGGACCCACCACGCCCTCCACGAGCGGCATGCGTCCGAATGCGGTGTCGTGGGAGAGACCGTGGGTGAGATCGTGGGTGGTTTCTTTATTCGGAAGGCGAACGTCCGCCCCTCCCTCTTTATAAGCGGGGAAGCGAGGCAGTCCGCCCACCTCGCGATTCTTGTCCAATCTCGAAAAACCTCCGCTGCTCCCCCCTTCTTCCCAAAGCTGAAGAGAGCGCAGCGCTCGCCCCCCCCCCCGCGCCACCGGCTCCACCAACGCCGGCGACCTCCACCACCACCTCCGCCATGGCTCAGAAGCCGACAAGGGAAGGCCGTGAAGTCGGCCGAGGCGCAGCGTCTTCTTGGCGCTGCGGAAGGCGGGCCATCTTCCCCCGTGGCGAGGGAGCGAGGAGTACTACTACCTCTTACAGTCGGTCGGAGACGCGCGCATTCAGCGCCTGAAGGTACTCCAGCCGCGCCTGGAACTGGCTCCAAATGGGTACCCCTTCTTGGCGCTCTTCTTCTCTGCGGGCTCTGCCCGCCCTTCTCTGAATTTTTACCTGCGATATCATGAACACCTCACGGGTTCCGCCTCCTTGACTTCACCCCAATGTTGTCACGACCATGGCAGTTTCGCACATCTCTGCGAAAACTTTGTCGGAGTCCACTAACGTAGCTCTTTTCCGCCACTTCTTTATGCCCGAGTCGAGAGAGGAGAGCCCCTATCCGGGCGGAATCGCTTCGGATCTCGAGGACCGGCAAGAAAGAAGCTTATACGGAGGGAGAACTCCATGACAAGTGGGATGAGTGGAGGCGATTGGTCTTTGGATCGTCGAGGAGGACCCGCAGCCGTTCGGCGCCTGCGCCAAGCCCGATGTAGCGACAACGATTGGAGCAACGTGGCCCGGAAGATGCTAGGCTAAAGATTGCGATCACCGAATCCTTCGCCTTAGACTTGCAAAGACTTCTGGTAAGGCACCGTTAGCACGGACTTTCTTCGCCGCGCATTGCCCCCCCTGCGGGAGAGGAGGAGACCTGCACAGGAGTTTAGAATGCGGCGGATATCATGAGGCTGCGCCCAGGCCTCAACTTCAACTTCACCGTCTTGGAACTTGGCGCAATGCTCTTGGAGTTGTTCAAGCCCGATCTGATCATCCGAGAAGTTCAGGTTGCGAGGGGTGTCGTCATTGGCTGTGCAACAATTCCTCGCTTGACCGCATCCGGCATAATGATGTCGTTGTGCGACTTCGCATGGAATTGTCCCAACTTGGCAAGAGCACTGCGCAGCGGCGTTGTGCGGCAGTTCTTTGATAACGGAAGAAGTGCCGACCCGCCCGATGAACAAAGAACCTCGCTCATGACACTGCGAGAATGAGATGCGCCGCGCCACCAGGGTGGAAGAGGCGGCGGCAGCGCTGCCGTGAGTTCGGATTCACCATGGAGGAGGCAGAGGCAGCGAGGCGGCAAGCCTTGTCGATCGAAGGAGTTTGCGGCGAGGAGGAGCTTGCACCGAGCTGAAGCTGAATCGAGTGAACCCGCCGAGGTGCCTCCTCCCCACCTTCAAGCAGCTTGTCATGGCGGAGCCTCCAGCTCCACCAAGAAGGCGTCTTCGCAAGGCCGGGGGATGTAGCGGGGGCGGGGCAGACCCAGCCGCGCGGCGCTGATCACGTTCCACCGCGGCAAGCACTGTTGCCGCGGGAGCACCTCACGCCACTGCGGCGACTGGAGCGGGGTCTTCCCAGACCACCGCTTCTGCACCCGCCAAGCGGCCAAGGGAACCCACTCCTCCGCCTCGTCGCACCGGAGGCGAGCCAGAATTTGATCTCTCCGCGCTCAGCTCCGACGAGGAAGAAGAAGAGTAAGATTCCCTGCTTTACTTGTAGTTCTTCGATTTTGTTGCTTTGTCTTATATCTGATTTGCTTTACTCTGAATCCATTCCTTTTCAGACGCTGGCCCAGAAGGCGTCGAAGAGAGCCAAGGCCCGGTGATAGTCATCGAGGATGATCCCACCATGACATGACGAGTGCGCCGAGACCACCTTGCCGGACCCGGCAACCATTCTCCAGCAGCCCCAGCGCAGCCCCCATCGTAAGTGTTTGGTTAACTTCATACATTGGCGGCGCTTGGGTGTTTCTTCTTTGTTGATACTGTTGTTGGCTTGTGTAGGAAGCATAGCAGCCTCACCAGGAGTGCCCGAAAGCCGCTCCCGACATGCAGTCTGCTTCGACTACTCCGCCAAGGGAGGATTCCCCGGCAAGGGAGAAATCTCCGGCAAGGGACAGTCCTCCGGCAAGGCTGGCATCCGATCCTAGCACAGTACTCCTCTTGCTTGAAAACTTCCCTTGGCTTCTTCGATCTTCTGATTTTTCTTTTGAATATTTGCTTGACTGTTCTTCCTTTTGGTCGTCGGATCCATCTGCCGCATGAGCCAATGGAAACCGAGGTCGCCGGCGAGGAGGACGCCAAGGCACATCTTGACAACGCCGCCGCCATCAAGAGGAAGTGGCCGCTGCCGCTGCCGTGAAGAGGTTAAAGCTGCCGCCGCAGAGGTCGGGCGAGGAGCCAGCGATCGTCGACGGCCCTGAGGCCCGCAGGAGCGCCAGGCGCTACACCGACCGCCGATCCTCCGCCGCTGCCATAGCGTCGGGCTCGAAGAGCCTCGGCCAGCGCCTACTTGAAGGCAGCGGCGGTGTCTTCATCAAGCTCCCATGGGCGTCGAGCTCAGGCGCCGGTTCAAGGAGAAAGCTTGACGAAGGTTGCTTTCCGCTCACGGCCGACGCTGGTTGACGCGCCGAGCAGCAGCGATGGCGAAGTTCGAGGAGTGAGCAGCCACTGGAAGCTGCTGTCGCTCTACCGTGCCCGACAAGCCAAGCTGGCCTCCCGAGAAGCGCTTGTCGCGAAGGCGGGCATGGACATTGAGAAGCGCGCGGAGGAGCTCCGGGGCCTCCACCAAGAAGCTCTCCGGTCCTTGGCGGAGAAGCAGGAGCAACTTGCCGATGAGCGGAAAGCCTTCCTCCTCGAGAAGGCTGAGGTTGAAGAACAATGACTTGCTGCCGAGAAGCTGTCTCCGCGCAGGAAGGCGAGCTGGTGCAGCGGAAGGTCAATCTTGACAGCCACGAGGAGGAGCTTGCAGCGAAAGCAGACATTTGGCGGGACTCTCAAGGAAGCGAAGGACGCTGCCGCAGCTGCCGAGGCCACCAAGAAGGAGTTGGAGACGAAAGTGGCGCAGCTGGAGGCCGATCTCAAGGCGAGTGGCGAGGATCTTGCCGCGCTCAAGCGTGAGCGTGAGAAGGACGCCTACACCCTTGGCGAGCTGCAGGGGTAAATCTCGCCGATAGGGGCAAAGAGCTTAAGCGCCGCCAAGGACTCAATGCGAGATCTTGAGTTGAAGCTGGCTACTTTGACCAAGATCTTTGAGCAACACCGGGGAAGCGAGATCAAGGCCGACGAGGCGCTCTGGCGAGTGCTGCGTCACCCGAGAATACTTTCGAGGATAACGTGGAGCCTTTGGACCGAGGGTCTCGTGGATATTGCTGCGACCATCGGCGAGGGAGCCTGGAAGAGTGGGGATGGTGGATCTGGGATATTCCACCGATGAGCACCTCCAACCCAGCGCCAAGCTCAGCTTGTTCTTCAAAGGCGTGGTGACGGTGCTCCAGCGACTTCGGGAAGAGATCCCAAAGCAGCTGGCCGAAGAGTCGCGCCCGGATCTGTGGGAGCTCTCAAAAAGGTCTTGATGAAGGTGGCCTTCGCAACCCAGGTCTCAACCTCACCAACGTCCTCAAGTCCCACCGCCCGGATGCTTTGATGTGGAGGCGCTCAAGACCATTGTCGCACCCATTGTGGACAGGGTGAGCGGGATCAAGAGGGTTGATGGCAACCGCGTAGATTAGGCCGCCCGTTTTCTCTTTTCCTTGTCGCCGCTGGTCATGTCATGAGAACAATCTATTAGCGCTACGACAAGCTATCTTGTAATATAACTCTATCTCGGCGGTGATTGCAATCGTTATTTCCTTTACTTGATTCCTTCCTTTGTATGTTTTGCCCTACACTTTTAGGGAACTTGCAGTAGCAGGTACCTTGGCCATGACAGTCTTTGAGCGGAGACGTCGGCTGACTTTGGCGGTGCCGCCTCGGCAAGCAACCTTGTCATAACTAGTCGCAGCTCACTTAAGTTGTTGAGCGGACTCGAAACAAAGTAAGGGCGCAACTAGCTGCGAGTTGGTTTCTCCGCGCACAGGTTTTCCATACAAAGTACGGTCGTTCGAGGAAGATAACTTAAAAAATTAAAAGCTGATTGCTCAAATTTTAGCAACTTAGCTTTTCGTCGTTTACTTCGGTAAGTGAAACTTCTTGAACGGCGCTTGGTCCACACCATTATCTTCTCCTTTCCCCGGCAAACTTGTGGTGAGGGAACCTTCCTTTCTTTAAGAAAGAGAAAGAAGAGAAAATAAAGATATGGAGCCTTGCGGCTCGTTATTGCTTACCGGGGGTAGGTGCTGCACAAAGTGTCAGATAATGCATGCAAAGAGAAGTAGAAAGCATGAAATAGACAAGATGTGCGGAACACATTAGCTTTACTTATGCACGGGGTCTGCGCCCGGCTTTGTACAAAGGATTATATGCAACATCGGCAAGACTTGTACAAAAGGTGGTTCTTAGGAGCAGGTTAAAACAGCGCCTCTGAGTAAAACTTACTGAAGATGCTCAATGTTCGAGGAGTTGCTCACCGAAGCGCCATCTTCGGTCTCAAAGGCGGACGGCCTTGAGCCTAGTGACCCATTTCACCAGTGCACGGGCCTTCCCACTTCAAGGCGTCAACTTGTTGGAATTCTTGGCGGACTGAACGGCGCCCGAAGAACAAGGTCGCCTTCCTTGAGACTTCCGGCATTAACTGCGGCTATGGTAGCGGCGTAAAGCTGGTCGATGTCGAGCAGCTCGTCTGACAGCACGAAGACGGTCCTCCTCAAGGAAGCGGTCGTGCGTCTTGTCGCATAACTGCTCTTGCTCGAGCTCATCATAAGCGAGCACTCGAGGTGACCCAGATAATGAGTTCCGTGGGGAGAACTGCCTCTGCTCCATAGACTAGGCGAAAGGTGCGGCGGTGGCTCGATTTGGCGTCGTTACGATCGACCAAAGAACCACCGGCAGCTCCTCAATCTAGTTTCTTCCGCACTTGTGCAGCCTGTCGAAGTTACGGTCTTGAGGCCGCAAGATGCTTCAACATTTGCCCTCTCCGCTTGACCGTTACTTCTCGGATGAGCAACGAAGCGAAGCGAACCTTGGCGCCAAGATCTTGGGCGTCTTGCATGAAGGTTGCGGCTCGTGGAATTGTGTGCCGTTATCGGTAATGATCTGTTAGGGATCCCGGCTGCAAACAATCGACCAAGAACTTGATCACGATCGTGATGTCACCTTCCTCACTGCTTCCACTTCCGCCACTTTGTGAACTTGTCGATGGCAACGCATAAGTACTCAAAGCCCCCGACAACTCGGGAAAGGGGCCGAGGATGTCGAGCCCGCAGACCAAAAAATGGCCAGGATAAAGGGATCGTTCGGAGAGCTTGAGCCGGCTGGTGTATCTCGCTTGGAATGGAACCGCACGCTTCACACTTTGGTTACTTGTGCGATTGCATCCCGGAGGATTTGTCGGCCAAAAGAAACCTTGCCGGAATGCTTTGCCGGCAAGTGTTCTTCTTGCGCCAATGTGGTGACCACATATGCCTCCATGTATCTCTCGCCAACAGCTTTCCCATCTTCCCGGTGAATACACTTCAATTTCACACCGTTGAGTCTTCTTACGTATAGTGTGTTGTCAACAAGCTGGTACATACTTATTTGTCGGGCTACTCTTTCCGCTTCTTCTTGCTCTTCGGGAAGTTCTCTGTCTGAAGGAAATGGACAATCTACTTGTGCCCATGTGGAGCATGCGGCTCGACAACAAGGACAAAAGGCACATCTCGCTGCTGCGGGAACATCCGCTTCTCTGGCGAGAACACTGCGGCCCAGCCGAGTTTGACGTTCCGGCAAGCTTGCCGGAGCAAAACTTGTCGGGAGCGCCTCGCTTCAACGAAACAAACCCTAGGGCTTGTCGGAGCAGCATCGCTCCTCGGCCTCGGTGTTGATCTTGGGGACCTTCTTGGCGGCGGCTTCGGGAGCTCCGGCCGAAAATAGTCACCGAAAACCAACTTCCTCTTCTGTTACATCCGGTTGATGGGCGTTACAGACGGTTGAGTCAGCTTGAGCACAAAAATCCCTGGTTCCACAGGCAACTTAAGTGCAGCGCACTTCGACAGGCCATCAGCAATATCGTTCTGAGGTCTCGGAACATGCTCCATCTGCAGGCCGTCAAAGTGCTCTTCTAGCTTTCTCACTTCATCAACATAAGCTTCCATCAACGGACTCTGATAACTCTTGTTCACTTGGCGGATGACAAGCTGTGAGTCACCCACGACAATGAGCTTCTTGATCCCAAGGTTCTCTGCGATCTCGAGACCGGCAAGCAAACCTTCATACTTTCTGCGGTATTGTTTGTTGCTTGCTCCTTGGGAAAGTGCATCCGGACTACGCATTTGAGGTGCTCTCCGGTGGGTGCAACAAAGTAGTACTCCCTTGCGACCGGGCGCCTTTTGCAGCGAGAAGGCACCATCGGGTACATCAGCCACTCTTTGCTTGCCTCCTTGACGGGATGCTCGTTTACGGAATTTCTTCATCTTGTGTTGGCGTCCATTCTGCTATAAACTCCGCCCGGTGCTCTGCTTTGGATAGTTGAAGTGCTCTCAAACTTGAGGCCAAAGCTTGACAGTTCCCAAAGTGCCCACTCGACAATCCTGCTGTTGCTTCCGGATTTTGCGGTTATCCTCTTGACGGAAAGCGAGTGACGCATCGTGATCTCGTGTGCTTGGAAGTAATGGCGCAGCTTTCTCGAGGCCATGAGAAGGCCAAAAGCAGTTTCTGCACGAATACCTTGACCTAACCCTCAGAGAAAGGAAGCCAAGTAAGCTGGGCGCTTGCACCATTCTCTTCTGCACCTTCTCACACGCGCTGCGCAGGATCCATCCTTGTCGGGACCCGAGCTTGTCGGTGAAGTCCCTTGCTTGTCGCCGGATGCATCTGCCGTGGTTGCCGACTCATCATCCGCCTCCTCTCCGCTACTTAACGCAGCACTAACCACTTGATTGGTTGCCGCTATATATAGCAAAGAACTTCTCTTGTGGCTTAGGTGCGACAAGTGTTGGAGTGGAGGACAGGTATCTCTTTAAATCTCAGAGCGCAGCCTCCGCTTCGAGTCCATTTCATTGGACCTGCCTTTTCAATATTTTGAAAAATGGCGTGCGCGCCAGCGGACCTAGAGATAAACCCGCCGAGAGCAGCTACGCAACCGCAAGTCTTCGTACATCCTGACGCGCTTTGGTGCTTCAATCTGCTCAATGGCCTTGATCTTGTCGGGATTGGCTTCAATTCCCCACTGAGACACGAAGAACCCGAGAAGCTTGCCGGAGGGGACTCCAAACACACATTTCTCGGGGTTGAGCTTGAGGTTGATCTTGCGCAGATTTGCAAAGGTCTCGTCTAAATCTTGAATCAGAGTTGACTTGTCCTTGCTCTTGACCACTATGTCATCCATGTAAGCTTCCACATTTCTGTGCATTTGTGGCTCAAAAGCGTCATGGACTACTCTTGCAAATGTTGAACCAGCATTCTTTAATCCGAAAGGCATCCGTACAAAACAAAGATGGGTGCCACACGGGGTGATGAATGCGGTTTTCCTCGTCCTCTTCTCGCCATGAAGATCTCGATGGTACCACAGTATGCATCAAGAAATGAAAGCAAATCACATCCGCCGTGGAGTCAACAATCTGGTCGATGCGCGGCAAGGGAAATGGGTCTTTGGGACAAGCTTTATTAACATCGGTAAAGTCGATACAAAGTCTCCATTTCCGTTTGCCTCGCGCATTTACTACAGGATTGGCCAACCACGTAGGGATGGAGCACCTCCTGACAAGGCCTGCCGCTTCCAATTTCTTGATCTCTTCGCAATGAATTCTTGGCGCCCAACGCTCGCTTCTCGACTTTCGCTTGACGGGCCGCGCGTATGAGGATGTATACCAGGTGGTGCTCTATTACTTTCACAGGAAACCGGGATGTCAGACGGTTGCCATGCAAACACGTCGACGTTCGCCCGCAAGAAAGCAACGAGCGCGCTTTCCTATTTAGGGTCGAGAGTGGCACTGATGGTGAAGGTACCACCAGTGCCGTCCTCCTTGGCGGACACCTTCTTGGTCTCTGGTGGAGCTGCCATCGTCTTCTTACACTTGCCAGTGGAGCTCGATGGTGCGTCCTCGACGGTAGCGCAGCACTCCGAAGAGGTGCGCTTGCCGGAGTGGGCATCAGAACTCTTGCCGGACTTGGACTTCTTCTTCCCCCCGGGAGCTTGATGGCAAGTGACTTGTGATCTGCTGCGGCCGCCGCTTCCCGGTAGATCTTGTCGGCGCAGATAAGAGCATCCTTCTTGTCGCCAGGACAGAAATGACACTTATCGGGCCTGGCATCTTCAAAGATGTTGTACGATAGTGAGAGGCCGCCATGAATTTGGCGAGTGTCGATTTACTCAAGTATCCCATTGTAAGGCAATGGAAAATCGGCAACGCGTCAAAGTGACCCTCTCAGTCCTGAAGTTTAACTAGGTGCCAAATGTCACCGGCAACGTGATCTTCCCCTTCGGCTTGCTCCTTCCCGGATTGATCCCTTGGAATGTGCCGGTCTCTTCGAGCTCATTTGTCGTGGATTTGGAGTTTCGAGTACCGCGGAGGAGATCAGAGTTCAAGCCGGCCCCGCCGTCAACTAGCATCTTAGTGACCTTGAGGTTGCGGATAGTTGGTGAAACCAACATCGGCAAGCACCCGACCGCGGTTATGCGATCAGGGTGGTCCTCAATATCAAAGATGATAGGCGTGCTGGACCATTTCAGAGGCTTGCGTGACTCGACGGGTGGTTCTGCCGCATTGACTTCCCGCGCCCACTGCTTGAGTTGGCGGTGTGAAGTATGCAGAGAAGCACAGCCACAACGCATAGGACCTCCGTGGCTTTCTCGAACCCCTGCTCATCGGTCTTGTCGTCTTCCATATCTTCATCGCCGCCGCCGTCTTCATCCTTGTCGCGCCGCGGGAGCTGTCTCCTTGCGCCGCTGGTTGGCCTTGCCGGCGGCCCTGCTTTCGGCGGGGACGCTTTCTTGCTAGCTCCTCCAGCACCTTCCTGAGCCTTCTCCTTGTCGCGCCGCTCGCATTCAGCCTTCTGCTGGTCGACAAGCTGCTCGACCTTCTTGCAGCTCTGGAGGTCATGGCCCTTGGTGTGGTGGATCTTGCAAGATCGCTCGTTGGAGTTGCCCCGCTTGTCGGCGACCGCCATGGCCTGGTCTTTGGTGCCAGCGGCAACCTCCTTGCCGGAGCTACCAGCTTTGGCTCTCTTGGCGCCACCTCCGTTGCCGGACTACTCAACAACTAGCACATATTTGCCTTTCTTCTTTCTGTTGTTCCACCGCCGACTTTTCCTCGCCGGGCGGTTTCTTCCTTCTCGATCCTCCCCGCTTGCATTCTCCCGGGAGTTTCCTCCTTCTTCAAAGACGCGTGCACACTTGTCGGCGGGGCATATAGCTCACTTACGCCTCTGATCTTGCACATCGCCATCTCCTCCCGCATCCCACGGTTTCGCGACGTTCGATGGATCGCGGCGACATTACGGCGGGGTGGACATTTGGGATGTTGTCTTTGTCTGTGCTGAATCTCCGAATGTACTTGCGCAGGGCTCTCCTTCCTTCCGGTGAGCAGATGAAGGTCGCTCTCTTGGCCATGAGGCTTGTGGTCACCAGAAGGCGCCGACAAACCGATGGCACAGGTCCGCCAGGAGGATATGGAGTTGTCGGCAAGTGCATGAGCCAGATCTCGACATTGGGCTTGAGCACCGGGGCCGGAAGTAGTTGGCCAGATCTTGTCGTCTCATCCCCGCAGCTTGCACCGTGATGGTGTAGATGCCGAGGAACTCCGACGGATCTGTTGGCCGTCGTACTTCTCTGATGCGTGCGGCTTGAAATTCTTCGCGTCTTTGGGCCACTGGACTTGCCGCAGCTCACGAGTGAACGCAGGGCAACCTACACAGACGGCAAGTCGCTGGTTCTCTCGGGCGCATGCATGTCGACAGAGGGCCCAACGCGCAGGTCTGATTGACGCCGCTTCTTTCGGTCGCGAAGTTCGAGCGTCTTCTTGTTGTCGTTCGTGAAGAACTTGGCGCTGATCGCGACGAGCTCGTGGATCGGCGATGCGGTGGAGTCTTTGTCGAGGTGGATCCGGCGAGTCGGCGATCTTGGCCTTCGGGTGGGGAGTGCATGGTGGTTGCACCCCCACGGTTTCGCCGCCATCGGCTCGTGCTGGCAGCGGTCTTGCCGCCGCAGCATGATGTACTTTCGGCTGCCGTGGAGTGTCGCCAGATGGCGAAGCTGATGAGACTTCAATGGTGGCCTCCATTCATCGATCTTGTCCGACGTCGGAGGGTAATCCAGAGTAGTTGAGCTCGCGCCAAAAGCTTCGCCGAGTGGCGGCGGCAATGGCTTAACGGCGCGAGGAGCGAGATATGCTCGGACTTCTATCTATGTTAGAAGGAGCAGTCCACCGTCGAAGGCGGCAAGTGCCTACGCTTCGCGCCGGCATGTTGGCGTGCATCTTTGGTCTTGAGCATCCCGAGATCCGCCAGCTCGATCTTGCACAACGAGCGTATGGCCTTGTGGAATACCATGACGCTGTCGGTCCCGCGCCTCCTGAGATGGGCGCGGTGAATGTCTGGACGCCGAGGTCTGCGCAGCCTTGTCCTTGGACCTGGCAGCACCATGGGCTCCCTCGTCGACGTCCGTTCTTCCGTCGGCGTCTACCCCACCTCCCGTTTGCTCCGGTGGTGGTGGGATCGACGTGGACGGATCAGGCTGCCATGACCTTCTTTTTTCGGTGGCATGTCGATGAAGAAGATGAAGATCTTGCTCGTGTGAACATCGGATCAGGTTCACACAACTTCGACGCCCCCGACCTGGCGCGCCAAAGATGTCGGGGAGGCTGATCTGACCCGCGAACACCTATGGGACTGGCGGACCGAGCCCCTTTCAGTTCGGCGGGGGGCGGAGGTCGCACGTAAGAGCGGATCGAGGCGAAGCACGAAGCAGTTTACTCAGCTTGAGTTCTCCGGAGAGATAACACTCCTACTGCTGCATGTATGTGTGTATTGAGTTCTTGCTTGAGAGAGAGGGCTAAGTGTTTTCTGGCTTCGAGCCTTCCCCCCCACCCCTCTATGTTGCGCATGGGCCTCCTTTTATATGCTCAAGGGGTCATCGACAGGTGGCAACGTAGGTAAGGGCAAAAATGGAAAAGGACTTGCGGTTGGTACAGCTACTTGTACATTGTATCATACCTAACCCTGACGGCAGGGGGCAAAGGCATTAAATGCCCGTCTAAGTCGCCCAAACAGTGCAACAAGGGACCGTTAGGGGCGCCACCGTTCGCCACGATGGCAATCTTGTCAGCGCCGCTTACCACCGCGCTCGCCGGCATACGACCTCTTGCCACGCAGCGCTGGACTGGTCCCATGGCGACACGTTGGTGGATGTCTTTGGAGCGGAGGAAAAGAGTAGTAGTCTGCGGCAAAGCGCCTTTGCCGCTGTTGCTGCCTTTGTCGCGTCCGGAAGCTTGTCGCTCATCGGGCCTTCCCAGCAAGCTCCTCTTGCCGGGCCTTGTCTCCTAGGTGCCTTGGTGACCTTCCGGCAAGCTCCTCTTGTCGGGGCCTTGTCTCCTTGGCTTAAATACTTTGTTCTTGAATGGCTCCGGAGGAACCACGGAGGACCTTGGCGGTCACACAGCAAGCCTTGCCGCTGAGGTGTCAGAATGCCCGTGCACGAGTTCGAGATACTAGGGTACCCCTACTCTAGTACACCGACAACTGCAAAAACTTCTAGAAACATCGGCCTTGCCCATCTGTTCTGCCCCTCATGCATCATTCTAATCCAGTCAGTGTCATTTGGCCAATGTATGCCCAGTGCATCCCAGCATCTCTGACTGAAAGGGAAAGTGAAGAAGAGATGAACAATGTCTTCCTCCGGCGGGTGATTGCATAGTAGGCAGGTATAGTCATCATCCTGGATCCTGAAATGCCTTCTCCTGAGCATATTCCTGGTGTTCAATCTATCAGACAACAAAGAGCAGCTGAGAACACCTTCCATTGCATGGTGCATTTGGTTTTCCAAATCGAGCCAAAGATCACATCAACTGCATCGACTAAAGCGGCGTGCATAGTATTTTGCAGATCGAAAGTCTCCATCTCCCCAAACACAAGACCACACATCTTTATCATTAGTCATGGAGATCCCTGTGGTTTCGATCACGGATGAATCACCTCATTCTTAGCCTCCAAAGATAGAGGCAGAAAACACATCTCCCAATCTCTCGGAAGACGTAAGATGTCTCACAGATATATCAGGGTCTTTAGCAAAAGAAAAAGCTCTCGGGCATCTGTCCTGAAAAATATCTGTATTCCAGGTGTCCTTCCAGAACAATATCGTGTCACTAGCAAACACCTCTGATTTGATGACCCCTCTGTATATATCAGATAAAGACATGAGATCTCTCCACCAAAAGGATCCACATGGGTCAGAAGCATGAGGTATTTTATCCGCATAGTAGGTATCCCAGATCAGGTTGACCCACGGAACATCATGTTTGTTATAGAACTTGTGTAGTTGTTTCAGTAGCAGCCCTTGGTTTTGGGTCTTAAGATCAATGATCCCTAAACCACCCTTACTTTTGGGTTTGCACACCATATCCCAAGCAGCCAAATGAAGCTGCCCTTAACCCCATCATCTGACTTCCTCACCCAAAGACATGATCTTCTCAGTTTATCAAGGTGCTCAATAATCTTAGGGTTTATTTTGATGGAACACATGGCATATATAGCCAAAGAGGTAGCCACCGAGTTGAGCAACGTTAGTTTGGAGCCATAGTCCAGAAGTGATGCTGCAGCAGGCACCCTTCTCTGAACGGAGGAGACCAGGGGCATCAGGTCAGTCACGGTCGGGCGTGTGGTGCCCATGGGCAGGCCCAGGTACGTGAAGGGCATGCTGCCAATAGAGCAACCAAAAATTGCAGCAATCTCCCCCGCCAGTAATGGATCAGAATTGAGGGGGACTACAGTCGACTTGTGAAAGTTAATCTTTAGGCCCACAGATTTCGCATAGTCAACCAGGATAGATTTCAGAACATGCGCTTGCGATAGACAAGCCGGGAAAACAGCGATCGTGGTAAATCGACATCTTTGGATTACTGTGGTAGATATCTGTCCGAAGTGGGGAGTGGTAGCTGCGATAAACCGAGACCGGTGGCATCATTGATTGCTGACTGCAATAAATCCGCTGCGAGAGCGAAGATCAAAGGCGACAAAGGGTCCCCCTGCCGGACACCACAAAGGCAGTCAAACTGCTTCCCAGGCGTTTCATTAAGCAACACCGAAGAGCTCCCAGAAGAGAAGATACATTTGATCCATCCTAACCACTTCTCATTGAAGCCCATATGCTTCATGATCTCAACCATCGGCTCGTGTTGGATGGTATCGAAAGCCTTTGCGAAGTCAAGTTTCAGAATACAACAGGCTCTCCCCGATGCTTGGCATTGCTGGATATATTCAAACGCCTGTGCTAGACGGTCTGGATCGATCTCCCTTTCAGGAACCCATATTGATTCTGATGAATGATATTGAGCACAAGTTTCTGCAAACGGTTAGCGAGTAGTTTAGTTATCAGTTTCAGACAGCAATTGAGCAACGTGATGGGTCTGAAATCATTGGCAGTCTCCGGCGATTGGGTTTTTGGGATGAGAGTTATAAAGCCCGAGTTCAGACTCTGGAGATCAATGACACCCTCATAGAAATCGTTGCATAATCTATAGAAATCGTGTTTGATAATGTGCCAGCACGATTTCAGAAAACACCCGTTGAAGCCATCCGGGCCGGGTGCTCTATCCGAAGGCATCTCTCTCACCACCCTGTCAATCTCATCATGAGTGAAATGTGTGGTTAGCTCGTCGAGACCCTCCACCTTTTTGATGATTCTAGACAGATCAAACTTCATGTCATACTCTCCTTTTTTACCCAATCTCTCCCTGTAAGTGTTGAACAGTTCTTGTGCTTTACCCAAATGATCAGATACTACCGTGCCATCCGGAAGTTTTAGCGAAGCTATGGAATTCTTGCGGTATCTCTCTGAAGCAGCAGAGTGGAAAAATTTGGTATTATCACCTCCACAGGAGAACCATCTGACCGTATACCTCTTTTTCCAATATTCTCGTTTATAACCAAGGAGGTTAACGAGATGGTTTTTGAGAATCTCCGTGAAGTTGGCTTCCGGTACTGTGAGGGATCTTTTGTCTTTGATATTGTCAATTTCCAGAAGAGCCCAATTGGAATTATCAATACACAGATTCAGTCGGGAGATCTGTTTACTCCAGCGCTTAAGTGCGTACCTTAAGTTCTTTAATTTTTTGCACAAAAGTTTTGCCGAATTCGGTGCAAAACAATGTTTCTCCCATGTGGACCGCACCAACTCAAAGAAACCTGGATGAGAAATCCAGAAGTTTTCAAACCTAAACACCTTGCTCTTTGGGACCGAGGGCTGAATTGAAATCATACAGGGAGTATGATCAGACACTGGTTTGGGCAGGGGACCCACTGTGGTGTTAGGATAGTTTGAAGTCCAATTGGACGAGGTGAAGAACCAGTTGATTTGTTCGAGCAGTGGATCAGACTACATGTTGCTCCACGTGTATTGTCTCCCCTTAATCGCTAGCTCAACTAGAGCCTGAGAACGAATGAAATCATTGAACGTAAGCATAATTGACATCCCCACCTGGCAAGTTGCGGTTATCTGGCGCTCTAATGAAGTTGAAATCCCCACAGATTAACCAGTCTTCATCATTAGGTATATCGAGATCAAACAACCATGAAGTGAAAGTAACTCGACCTGCCCCAGCGCAAGGTCCATACACATTAACCAGTTTCCAAGACTTGGCTGATTGCACAGAAGTTAACTGAATGCCCAAAGCAAAAAATTCAGAGCAGAACACACTGCCAGAAAAAACAGAGCTATCCCATAGCACAATTAAACCACAATTAAACCACTAGAGGCCCCTTGAGAGGGCACGAATTCAAACTTATCAAATTTTTTGGGACAGAAGAGCTTAACAAAAGCTGTATCAAATGTAGCATGCTTTGTTTCTTGCAGACAAACAACCGAACAACCACTACTATTAATAGCATTATGCAACGCCAGGTGCTTCTTGTCAGAGTTGATCCCCCGGACATTCCAGTAGAGAATTTTCCACTCCTTAAGCTGCATCTGGTTCACCGCCATCACTCTTCTGCCCACGTTGGCTAGCAAGCAGCTTGTCTGGGCTCAACTGACTCGGATGAACACCACACATATTAATCCCAATGGACTGAATAGCATGTATGGAAGTAGGAGGTGGGACAGTATCAGATACCTTGTCATGCCTTCTAGTGTTAGGTGTGCCAGCAGCGGAGGGGCCAGGAAGAGAAGGATCTTTCCTGGGCTTGACCTTGGAAGTTGTCAATCTCTTGTCAGTAAGCGGAGGCACCCTGAACCCATCATATTTGTTTGCGCGTGCACTACGAAGAAGGAGAACAATGTCCACATGTGCTGACTCATTGATCATCATCCGCCCGATTGGGCCTGCACCAGGATCCACAGAAATAGACACCTCCAAACTCACAGCGGGGACAGACAGTGTGGCTTCCAGAACTGGCAGCTTAGAGGTAGAATCTTCCAACCAGGATCCACAGAAACAGCCACCTCCATACTCACAGCGGGGACAGACAGTGTGGCTTCCAGAACTGGCAGCTTAGAGGTAGAATCTTCCAACAAGGCAGACAGAACAGTTACATTTCCCACACGAATAACTGAGCCGAAGATACGCCCAAAAACATCAGTCAAGCCACAATTGGGGCCAACAGCGCCATGCACACAGTTCGATTGAGATCGCATAACAGTGAAAGAGTTTAGGGGGAAACAAACTGTATTGGGGAGCTCAGCAGGTAATATAGCTCAGGTGTAGATCCTGTTTAACATGCCCCCCATCCACGAGAGCAGATCACTATCAATAACAAATAACAAAGCGTACGAGCCTCGGCTCGACAAAGGCATTAGCCATGAGAGGAACACCATTGATGAAATTATCAGCCAGCTCATCCACATAGGAGAATTCAGACCAAACATCTAACAGATTGTCGATGAGGTTATGCTCTTGTGACACACCATCCATCAGAGACGGTCCATCATAGTCAAAGTAAGTTCTGAAACTGAATCCCGTATACGGCGGTGGTACCATTGGCCATGGACTCCACCCATTGGTCGGCACGGATCCTGATCTTGCGCATTTCCATTCCACATTGCATCATTTGCAGCTTGTTGGGCCTCCATCTCATTGATTTTAGCTTGTTGCATGATAGTATAATACAACAGACTATACGGATGCGGAGACGCATTCAGAAGAGGCGGAGTATCTTCAGTTCCTTGCATGCCAGGTACAGTGTCTCTGCATCGTTCGAGAACATAAGCGAGGATGGACCATGAGCGGCCCACTCGGGCAGCATACCAACTTTGGTGACAAAGCGGACTATGAGGAACTTCGCAATATCTTTAATGTGGCATTTAACAAGAACCCTAGCTTTGTTCTCGTTGATTACGTGGCCAGGATAGCGACTTTCGTCAAGCGAGAAACCGCCTTATGAACATAGTGTTGATCATGTAATCCATAGGAAAAGCAAGCATCAAAATCCAGACTTCATCAAAAAGGTGCATTCTCATGTTAATCCCTTCGTCATGAGGTATTAAGGAGAAGTAGGAATCCTCAGTTAAAGCATGCGGCCCTTCTCTAATGGCGTCATCTCTACTCTGAACATCAAGAAAAGCAACACAACCTACTGCAATCGGATAGATAAACTCGTCCTCAATCTGATACTCCAGGATCCTCCCTAATAATCCGCAAACTTCCTCTAACCAAGTACCTCTTCGATGAACTGCATGCAGAGGTGATCTCAATCAGAGCGTACCTTTCGTGGTTCAGCAGTGGTTCATCAACAACCATAGTGCTCCTCTGCAGACAATGATCTGGCCCGCGCTCAATGTGTGATCCAACTGGGGTGAAGGCAAACGGACTGACCAGAAAGTTCGCCATGGCGGCAGCACTAGGGGTTTTCCAGTCCCAGTCTATGCCAACACAAAATAAAATTGGAGAAAGACGCTAAACCAGTTGTTGATCACCAAGACAGTTAAATCCTAAGATGAAAGAAGTGGTAAGAAAAGAAATACTAAAGCTTTTGGAGGCAGGTATAATCTATCCCGTTGCTGATAGTCAGTGGGTATTACTGTTGTTCCTAATGATAAAGATGAATTGATCCCACAAAGAATTATTACAGGTTACATAATGGTAATTGATTTTCGCAAATTAAATAAAGCTACTAAAAAGGATCATTGCCCTTTACCTTTTATTGATCAAATGCTAGAAAGATTATCCAAACATACACATTTTTGCTTTCTAGATGGTTATTCTGGTTACTCTCAAATACACGTGTCAAAAGAGGATCAAGAAAAAGACCACTTTTACCACCCTTTCGGTACCTTTCCTTATAGACGTATGCCTTTTGGTTTATGTAATGCACCTGCTACCTTTCAAACATGCATGATGGCTATATTCTCTGACTTTTGTGAAAAGATTGTTGAGGTTTTCATGGATGATTTCTCCGTATATGGAACTTCTTTTGATGATTGCTTGAGCAACCTTGATCGAGTTTTGCTGAGATATGAAGAAACTAATCTTGTCTTGAATTGAGAGAAGTGCCACTTTATGGTTAATGAAGGCATTGTCTTGGGGCATAAAATTTCTGAAAGAGGTATTGAAGTTGACAAAGCTAAAGTAGATGCTATTGGAAAGATGTCATGTCCCAATGACATTAAAGGTATAAGAATTTTCCTTGGTCATGCCGGTTTTTATAGGAGGTTCATTAAGGATTTCTCTAAAATCTCCAGGCCTCTGACTAATCTCTTACAAAAAGATATTCCTTTTGTCTTTGATGATGATTGTGTAGAAGCATTTGAAATACTTAAGAAAGCATTGATTTACGCACCTATCGTTCAACCACCGATTGGAATTTACCTTTTGAAATTATGTGTGATGCTAGTGATTATGTTGTAGGTGTTGTTCTAGGACAAAGAATTGATAAGAAATTAAATGTTATCCAATATGCTAGTAAAACACTAGACAGTGCCCAGAGAAATTATGCTACTACTGAAAAAGAATTTGTAGCGGTTGTATTTGCTTGTGATAAGTTCCGACCTTACATTGTTGATTCTAAAGTAACTGTTCACACCGATCATCTTTGCTATTAAATATCTTATGGAAAAGAAAGATGCTAAACCTAGACTTATTAGATGGGTTCTCCTACTACAAGAATTTGATTCAGCATATTATTGATAGAAAGGGAGCTGAGAACCCGTTCTGGACAACTTGTCTAGGTTAGAGAATGTTCTTGATGACCCACTACCTATTGATGATAGCTTTCCTGATGAACAATTAGCTGTCATAAATGCTTCTCGCACCGCTCCATGGTTTGCCGATTATGCTAATTACATTGTTGCTAAATTTATACCACCTAGTTTTTCATACCAGCAAAAGAAAAAGGTTTTCTATGATTTAAGACATTACTTCTGGGATGACCCACGCCTTTATAAAGAAGGAGTAGATGGTGTTATTAGACGTTGTATACCTGAGTATGAACAGGAACAAATCCTACGCAAGTGTCACTCCAAAGCTTATGGAGGACACCACTGCTTGGAGATAGAGCGCACATAAGGTATTGCAATCCGGTTTTTTATTGGCCTACTCTCTTCAAAGATGCCCATAAGTTTGTCTTGTCTTGTGATGAATGTCAAAGAATTGGTAATATTAGCGTATCGCCAAGAAATGCCTATGAATTATTCACTTGTTATTGAACCATTTGATGTTTGGGGCTTTGATTATATGGGACCGTTTCCTTCCTCTAATGGGTATACACATATTTGAGTTGTTGTTGATTATGTTACTAAGTGGGTAGAAGCTATTCCTACTAGTAGTGCTGATCATAACACCTCTATTAAGATGCTTAAAGAAGTTATTTTTCCGAGGTTTGGAGTCCCTAGATATTTAATGACTGGTGGTTGTTCACATTTTATTCATGGTGCTTTTCATAAAATGCTTGCTAAGTATGATGTTAATCATAGAATTGCATCTCCGTATCACCCACAGTCTAGTGGTCAAGTAGAATTGAGTAATAGAGAGCTCAAATTAATTTTGCAAAAGACTGTTATTAGGTCTAGAAAGAATTGGTCCAAGATACTTGATGATGCTCTATGGGCCTATAGAACTGCATATAAGAATCCTATCTGTATGTCTCCGTATAAAATGGTTTATGAAAAAGCATGTCACTTACCTCTAGAACTAGAACATAAGGCATATTGGGCCATTAAAGAGCTCAATTATGATTTCAAACTTGCCGGTGAAAAGAGGCTTTTTGACATTAGCTCACTTGATGAATGGAGAACCTAGGCCTATGAGAATGCCAAACTGTTTAAAGAAAAAGTTAAAAGATGGCATGACAAAAGGATACAAAAGCGTGAGTTTAATGTAGGTGATTATGTGTTGCTATTCAACTCCCGTTTAAGATTTTTTGTAGGAAAGCTTCTCTCTAAATGGGAAGGCCCTTACGTTATCGAGGAGGTCTATCGTTCCGGTGCCGTAAAAATCAACAACTTCGAAGGCACAAATCCGAAGGTGGTGAACGGTCAAAGAATCAAACATTATATCTCGGGTAATCCTATAAGTGTTGAAACTAATGTTATTGAAACAGTAACCCCGGAGGAATACATAAGGGACACTTTCCAGAACGTTTCAAACTCTGAAAAGGAATAGGTATGTGGTACGGTAAGTAAACCGACTCCAAAACAGTTCTAATGGTAATTTTTCTCCGTTTTGGAATATTTAATAAAATAGGAAAATAAGTAGTCCGAGAAGGACACGAGGCTTCCACGAGGGTGGAGGGCGCGTCTCCCGCCTCGTGGGCACCTCGTGTGCTCTCCGGACTCCGTTTTCTTGCACGATACTTCTTTTGGTCGGTAAAAATTCATTATATAATCTCCCGAAGGTTTTGATCACCGTACGCATAAATATCCTCTCGCTTTTGTTTCGAGCTGTTTTACGCCAGGAGTTGTAAAGGCCAGGCATCATGTCATCCCCCTCCTCCAATAATGAGGGCAACGATGCTTGGCTAATGAAGATAGAGCTGAAGAGGGAAGAACCCATGGAGATCAACAAGGATGATGGGATCAAGAAGGCCACGGAGGATCAAGCTCCGACAGCAGAAGAAGAAGAAATCCTTCAACCTCATCACAATCTTCTTACCCAAACTGAGATCGAAGCTTTCAAGATGATTGAGTTAGCTCGTATACAAAACAAGTATCTCACACGTGAAAATATTTTGTTGAAGGAGCATATCATCGCACTCAAGGGCATTATCCGCAAATTGGAGGATCTCCTACGCTTGATGTGTGACTATCCAACGTCACCACCATCTTCTTCACCAGCAAAGGAGAACTGAGTATATGGGTATGGGCACTCCCCTTGGCAACTGCCAAGCTTGGGGGAGGTGCCCCGGTATCGTATCACCATCACACTCCTATCTGTACCGTTTTTCTTAGTTCGATCCTTTTTTAGTAATATCTTGATCCAGTAGAATAAAGTTTTAGTATGATTTAGTTTTGAGTTTTCCTTTTTGATCCCTCTATGTAATCGAGTCCGTGAGCTATATATAATAAAGATTACTGTTGAGTCAAGGGCTTGATTATCTTGCAATGATCGTGAGGGAACAAAAGAAAAAGAAAGAATAAAAAGAAATAAAGGGATCATATTGATCTTATGAAAAGTAATGACTTCACATATAAAGAGTATGATGAATAAAAGTTGTTGAGAGTTGACAAACATAGTTTTGGTTATCGTTGCAATTAATAGGAAGTAATAAAGAAAGAGAGGTTCTCACATATAAATATACTATCTTGGACATCTTTTATGATTGTGAGCACTCATTAAAATATGACATGCTAAAGAGTTGATGTTGGACAAGGAAGACAACGTAATGGGTTATGTTTTCTTATATCCGAAATAAAGTATATTGTCATGGATCATCCAACATGTTGAGCTTGCCTTTCTCCCTTATGTTATCCAAATTCTTTGCACCAAGTAGAGATACTACTTGTGCTTCCGAATATCCTTAAACCCAGTTTTGCCATGAGAGTCCACCATACCAACCTATGGATTGAGTAAGATCCTTCAAGTAAGTTGTCATGTTGCATGCAATAAAAATTGCTCTCTAAATATGTATGATTTATTAGTGTGGAGAAAATAACATTTATACGATCTTGTGATGTGGAAGCAATAAAAGCGACTAATTTGCATAATAAAGGTCCATATCACAAGTGGCAATATAAAGTGACATTCTTTTGCATTAAGATTTCGTGCATCCAACCATAAAATCATATGACAACCTCTGTTTCCCTCTGCGAAGGGCCTATCTTTTATTCTTGTCTTATACCTTACACAAGAGTCATGGTGATCTTCACATTTCCTTTTTACATTTTATCCTTTGGCAAGCACATTGTGTTGGAAAGATCCTGATATATATATATATATATATATATATATATATATATATATATATATATATATATAACGCTATTCTAAGCGTGAGTGTAGAATAGCTTATTCTACACCCCCAAGTAACACTATTTACAAAATCTAGTAAAATGGTGTACAAAATTTAGTAATTTTAAAAATATTTTTTTATCATCTATGTTTGTAATTTACTTTATTTTTATGAAAATTACTACATTTTACATAGTGTGTTACTATATTTTGTATGTACCGTTACTGGGGTGTAGACTAAGCTATTCTACACTCACGCTTAGTTTAACGTTACTATATATATATATATATATATATATATATATATATATATATATATATATATATATATATATATATATATATATATATATATATATATATAACGGTCTATTCTGCTAATATTAGCAGAATAACTATTCTGATAACACTTCCGCACTGCACGCTCAACACAAGTGCACGTCATTCTTTGAACCAAGTGTGCTGCAGTACTCACACGAGTGAACTTCTCGTCAGAAAAAACTGCACGTGTTGTTTCTTCGGTACTGTTTTCGCTCTAGTTTTTTAACCGTATATCGGAATGAGGCGTGTAATATAGCGTTGAAAAGCTATGGATTAGGTGCAACTTCGACATGTTGAACACTTTTCGATATTTCACACGGTTTAAGAGCAGTTTTGAAAATGGTGCAGCCCATGACGAGTAGCAGCAAGCGTTTTTTCGCGATTTCTTCTAAACCGCTCGTCGGAACGAAGCAAGTGATACACCATTGGAAAGATATCATCGAGGCGCATCTTTTTCATATTTATTATTTTCTCTAATTCATTACGGTTTTAGAGCAGTTTCAAACTAAATCGCGGAATTCTGTTTTTTAATTTTTTTTTTAAATTTTAGCTACTGTTTTCGCTCCAGTTTTCTAACCCTTTGTCGAAATGAGGCGTATGATACGCCGTTGGAAAGCTACGGATGAGGCGCAACTTTCATATGTTGAAATGTTTTTGAGATTCCTTACAGTTTTTAGTTAATTTTAAAAATCGTGCGGCTAACGACGAGAGGCAGCGGCCGTTTTTCGCAAAAAATTTACAAACCACTGGTCGAAATGATTCAAATTATACGCCGTTGGAAAGATATCGATGAGGCGCAACTTTTTCATATAGAACACTCTCTCCGATTCCTTACGGTTTAGGAGCAATTTTGATTTTAACGAAATGCGGACACTCTGTTTTTTCGCGACACCAAAATCATCGTTTGTACTGCATCAGACAGAAAACCGCACTTCTTTAGACTAGAAACTGCACTTCAACGAATAAACAAGTGCACTGCATTACTTCTCTTTTTGTGGGACGTAAATTTTTAAAGACGAGGAAGAAAACCACACCGCTTTTAGACTAAAAACCGCACTGCGTCAGACGGGCTAGCGGACTGCATGATTTCTTTTTTGTGGGATGTGAATTTCTGAAGATGAGGAAGAAAACCGCAGTGCTATTAGAATGAAAATCGCACTGTATCAGACGGGCTAGCGGACTGCTTGATTTTTTTGTTGGACGCAATTTTTTTCACATGGGAAGCATAGTGTGCTTCACATCGGGCGTAAGCGAACCGCAACACCATCAAGAAGTGGACCGCATTACTTTTTGTTATTGTTTACGGCGTAAGTGAACCCTAATTTTTATTGGGTGTAAGTGAACCTCAACACTACCAAAAATGAACCGCCACTCTACCAACACCAAACTGCACACACGTCATACACCGGATTTCGTCAAATAATTTTTCAGACATTTTTTGTTTTACACAGTGAACCTCAACACTTATGTAACAAGATCCTTTACAACAAAACTTCACTTTGTTCCGTTGTATTCTATAAGCCGATAAACACATGAATATCTTTCCCTATTTTCATGTAGCTTCTGCAAACTCCAAAATACAACAAGTGCACTAACTTGCACAAAAATAGTGAACTCCATCGTTTTGTACAAACCTATCATCCACTTCACAATAGAATTTAGAAATGCATATAAGATGCATAAAAGGAAATGACAACAGTAGCGTATTGAACCTCTCAAAACACATAAATAAGCATACGAAATGCACAAGGAAACTTTCAGCACCACCGCGCCTGGGAACTGCAAGCCGGCAGCAGCCAGATTGCATCGTTGTGCACTCCAATGAATACCCAAGTGAACTGCAGCAAGCAATAGAATTGCATTCTTGGTCTAAGTTCACTGTTTTTCTTTTTGTGATGTTTTTCCATCTGCTGCAAACCATCAAAACTGAACTTTAAATTTTTTTGCAACGAGTAGACATGGGTTGAGGTGCAGGTCCTAGGAGGCAGAATAGAACTACACGTCACACGGGACGCAGCCGCTGCACGCCGACTACCGAAGAGCACAAGGTCGACTAAGGGTCCGTAACGCATCGCATCAAGACGTTGATTCACAAGCATCAGACGCCAGAAGCGTGAGCACCGTGACGCTGGATTAGCGAAAGCATCAAGACGCCGGCAAAGATGAGCATCGTGACGCCAAAGACCGCATGGCGAAGACCCATGCGAACAACAATTTTTGTGCCCAAGCGAAATCTGAAAATGCAAAAAAAAAATCCTGAACTTCGTCAGTGCATCAAGCGCACCGCATCTTTCCACAGGCCACCATCCCACGAGCTGCAGTGGCGGACCGCTGGGGTCGTCGGCGATGGTCCATGTGCCCTGTGCAGCAGGGCTTCGCTGGTTAACAATGGAGAGGGGAAAAGGCAAGTACAGGGGGAAAAGCGAACTGCACGAGATAGAGGAGCATACCGCGGCACGCACTGGATCCAGCAGCAAGGGCATCCTGTAGGTTGCCGGTTGGGGAGGGAAGGGAGGGGCATCCTGTAGGTTGCTGAGGGAAGGGAGGGGCATCCTGTAGGTTGCTGAGGGATGAAGCCAGCAGGTGTGATGCCGGCCGATGGCCGCGGCGGATCCGGGTGTGGGAAGAGTGGTTCCGACCAGAGCGGCGCAGCAGGAGGTCGGGGCCGAGCCATGGCGCGCTGATGTAGTAGGAGGTCGTCGGGTGGGGGGCGAGCCATGGCGGGGCGGCCGGATCTCGCCGGATCCAGCAGGGCGGCGGCGGTTGGAGGTAGCGGGGCCGCCTCGGGTGGTGGGAGGGGAGGGCGGAGGCGCGCCGACTGACGGAGGGGCTGGCGTTGGAGATCTGGGACGGGGACGGTGTGGAAGGAGGTGGGGCACCGGAGCCGGCCTGACGGTGGGAGGCCTGGTTGAGGTCCGTCGTGGGGAGGAGTGGGGGAGGAGAGGTGGCAGGTGGGTTGGATCGGTGGTGTTAGCCAGGAGGAAGAAAGTGGAGGGATCGGGGAGGAAGAAGATGGAGCCAAGTGAGGTCGGGGGAGGAGCGGGAAGAGTGGGTGGGTGGGGATTGCTTCGGCCGGCTCGGGTCGGTTAGGGTGGTGTTATCAGAATAAGGTGGGGGTGTGCAGAATAAGACTCTTAAGGAGTGTTATTAGAATAGACCCACCCTATATATATATATATATATATATATATATATATATATATATATATATATATATATATATATATTCAATTGGATGTAAGTTAGCATGAACTATTGTTGTTGACATTACCCTTGAGGTAAAAGGTTGGGAGGCAACACTATAAGCCCCTATCTTTCTCTGTGTCCGATTAAAACTTCATAACCACAAGTATTGCGTGAGTGTTAGCAAATGTGAAAGACTAAATGATAGTTGAGTATGTGGACTTGCTGAAAAGCTCTTATATTGACTCTTTCCGATGTTATGATAAATTGCAATTGCTTCAATGACCGAGATCATAGTTTGTTAGTTTTCAATGAAGTTTCTGATTCATACTTTACATTGTGAATGGATTATTACTTGAGCATAAGAAATCCTATGACAATATCCATATATGTCGCTCTTATAAGAATGATCATGATGCCCTCATGTCATTATTTTATTTTGTCGACACCTCTATCTCTAAACATGTGGACATATTTATCGTTATCGGCTTCCGGTTGAGGACAAGCGAGGTCCAAGCTTAGGGGAGTTGATACGTCCATTTTGCATCATGCTTTTATATCAATATTTATTACATTATGGGCTGTTATTACACGTTATGTCACAATACTTATGCCTATTCTCTCTTATTTTACAAGGTTTACATGAAGAGGGGAGAATGCCGCAGCTCAATTCTCGGCTCGGAAAAGGAGCAAATATTAGAGACCTATTTTGCAAAGCTCCAAAAGTCCTGAAACTTCACGGAGGCAGTTTTTGGAATGAATAAAAATACTGGAGAAAGAATTAACCAGAGGGGGCCCACACCCTGGCCACGAGGGTGGGGGGCTCGCCCTACCCCCCTGGGCGCGCCCCCTGCCTCGTGGGCCCCCTGGCAGGCCTCCGATGCCCATCTTCTGCTATATGAGGTCTTTTACCCTGGAAAAAAAATCATAAGCAAGCTTTCAGGAAGAAACTCCGCCGCCACGAGGCGGAACCTTGGCGGAACCAATCTAGGGCTCCGGTAGAGCTGTTATGCGGGGGAAACTTCCCACCGGGAGGGGGAAATCATCGCCATCATCATCACCAACGATCCTCTGATCGGGAGGGGGTCAATCTCCATCAACATCTTCACCAGCACCATCTCCTCTAAAACCCTAGTTCATCTCTTGTATCCGATCTTTGTCCCAAAGCCTCAGATTGGTACCTGTGGGTTGCTAGTAGTGTTGATTACTCCTTGTAGTTGATGCTAGTTGGTTTATTTGGTGGAAGACCATATGTTCAGATCCTTTATGCATATTAATACCCCTCTGATTATGAACATGAATATGATTTGTGAGAAGTTACGTTTGTTCCTGAGGACATGGGAGACGTCTTGCTATAAGTAGTCATGTGAATTTGGTATTCGTTCGATATTTGTCTCTCCTCTAGTGGTGTTATGTCAACGTCGACTACATGACACTTCACCATTGTTTGGGCCTAGAGGAAGGCATTGGGAAGTAATAAGTAGATGATGGGTTGCTAGAGTGATAGAAGCTTAAACCCTAGTTTATGAGTTGCTTCCGTGAGGGCTGATTTGGATCCATATGTTTCATGCTATGGTTAGGTTTACCTTAATACTTCTTTTGTAGTTGTAGATGCTTGCAATAGGGGTTAATCATAAGTTGGATGCTTGTCCAAGAAAGGGCAGCACCCAAGCACCGGTCCACCCACATACCAAATTATCAAAGTAACGAACGCGAATCATATGAGCATGATGAAAAACTAGCTTGCTGATAATTACCATGTGTCCTCGGGAGCGTTTTCCTTCATATAAGAGTTTGTCCAGGCTTGTCCTTTGCTACAAAAAGGATTGGGCCATCTTGCTGCACTTTATTTACTTTCATTACTTGTTACTCGTTACAAATTACCTTATTACAAAACTACACATTCTAGCAAATAATTCAATTGCTTGCAGAGAAAACCTTACTGAAAACCGCTTGTCATTTCCTTCTGCTCCTCGTTCGGTTCGACACTCTTACTTATCGAAATGACTACGATAGATCCCCTATACTTGTGGGTCATCAACGAACAGAAAAGAGGCGAAGAAAAGGCAAAGGCAGAGGTTTTGAAAATCATTTTAGAGGCGGGGGAGAAGAAAACGAGAGGCGAATGGCAAATAATGCGAGGGATAAGAGTTTGTGATGGGTACTTGGTATGTCTTGACTTGTGCATAGATCTCCCCGACAACGGCGCCAGAAATTTGCAAGTTGACGGGAGATCAAATCTTGACTTGACTTGGCATAAACCTCCCCGGCAACAGCGCCAGAAATCCTTCTTGCTACCTCTTGAGCATGCCTTGGTTTTCCCTTGAAGAGGAAAGGTGATGCGGCAAAGTAGCATAAGTATTTCACTCAGTTTTTGAGAACCAAGGTATCAATCCAGTAGGAGACTACACGCAAATCCTTAGTACCTGCACAACAATTAAGAACCTTGCAACTAACGCGATAATGGGGTTGTCAATCCCTTCACGGACACTTGCAAAAGTGAGATCTGATATAGATAATAAGATAAATATTTTTGGTATTCTTGTTGTATAGATTGGAAAATAAAGATTGCAAAATAAACGATGATAAAAATAGCTAGTTGATGGGAGATTAATATGATGGAAAATAGACCCCGGGGCCATAGGTTTCACTAGTGGCTTCTCTCAAGATAGCATATTTTACGGTGGGTGAACAAATTACTGCCGAGCAATTGATAGAAAAGCGCATGGTTATGAGAATATCTAGGCATGATCATGTATATAGGCATCACGTCAGTGACAAGTAGACCAAAACGATTCTGCATCTACTACTATTACTCCACACATCGACCGCTATCCAGCATGCATCTAGAGTATTTAGTTCAAAAGAACAGTAATGTAGCATTAAGCAAGATGACATGATGTAGAGGGATAAACTCAAGGAATATGATATAAACCCCATCTTTTTATCCTCGATGGCAATAATACAATACGTGCCTTGCTGCCCCTGATGTCACTGGGAAAGGACACCGCAAGATTGAACCCAAAGCTATGCACTTCTCCCATTGCAAGAAAGATCAATCTAGTAGGCCAAACCAAACTGATAATTCGAAGAGACTTGCAAATATATCAAATCATGCATACAAGAATTCAGAGAAGAACAAAATATTATTCATAGACAATCTTAATCAAAACCCCACAATTCATCAGATCTCGACAAACACACCGCAAAAAGTATTACATCGAATAGATCTCCAAGAAGATCGAGGAGAACTTTGTATTGAGATCCAAAGAGAGAGAAGAAGCCATCTAGCTAATAACTATGGACCCGAAGGTCTGTGGTAAACTACTCACGCATCATCGGAGAGGCTATCGTGTTGATGTAGAAGCCCTCCATGATGGATTCCCCCTTCGGCGGAGCGCCGGAAAACGCCCAAGATGGGATCTCACGGGTACAGAAGGTTGCGGCGGTGGAAATATGGTTTCGTGGTGCTCCTGGATGTTTTCAGGGTATATGAGTTTATATAGGCGAAAGAAGTAGGTCGGTGGAGCTGCGAGGGGCCCACGAGGGTGGGGCGCGCCTACCCCCTGGGCGCGCCCTCCTACCTCGTGGACGCCTCGTGGCTTCCTTGACGTCCACTCCAAGTCTCCTGGATTGCGTTTGTTCCAAAACTGATCCTCGCGAAGGTTTCATTCCGTTTGGATTCCGTTTGATATTCCTTTTTACGCAAAACTCTTGAAATAGGCAAAAAACCCACTTAATTTGCACTTTGGGCTTTGGTTCATAGGTTAGTCCCAAAATAATATAAAAGTGCATATTAAAGCCCATTAAACACCCAAAACAGATAATATAATAGCATGGAACAATAAAAAATTATAGATACATTGGAGACGTATCAGCTCGTCGCCTCCATCTTAAGAAATCTCAGGGTAAGATACATGGTGGGGTTTTTGCTACTCGTTTGGCGGCTCACTTCGTGGTTGAGATACGCCCTCATGATTACCCCCTGACCAAGGTTTACCTAGACCAGGCAACCATGTATCACCATCACTTTCTTGCACATGATAGTCCTAACATTGCCATTCCTTATAACCTGGTCTATAGCATTGACACTTGTGATGTTATCCCCTTGCCTGCACCTGCTTTGTTTGATTCTGTTGCTAGGGGCGGATACCGGATTATGCCTGCAGACATCCTCGCCTACTAGAACGCTCACGCTACTGCAGAGGTTGCACAGGAACCTCCGCAGTGGGATGAGTGGATGCCAGCTCCTCAGGATCCCCACTACCCTCCATTCTATTGACCGATTACCAAGCTAGGCCAAAAGCCTAAGCTTGGGGGAGTACGTGTTTCTCACCTATATTCATATTCACTCATATCATTCTATTTGTTGGTGTTCACACTTTTTCATTGTATCATCCATGCTTAGATTTATTTTCTTGCTTTCTTCTTGTGTGTTTGAAAAACTTTAGAAAAACCAAAAAAATTAGTTGTAATAATTTACTTTCTATGCATGCTTAGTAGTAGTATTAAAAAGAAAACACAAAAATATTTCCTCATTCTTCTTTTGCTTGTTGGGAGCTTTCCCGTGTAAATAGTTTTTCTCGTTTTTGCTTTTCTCTTTTATTTGCCTGTTCAAGAAAACCAAAAACTCCAAAAATATTTCAGTGTGTTTCTCTGAACTTCTTTACTTTTTATTCGAGTCTTACCAAGGAGAAGACCACGATGAAAATGTTGAGTGGCTCTCATATGAATAATTGTTGAACTAATAAGAGCACACTTTACCTTGTCTTCTCGTGTTGAATAAAATGTTTTGCAGATTCCAGCTTAGTCCATGGCACTCTTGCACTATTATTATTTTCATATCATTCGGTCGTGCAAGTGAAAGGCAATAATGACGATATTCGATGAGCTGACCGTGGCAAGGAGAAACTGGTATGAACTCGACTTGTTCTGTCTGTGTAAATATGTTTAACCTAGTGCCCATGCTTCAACCCATTATGATTAAACATGTTTGCAATGACAATTAGAGATTATAGTTTATCATGCCATGCATAAGTAGCTAGGAGTTAATAATGATTTATCTTGGATATCAACATAGCGTTATAATGATTGTGATGTAGTATGATGATACGGTATCCTCCTTTGAATGTTCGAGTGGCTTGACTTGGCACATGTTCATGCATGTAGTTGAATTAAAACCAACATAGCCTCTATGATATTTATGTTCATGGTGTTCATATCCTACTCATGTTGTGTCCAATGTTACTTATGCATAATGCCTGGTTATGATCTTTGTTGCTCTCTAGCTAGCCGCTTCTCAATCTAATTGCTAGCCTTCGCCTATACTAAGTGGGAACTCTGCTTGTACATCAAAAACCTTAAACCCAAAGTTATTCCAGATGAGTCCACCATACCTACCTATATAAGGTATTACCCTACTGTTCTATGTAAATTTGCATGTGCCACGTGTAAAAACTTCTAAAAGTTATCCTTTTGTGTGCCTGGATCATTCATGGAACGACAGGAGGTGGTCGATATCTTCCATGCTAAGCGGGTTATTCTCAGGTCGAGTGTTAATTCACTCACCATCGCAAGGGAAAATGGGCAATATTAGGGATGCCCAGTCCCAAACTGCAAACATGCAAAATAGTTCATCTCTTGAATAATCAAACAAAAACTCCCAATGGAGTCAAAACCTTTACTTTCCGCTTGGGAACCGCCACTAGCGTGCTTAGCATGGAAGATGTTGATAACTGATGGTCGTGAAGTGAATAAGAAGGGTGCATGTCTCAAAATATCATTTATCTCTGTTTTAAAACCTGATCTCTGGCACCTCTGCAAATCACTGCTTCCCTCTGCGAAGGGACTTTCTATTTATTTTTATGTTGTGTCATCACCTTCTAAAACAAGCGCCAGACCCTGAGAGCACAATTTTCATATGCATTATGTGTAGCTAATGTTGGGTGCATCATGACTGGATCTTTTCTACCATGAATTACAATGTTTAGTCGCTACTTGAACTTTGGAGGTGCTCCGCATTTATGTTTTGCGGTCTCAGAAAGGGCTAGCGAGATACCACTATTCTCATATTATATCATGGTTGTTTTGACAAACATGTTGCTGTTTGAGATCTCTTATTATTGCTCGCTAGCTGATTATGTCATTGATATGAGTTAATATAATCTTTAAATGTTATTGTTGACATGGTTAGTTATAATGCTGGCTGAAAACCTGGGTGTTGATACGTCTCCAACGTATCTATAATTTTTTATTGTTCCATGCTATTATATTATCTATTTTGGATGTTTAATGGGCTTTAATATACACTTTTATATTATTTTTGTGACTAACCTACTAACCAAAGGCCCAGTGCAAATTGCTGTTTTTTTGCCTATTTCAGTGTTTCACAGAAAAGGAATATCAAACGGAATCCAAATGGAATGAAACCTTCGCGAGGATCGTTTTTGGAACAAATGCAATCCATGAGACTTGGAGTGGACGTCAAGGAAGCAACGAGGCAGCCACGAGGCAGGAGGGCGTGCCCCCACCCTCGTCGGCCCCTCGCAGCTCCACCGACCTACTTCTTTCGCCTATATATACTCATATACCCCGAAAACATCCGAGAGCACCACGAAACCCTATTTCCACCGCCGCAACCTTCTGTAACCGTGAGATACCATCTTGGGGCCTTTTCCGGCGCTCCGTCGGAGGGGGAATCGATCACGGAGGGCTTCTACATCAACACCATAGCCTCTCCGATGATGTGTGAGTAGTTTAGCACAGACCTTCGGGTCCATAGTTATTAGCTAGATGGCTTCTTCTCTCTCTTTGGATGTCAATACAAAGTTCTCCTCGATCTTCTTGGAGATCTATTTGATGTAATACTTTTTGCGGTTTGTTTGTCGAGATCCGATGAATTGTGGGTTTATGATCAAGATTATCTATGAACAATATTTGGTTCTTCTCTGAATTCTTATATACATGATTTGATATCTTTGCAAGTCTCTTCGAATTATCAGTTTGGTTTGGCC
This sequence comes from Aegilops bicornis, assembly GCA_021605145.1. Lineage (NCBI taxonomy): Eukaryota > Viridiplantae > Streptophyta > Magnoliopsida > Poales > Poaceae > Aegilops > Aegilops bicornis. The sequence continues at coordinate 208,434 of JAHIAL010000088.1, read as the reverse complement.
TACTAGATTGATCTTTCTTGCAATGGGAGAAGTGCTTAGCTTTGGGTTCAATATTGCGGTGTTCGATCCCAGTGACAGAAAGGGAACCAACACGTATTGTATTGTTGCCATCAAGGATAGAAAGATGGGGTTTATATCATATTGCTTGAGTTTATCCTTCTACATCATGTCATCTTGCTTAAAGCGTTACTCTGTTCTTATGAACTTAATACTCTAGATGCATCTTTGGATAGCGGTCGATGTGTGGAGTAATAGTAGTAGATGCAGAATCGTTTCGGTCTACTTGTCGCGGAGGTGACGCCTATATACATGATCATGCCTAGATATTCTCATAACTATGCGCTTTTCTATCAATTGCTCGGCAGTAATTTGTTCACCCACCATAAAATATGCTATCTTGAGAGAAGCCACTAGTGAAACCTATGGCCACCGGGTCTATTTTACATCATATTAGTTTTCTATCTACTTGCCAATTTCTATCGCCTTTCTTTTATTTTGCAATCTATACAACAAAAATACCAAAAATATTTATCTTATTATCTTTATCAGATCTCACTTTTGCAAGTGGCCGTGAAGGGATTGACAACCCCTTTATCGCGTTGGTTGCAAGGTTCTTGATTGTTTGTGCAGGTACTAGGCGATTTGCGTGCGTAGTCTCCTACTGGGTTGATACCTTGGTTCTCAAAAACTGAGGGAAATACTTACGCTACTTTGCTGCATCACCCTTTCCTCTTCAAGGGAAAACCAACGCATGCTCAAGAGGTAGCAAGAAGGATTTCTGGCACCGTTGTCAGGGAGGCTTACACCAAGTCAAGTCAAGATTCGATCTCCCGCCAATGTGTGATTTCTGGTGCCGTTGACGGGGAGATCTACGCACAAGTCAAGACATACCAAGTACTCATCACAAACTATTATCCCTCGCATTACATTATTTGCCATTTGCTCTCGTTTTCCTCCCCCCAACTTCACCTTTGCCTTTGCCGTTTTATTCGCCCTTTTTCGTTCGTCTCTTTTCGCTTGCCTCCTCTCTGCTTGTGTGTTGGATTGATTGTTCATCATGATGGCTCAAAAAAATACTAAATTGTGTGACTTTTCCAATACCAACAACAATGATTTTATTAGCACCCCGATTGCTCCTATTACCGATGATGAATCTTCTGAAATTGATGCTGCTCTGTTGAATCTTGTCATGAAAGATCAAGTTTCTGGCCTTCCTAGTGAAGATGCTACTACCCATCTAAACAACTTTGTTGATTGGTGCGATTCGCAAAAGAAGAAAGCTGTGGATAATGATATTGTTAAATTGAAGCTATTTTCGTTTTCGCTTAGAGATCGTGCTAAAACTTGGTTCTCTTCTTTGCCTAAAAATAGTATTGATTCATGGAATAACTGCAAAGATGCTTTTATCTCTAAGTATTTTCCTCCCGCTAAGATCATCTCTCTCAGAAACGATATTATGAATTTTAAGCAACTTGATCATGAGCATGATGCACAAGCTTGGGAGAGGATGAAATTAATGATACGTAATTGCCCTACACATGGTTTAAATTTATGGATGATTATACAAAAAAATTATGCTGGATTGAATTTTGCTTCTAGAGATCTTTTAGATTAAATGCTCATGGAGGCACTTTCATGGAAATCACTTTAGGAGAAGCTACTAAACTCCTAGAGAATATTATGGCTAATTATTCTCAATGGCACACCGAAAGATCTACTTGTAAAAAGGTTCATGCGATTGAAGAGATTAATGTTTTGAGTGGAAAGATGGATGAACTTATGAAATTGTTTGCTAATAAGAGTGTTTCTTCTGATCCTAATGATATGCCTTTGTCCACTTTGATTGAAAATAATAATGAATCTATGGATGTGAATTTTGTTGGTAGGAACAATTTTGGTAACAACACGTATAGAGGAAACTTTAATTCTAGGCCTTTCCCTAGTAATTCCTCTAATAATTATGGTAATTCCTACAACAACTCTTATGGAAATTTTAATAAGATGCCCGCTGATTTTGAGACTAGTGTTAAAGAATTTATGAATTCGCAAAAGAATTTCAATGCTTTGCTTGAAGAAAAATTGCTTAAGATTGATGAGTTGGCTAGAAACGTGGATAGAATTTATCTTGATGTTGATTCTTTGAAACTTAGATCTATTCCACCTAAGCATGATATCAATGAGTCTCTCAAAGCCATGAGAATTTCCATCGATGAGTGCAAAGAAAGAACCGCTAGGATGCGTGCAAAAAAAAGATTGCTTTGTGAAAGCGTCTTCTTCTAGTTTTCATGATAATAATAATGAAGATCTAAAAGTGATTGATGTGTCTCCTATTAAATCTTTGTTTTCCAATATGAATCTTGATAAAGATGGGACTTGAGATGAGTCAACTCTAGTTAAAAGGCATCCCAATGATTCAGAGTTTTTAGATCTTGATGCAAAAATTAGTAAAAGTGGGATTGAAGAGGTCAAAACTTTACATAGCAATGAACCCACTATTTTGAATTTCAAGGAATTTAATTATGATAATTGCTCTTTGATAGATTGTATTTCCTTGTTGCAATCCATGTTAAATTCTCCCCGTGCTTATAGTCAAAATAAAGCTTTTACTAAACACATCGTTGATGCTTTAATGCAATCTTATGAAGAAAAACTTGAACTAGAAGTTTCTATCCCTAGAAAACTTTATGACGAGTGGGAACCTACTATTAAAATTAAGATTAAAAATCATGAATGCTATGCTTTGTGTGATTTGGGTGCTAGTGTTTCCACGATTCCAAAAACTTTGTGTGATGTGTTAGGTTTCCATGAACTTTATGATTGTTCTTTAAATTTGCATCTTGCGGATTCCACCATTAAGAAACCTATGGGAAGGATTAATGATATTATTATTATTGCAAATAGGAATTATGTGCCCATAGATTTTATCGTTCTTGATATAGATTCCAATCCTACATGTCCTATTATTCTTGGTACACCTTTCTTAGAACGATTGGTGCAATTATTGATATGAAAGAAGGAAATATTAGATTCCAATACTAACCGATAGTTGTTGGAGAAAGGTGGGATGCCTACCGGGGCATCCCCAAGCTTAGATGCTTGAGACTTCTTGAAATATTATCTTGGGGTGCCTTGGGCATCCCCAAGCTTGAACTTTTGTGTCTCCTTAATTCCTCTCATATCATGGTTTCTCTTTTATCAAAAGCTTCATGCACAACAAACTCAACAAGAACTCGTGAGATAGGTTAGTATAAACCAATGCAAAACCTTATCGTTTTCTACTGTAACAAATCACTAACATTATTATTCAACATTGCATACTAAGTGCCTCTTCATATTTAATACTCCTATCCTCAAATAGAATCATTAAACAAGCAAACATATGCAAACAATGCAAACATAACAGCAATCTGCCAAAACAGTACAGTCTGTAAAGAATGCAAGAGTATCAATACTTCCCTGGCTCCAAAAATTATGAACTAAAATTCCCACTGTAATAAATTTATCATAGCTCAATATGCAAAAATATTCAACATTATACCACTCTCTGACTTTTCTAGGGAATTTTTGCAACACCGGTAAACTTTCTGTTTTCAAACAGCAACATGTATAGTAGCAAAGTAAGCATGGCAAAGGCTATTCTTGACATTTTTATTGGAACTAAAGATTCAAAACATTAATATAATTAACAGCAAGAAAATACTAACAAAATAAAATGACGCTCCAAGCAAAACACATATCATGTGGCGAATAAAAATATAGCTCCAAGTAAAGTTACCGATGAACGAAGACGAAAGAGGGGATGCCTTCCGGGGCATCCCCAAGCTTAGGCTCTTGGTTGTCCTTGAATATTACCTTGGGGTTCCTTGGGCATCCCAAAGCTTAGGCTCTTGCCACTCCTTATTCCATAGTCCATCGAATCTTTACCCAAAACTTGAAAACTTCACAACACAAAACTTAACAGAAAACTCGTGAGCTCCGTTAGCGAAACAAAACAAAACACCACTTCAAGGTACTGTAATGAACTCATTCTTTATTTATATTGGTGTTAAACCTATTGTATTCAAACTTCTCTATGGTTTATAAACTATTTTACTAGCCATAGAATCATCAAAATAAGCAAACAACACACGAAAAACAGAATCTGTCAAAAACAGAACAGTCTGTAGTAATCTGTAACTAACGCAAACTTATGGAACTCCAAAAAATCTAAAATAAACTGGCGGACCTGAGGAATTTGTCTAGTAATCATCTGCAAAAAGAATCAACTAAATATCACTCTCCAGTAAAAATTTCTAGCTAATCTCGTGAGCACTAAAGTTTCTGTTTTTTACAGCATGATCATAAAGACTTCACCCAAGTCTTCCCAAAGGTTCTACTTGGCACAAACACTAATTAAAACAAAAAGCCACATCTAAACAGAAGCTAGATGGATTATTTATTCCTAACCAGAACCAAAAGCAAGAAACTAAAATAAAATTGGGTTGCCTCCCAACAAAGCGCTATCGTTTAACGCCCTAGCTAGGCATGATGATTTCAATGATGCTCACATAAAAGATAAGTATTGAAACATAAAGAGAGCATCATGAAGAATATGACTAGCACATTTAAGTCTAACCCACTTCCTATGCATAGGGATTTTGTGAGCAAACAACTTATGGGAACAATAATCAACTAGCATAGGAAGGCAAAACAAGCATAACTTCAAAACTTTAAGCACATAGAGAGGAACCTTGACATTATTGCAATTCCTACAAGCATATATTCCTCCATCATAATAATTTTCAGTAGAATCATGAATGAATTCAACAATATAACCAGCATCTAAAGCATTCTTTTCATTATCTACAAGCATAGAAAATTTACTACTCTCCACATAAGCAAAATTCTTCTCATTAATATTAGTCGGAGCAAACTCAACAAAATAACTATCATGTGATTGAAAATTAAGATCAAGATGACAAGTTTCATGGTTATCAATATTCTTTAAAGCATACGTGTCATCACAATAATCGTCATAGATAGGAGGCATGCTTTCATCATAGTAAATTTGCTCATCAAAGCTTGCGGGACAAAAAATATCATCTTCGTGAAACATAGCTTCCCCAAGCTTGTGGCTTTGCATATCATTAGCATCATGGATATTCAAGGAATTCATACTAACAACATTGCAATCATGCTCATCATTCACATATTTAGTGCCAAATATTTTAATGCATTATTCTTCTAACACTTTGGCACAATTTTCCTTTCCATCATACTCACGAAATATATTAAAAAGATGAAGCGTATGAGACAAACTCAATTCCATTTTTTTGTAGTTTTATTTTATAGACTAAACTAGTGCTAAAACAAGAAACAAAAAGATTCGATTGCAAGATCTAAAGATATACCTTCAAGCACTCACCTCCCCGGCAACGGCGCCAGAAAAGAGCTTGATGTCTACTACAAAACCTTCTTCTTGTAGACGTTGTTGGGCCTGCAAGTGCACAGGTTTGTAGGACAGTAGCAAATTTCCCTCAAGTGGATGACCTAAGGTTTATCAACTGGGGAGGCGTGGGATGAAGATGGTCTCTCTCAAACAACCCTGCAACCAAATAACAAAGAGTCTCTTGTGTCCCCAACACACCCAATACAATGGTAAATTGTATAGGTACACTAGTTCGGCGAAGAGATGGTGATACAAGTGCAATATGGATAGTAGATATAGGTTTTTGTAATCTGAAAATATAAAAACAGCAAGGTAAGTAATGATAAAAGTGAGCGTAAACGGTATTGCAATGATAGGAAACAAGGCCTAGGGTTCATACTTTCACTAGTGCAAATTCTCTCAACAATAATAACATAGATAGATCATATAACAATCCCTCAACATGCAACAAAGAGTCACTCTGAAGCCACTAATAGCGGAGAACAAACGTAGAGATTATGGTAGGGTACGAAACCACCTCAAAGTTATTCTTCGGATCAATCTATAAAAGAGTTAGTACTAGAATAACACCTTAAGACACAAATCAATCAAAACCCTAATGTCACCTAGATACTCCATTGTCACCTCAAGTATCCGTGGGCATGATTATACGATATGCATCACACAATCTCAGATTCATCCAACCAACATAAAATTACTTCAAAGAGTGCCCCAAAGTTTCTACCAGAGAGTCAAGAACGTGTGCCAACCCCTATGCATAGGTTCATGGACGGAACCCGCAAGTTGGTCACCAAAACATACATCAAGTGGCACATGATATCCCATTTTCACCACAGATAAGCACGGAAAGACATACATCAAATGTTCTCATAAAAGACTCAATCCGATAAGATAACTTCAAAGGGGAGACTCAATTCATCACAAGAGAGTAGAGGGGGAGAAGAAACATAAGATCCAACTATAATAGCAAAGCTCGCGATACATCAAGATCGTGTGAAGTCGAGAACATGAGAGAGAGAGAGAGAGAGAGAGAGAGAGATCAAACACATAGCTACTGGTACATACCCTCAAATTTCGAGGGTGAACTACTCCCTCCTCGTCGGAAGAGCGTCGGGATGATGAAGATGGCCACCGGTGATGGATTCCCACTCCGTGAGGTGCTTAACGGGCTCCGAGAGGTTTTGGTGGCTATAGAGGCTTGCGGCGTGAACTCCCGATCTAGGTTCTCTTACGGAAGTTTTTCGATACATAGGTATATATGGGTGAAAGGAGAACGTCGATGGACGAAGGGACCACGAGGCAGGGGCGCGCCCACCCTCGTGAGCACCTCCCTTCTTTCCTCGACATGCACTCCAAGTCCATCGGGTGGCTTTCCTTCCAAAAATAACTTCTCGATTGATTTCGTTCCGTTTTGACTCATTCGATATTCCTTTTCCTTGAAACACCGAAATAGGCATAAAGCAAAGAACTGGGCTGGGCCTCCGATTAATAGGTTAGTCCCAAAAATAATATAAAAGTGGATAATAAAGCCCAATATTGCCTAAAACAGTAGATAAAGTAGCATGGAGCAATCAAAAATTATAGATACGTTGGAGACGTATCAAGCATCTAAGCTTAATTCCTGCATTCCCCTCGAGTAGGTAAATGATAAAAAGAGAATTTTTGATGCTGAGTGATACTTTGGCATAATTTCAATGTAAATCTTCTTAATTGTTGTATGAATATTCAGATCCGAAAGATTCAAGACAAAAGTTTAATATTGATAAAAGAAATAGTAACACTTCAAGCATACTAATCAAAGTAATTATGTCTTCTCAAAATAACATGGCAAAAGAAAGTTCATCCCTACAAAATCATATAGTTAGGCTATGCTTCATTTTTTTCACACAAAGATGTTCCCAACTTCTATACCCCCGATGACAAGCCAAGCAATTGTTTCATACTTAAATAATCTCGAACTTTTTCAGCCTTCACGCAATACATGAGCGTGAGCCATGGATATAGCACTATGGGTGGAATAGAATATGATGATGGGGATTGTGTGGAGAAGACAAAAAGGAGAAAGTCTCACATTGACGAGGATAATCAACGGGCTATGGAGATGCCCATCAATTGATGTCAACATGAGGATTAGGGATTGCCATGCAACGGATGCACTAGAGCTATGAATGCTCAACAAAAGAAAACTAGTGGGTGTGCATCCAACTTGCTTGCTCATGAAGACCTAGGGCATTTGAGGAAACCCATCGTAGGAATATACAAGCCAAGTTCTATAATGAAAAATTCCCACTAGTATGAAAAAGACAACTTATGAGACTCACTATATGAAAACATGGTGCTACTTTGAAGCACAATATATGAGATTCACTACATGAAGAACAAGGTGCTACTTTGAAGCACAAGTGTGGAAAAAGAGATAGTAACATTTCCCTTTTTATTTTTTATTTTTTTGGGCCTTCTTTTTTTTTCTTTTGGCCTTTCTTTTTTTTGGGCAATGCTCTAATAATGATGATCATCACACTTCTATTGATTAAAACATAAGGATTACAACTCGAAACTAGAACAAGATATGACTCTCTATGAATGCCTCCGTGATGTACGGGATTGTGCAATGAATCAAGAGTGACATGTATGAAAAATAATGCATGGTGGCTTTGCCACAAATACGATGTCAACTACATGATCATACAATGGCAATATGACAAAAGTAAAGTATGTCATGATGATGATCGAAAGGGTGGAAAGTTGCATGGCAATATATCTCGGAATGGCTATGGAAATGTCATAATAGGTAGGTATGGTGGCTGTTTTGAGGAAGATATAAGGAGGTTTATGTGTGATAGAGCGTCTCGTATCCTTTGGGTTTGGATGCACGGTGAAGTTTGCACCAACTCTCAAGGTGAGAAAGGGCAATGCACTGCATCAAGAGGCTAGCAAAGGCGGAAAGGTAAAAGTGCGTATAATCCATGGACTCAACATTAGTCAAAAGAACTCATATACTTATTGCAAAAATTTAGAAGTCATCAAAATCAAGTACTACGCGCATGCTCCTAGGGGATAGATTGGTAGGAAAATACCATCGCTCGTCCCCGACCGCCACTCATAAGGATGCACAAGTTGTACACTTCATGTTTCAAATTTGTTACACAACTTTAACCATACGTGCATGCTACGGATTTGCTAACTTCGACACAAGCATTCTTTAAATTCATAATCACCCAACCAGCATGACTTTAATATTACCACCTCCATATCTCAAAACAATTATCAAGTATCAAACTTTTCTTAGTATTCAACGCACTCAAAAGAAAGTTTCACATATCTTGAATACCAAGTATATTAATTTTAAGCAAATTACCATGCTATTAATGACTCTCAAAATAATCTAAGTGAAGCATGAGAGATCAATAGTTTCTTTAAAACAAATCCACCACCGTGCTCTAAAAGATCTGAGTGAAGCACTAGAGCAAAAATTATCAAGCTCAAAAGATATAAGTGAAGCACTATGAGCAAAACTATCAAGCTCAAAAGATATAAGTGAAGCACTATGAGCATTCTACCAAATTCCAATTCATGTATGGCTCTCTCAAAAGATGTGTACAGAAATGATGATTGTGGTAAACTAACAAGAAAATACGCAAATAATACAAGACGCTCCAAGCAAAACACTTATCATGTGGTGATAAAAATATAGCTCCAAGTAAATTACCGATGGAAGTAGACAAAAGAGGGGATGCCTTCCGGGGCATCCCCAAGCTTTGACTTTTTGGTGTACTTGGATTATCTTGGAGTGCCATGGGCATCCCCAAACTTAGGCTCTTGCCACTCCTTGTTCCATAATCCATCAAAAGAATTCACCCAAAACTTGAAAACTTCACAACACGAAACTCAATAGAAATCTCGTGAGCTCCGTTAGAGAAAGAAAACAAAAGACTACTTTAAGGTACTGTAATGAACTCATTATTTATTTATATTCGTGTTGAACCTACTGTATTCCAACTTCTCTATGGATTATAAACTATTTTACTAGCCATAGATTCATCAAAATAAGCAAACAACACACGCAAAACAGAATCTGTCAAAAACAGAACAGTCTGTAGTAATCTGTAACTAACGCAAACTTCTGAACTCAAAAAAATCTACCAAAATTAGAAGACCTAGAATTTTTTTTTATTGATCATCAGCAATTGGAATCAGTATTTTATCACGTTCTGGTGATTTTTAATAATTCGGGCACTGAGCACAAAGTTTCTGGAAATTACAGCAAGATCAAATAACTATTATCCAAGAAGATCCAGTAGGTCTAACTTGGCACAAACACTAATTAAAACATAAAACCACATCTAAACAGAGGCTAGATGGATTATTTATTCCTAAACAGAAACAAAAACAAAAAAACAAAAAATAAAATTGGGTTGCCTCCCAACAAGCGCTATCGTTTAACGCCCCTAGCTAGGCATAAAAGCAAGGATAGATCTAGGTTTTGCCATCTTTGGTAGGCAATCCATAAGTGGCTCTCGTGATAGATTCATATGGTAATTTTATTTTTCTTTCTAGGGAAGTGTTCCATGCCCTTCTTTAAGGGAAATTAGAATCTACTATTCCCTTCCTTCATATCAATAATTGCACCAATCGTTCTAAGGAAAGGTCTACCAAGAATAATAGGACATGAAGGATTGCAATCTATATGAAGAACGATAAAATCTACAGGCACATAATTCCTATTTGCAACAATAATTACATCATTAATTCTTCCCATAGGCTTTTTAATAGTGGAACTGCAAGATGCAAGTTTAGAGAGCAATCATCAAAGTCACGGAAATCTAGGAAATCACACAAAGTTTTGGGGATAGTAGAGACACTAGCATCCAAATCACACAAAGCATGAAACTCATAATTTTTAATTTTAATCTTAATGGTAGGTTCCCACTCATCATAGAGTTTTCTAGGGATAGAAACTTTCAACTCAAGTTTTTCTTCATAAGATTGCATCAAGGCATCAACAATTTGTTCGGTAAAGGCCTTATTTTGACTATAAGCATGAGGAGAATTTAGCACGGATTGCAACAAGGAAATACAATCAATTAAAGAGAAATTTTAATAATTAAATTCCTTGAGATCCAAAATAGTGGGTTTAGCAACATCTAGGTTTTTATTTCTTTCAATCCCACACTTATCAATTTCATCATCAAGATCTAAATACTCCGAATTTTTAGAACGCCTTCTAGGTAAAGGAAGATCATATTCAGTTTCAATAACTTTTAGATCTTCATCTTGATTTTCATAGGGATTCGGTTTAGCGGCCATCTTATTGACTAAGGTAGCTTGCATATCCGAAATTTCAGCGGTCAACTTTCCAAGACGAGCAATTTTGGATCTTATACCATCAAATTCTTTAGACATATCATCGAGCTCTTTATTCATATAACTCATAAAACTCTTTTGTTCCCAAAGCTTGTTCCTAAAGAAATTATTATGCTCAAATTGCAAAACCATAAACTTTCTGACATTGTTTTTGATCTCCTCTAACCTTTTAAGGTGAAGATCACCAAATCTAGGTAGAGCCATCGCGACAAACAAGCAATCCAACACACGAGCAAACAAACGGCGAGGAAAAAGGCAACGGAAAAAGAGGAGGAGATTGGGAAAGAGAGGCGAATAAAACGGCAAGGGTGAAGTGGGGAGAGGAAAAGCGAGAGGCAAAATGGCAAATAATGTAATGCGAGAGATAGGGATTGTGATGGGTACTTGGTATGGTTGACTTGCTCTTGCGTGAGCCTCCCGGCAACGGCGATGTAAATTCTCCTTGCTACCTCTTGAGCACTGCGTTGGATTTCCAAGAGGAGAGGATGATGCGACAAAGTAGCGTAAGTATTTCCCTCAGCTTTTTGAGAACCAAGGTATCAATCCAGTAGGAGGCCACACACAAGTCCCTCGTACCTGCACAAAACCATAGCTACTCACAACCACCGCGATTAGGGGTTGCCAATCCCTTCACGGTCACTTACGAGAGTGAGATCTGATAGAGATGATAAATAATATTTTTGGTATTTTTGGTATAGAGATGCAAAGTAAAAAAGAAGAAGGCAAAGTAAAGCAAGTATAAAAGTGATGGATATTGATATGATGAGAATAGACCCGGGGGCCATAGGTTTCACTAGTGGCTCCTCTCAAGAGCATAGGTATTCTACGGTGGGTGAACAAATTACTGTTGAGCAATTGATAGAATTGAGCATAGTTATGAGTATATCTAGGTATGATCATGTATATAGGCATCACGTCCATGACAAGTAGATCAAAACGATTCTGCATCTACTACTATTACTCCACTCATCGACCGCTATCCAACATGCATCTATAGTATTAAGTTAAAAACAGAGTAACGCTGTATAAGCAAGATGACATGATGTAGAGGATAAATTCATGCAATATGATAAAAACCCCATATTGTTATCCTCGATGGCAACAATACAATACGTGCCTTTGCAACCCTTTCTATCACCGGGTAAGGACACCGCAAGATCGAACCCAAAGCTAAGCACTTCTCCCATTGCTAGAACTACCAATCTAGTTGGCGATTCCATCCGGATAATTCGAAGAGACTTGCTAAGATAAATCAATCATACATAAAAGAATTCAGAGAAGATTCAAATATTATTCATAGATAAGCTGGATCATAAACCCACAATTCATCGATCTCAACAAACACACCGCAAAAAGAGGATTACATCGAATAGATCTACACGAGAGAGGGGGAGAACATTGTATTGAGATCCAAAAAGAGAGAAGAAGCCATCTAGGTACTAACTATGGACCCGAAGGTCTGAGGTAAACTACTCACACTTCATCGGAGGGGCTATGGTGATGATGTAGAAGCCCTCCGTGGTGGATGCCTCTTCCCGTGAACTCAGGAACAGGCCCCAAGATGGGATCTCGTGGATAGAGAAAGTTGCGGTGGAATTAGGTTTTGGCTCCGTCTTTGATCTGTCGGTACATAGGTATATATAGGAGGAAGGAGTACGTCGGTGGAGCAACGGGGCCCACGAGGCAGGGGCGCGCCCTGTGGGCGACCCGCCTCGTGACCGACTCTTTGTTCCTTGGAGTAGGGTCCAAGTCCTGGATCACGTTCGAAGGTTTCATTCTGCTTTGGACTCCGTTTGATATTCTGTTTCTTCAAACACTCAAATAGGCAAAAAACAGCAATTACAGGCTGGGCGTCAGGTTAATAGGCTAGTCCCAAAAATAATATAAAAGTGGAAAATAAAGCCCAATATAGTCCAAAACAGTAGATAAAGTAGCATGGAGCAATCAAAATTATAGATACGTTGGAGACGTATCAACCTTCCCTTTGGTTGGCTCCTTCCGGGTTGATCCCCTGAAACGTGCCCGTTTCTTCGAGGTCTCCGTCGGGAATCTGCAGCTTCTTGATCACGGCAGGCGAGATTTAGTTTAGACCGGCCCCGCTGTCAACTAGCATCTTCGTCACCTTGAGGTTGCGTATTGTTGGCGAAACCAACAACGGCGAGCACCCGACCGCGGTTGTATGCAGTGGGTGATCCTCGATGTCAAAGATGATAGGCGTCTTTGGACCACTTCATGACCGGGCATCGACCGACCGGCTCTCTGCTGTAATCTCACGCGCCTTCTGTTTGAGCTGGCGGTGAGAAGTATGCAGCGAGGCGCCATCGACGCACATGGCCTCCGTAGCTTTCACGAAACTCTTGGTCACCGGACTCATCATCTTCTTTGTGATCGCTGCCTTCTTGCTTCTTGTCGCGGCCCGGGCGGCCTCTCTTGCTGCTTATTTATCTTTGGCAGCTTAGCTTGGCCATCACGCTTCTTGCCGGATCCTCGGCACCATCCTGGCCCTTCTCCTTGTCCCGCCTTTCATATTTAGCCTTTTGCTTCTCGTGAAGCAGCTCAACTGTCGGCAGTTCCCGAGGTCATGGCCCTTAGTGCGATGGATCTTGCAGTATTGCTTGTCGAAGTTCCTGGCTTCTCGGCAGCCGCCAAAGGCCGGCGACGCACCCGGCAATCTCCTTGTCGGGTCGTCGCCTTGGTTTTCTTAGCGGTGCGGCGTCCTCGAATCCCTCGACGGCAAGCACAGCTTTACCCTTACGCTTCCTGTTATAGCGCCGGCTTTTCTTCACCGGGGCGGCAGCATCCTCGTCTGAAGAGTCGGTTTCCACGCCGGCATCTTCGCCGTGGTACTTCCTTCCCTCTTCAGCCCGGGCACATCTATTGGCAAGAACGTAGAGTTCCGCCACACCTTCACCTTGTTCATCGCTAGCTCCTCGCGCATTTTGTGGTTGCGCATGTTCTGATGGAACGCACTGATGATGGCGGCAGGATGAACATCTGGGATGTTGTATTGTACCTGGCTGAATCTCTGTATGTACTTGCACAGACTCTCACCTTCCTTCTGGGGAATGACATGCAAGTCGCTTGCCTGGCCATGAGCTTGGTGACCTCCGTAAAGGCGCCAACAAACTCATGGCACAACCGACCAAGAAGAAATAGAATCTACTGGCAAGTGCATCAACCATGACATGGCGTTGGGCTTAAGGGCCAACGGAAAGTAATTCGCAAGCACCTTATCGTCGTGGGCTCCGGCAGCTTGCATCGCGATGGTGTAGACGCTGAGGAACTCCGACGGGTGGGTCTTGCCGTTGTACTTCTCGCCTACGTCAGGCTTGAAGGTACGGTGAGTGGGCCACTGGAACTGCCGCAGCTCACGGGTAAAAGCCGGGTAGCATACCTCGTAAGGTAAACCTCCAGGCTTACCGGAGCCGGTGGTTCACAAGAGCCTCGCCGGGTTGTCTGACTAGTGGCGTGTTTCGCGCCGGCGCTCAATGGTGGTTCGAGCGTCTTCATGGGCTCGCTCCCGAAGAACTTGGCGTTGGTCGTAGCGGGTCAGTGGGTCGGACGATGCTATGGGGATGTCGTCACACGCGTCGTCGCGACGGGTCAATGTCCGTGGCAATTGGCGGGGAGGAGAGTGTACCGTGGCCGCAGCGCCACCAGTCCTCCCGCCACCAGTGTGTGGTGTTCCTCCGGAGCGTCGGCCGAAGGGCTGTCGTTGCTGGTTCGCCTTTGTTGGCGGCGGCAACAAGGCTCTGGATGGTAGCTCTCCATTCGCCGAAGCTTCCCGTAGTTGGAGGGAAGTCGAGGAGCAACCACGCCGCACTAGGGCTCTCTGGCCGGTGTCGGCGGTGGCGAAACTCGCGCGGACCGCGATGCGCCGACTCCTAACCACGTTAGAAGGAGCTCTATCATGGTCCCGCGGTCGCATGCCGTTTTCGCCAGTGCCCCGGCGAGCGGGCGGGTCTTCTGCGTCCCTTGAGTGACATTCGGGACTCTTCCCGTGACGGCACCCAGGATCTTTGGCATGATAGCGTCGTTAAATCGCATGGCTTTGAGAGGAGCGCTACTGTGGCGCCGGCGTGGGTGTTCGAGGCCACCAGACGCCTTGAGCGATGCGACGATGTTTTGAGGGCCGCGCCGCTGCGGAGGGCCTGGCTCCATCTTTGGATTTGGCGACGTATGCGGCCCGTTGCCAGCACACGAATGTCGCCGCCTTTCCAAGCTCCGGCTGCTTTGGGGTGGTGTTGGTGCTTTCATGCAGCCGCTACCTGGTCCTCTCCGCGACCGGTCCGCTGCTCGCCCGCGTCGGGACAGGCCGTTCGGCTCCCGACGAGCCGACCGCCATCGTCATCTTCTTCTTGGGCGCCATGGCGATGAAGAAAACGCCGGACTAGCTGTTAAAGCCGATTCTCACAATTGCGCCCCTACCGGCGCGCAAAGATGTCGGTGGAACGACACCTATGGGATCACAAGGATCCCTCTGCGTTTCTTGGGCGCGGGGTTGAGAGAAGAGCGGATCTGACAGAGAGTACGCGGTTCGTTTATCCAGGTTTGGGCCGCAAGGATGCGTAAAACCCTAGTCCTGCTTTGGTGGATGTATTCTGAGTTCTTGAGCTAGCTACGGGGTGTAACGAGCTCCAAAGAGCCGAATCCTTCTCCCGTGCGCCATGGGCCTCCTTTTATAGGTGAAAGGGGCTGACACAGTGGCATACAGGAGGTGGAAAGATCTACAGCATTGTGAGCTTATCGCTGTTGTTATAGGACAAAGCGCATTTAATGCGAGGCTTAGGTGTCCCTTCACTTTATCGGGACGGAGCGAGGCCCGTCCCATCCGCCGCCGCCTCCTTGCTTCGACACGGCATACAGCCAGCGATGCATGCGGTGCCATGTAGGTAGGCAGGCAGGCTGAGGTGGCTGGTGGTGGAGCCTCCAGAAGGTTTGCATGTTGCCACGCAGGTGCTCGCCACCTGGTTGGGCCGACAGCTGCATCAACGAACGGGCGAAGACTTGGCTGGTTCGGCCTGGTAGTGGCCTGTCGGTGCGCTGGCGGGGCCTTCTGGGTGGCCCGGCAAGGGTCTTGCCGTGGCGGCCAGAGCGTCCGGCAAGGATCTTGCCGGGATCTTGTGGGTTTCTTGGTGAGGATGATTGCCGTCCTATCCTCACCGATCTTGATTATTCTTTGTCTTCACAAAGATCTACATGCCACCACGGAAGTGCCTCCCAGCCTGTCCCAATGCGTCTGTTGGCGTTGGTGGGCTCAAGGGTGGCTTTCGCTCGGTGGCGTGGGCGAGCTGCCCGACAAGGGTCTTCCGGGGCTGAGGCTGCCCCGGCAAGGGTCCTTGCTGGGAAAACCTGCTTCGCCCATCCGATCCTTGTGGCCTTGGTTCTTGTTGTTGCTTTATTTGTCTTGTGCCTTCGGCTTCCCTCCGGCTTCCCTTTCCTACTCTATTATGCGTGGTCGTGGCGGGTGGCTCCGACTGCCCGTGCACAAGTAAAGGGGTCAAAAGGAGAGCCCCTACTTTTGTACACCGACACTCTGTGATTTCTTCAACCAACTATGGCAGAAAGTTGTAGATCCTGAAGAGTTGGATCATATGCAAGATGATATTGCAAGAATATTGTCCACCCTAGAGATGTTTTTCCCACCGTCATTCTTTGATGTCATGGTCCATCTCATTGTGCACCTTGTCGATGAGATAAAGTATTGTTGTCCTGTGTTTCTTCGCAACATGTATCCCTTCAAGCGGTTCATTAGAATACTGAAGTGCTTTTGTCGGAACCGAAACCATCCAAAGGCAAGCATCCTACAAGGTTATACATGAAACAAAGACCTATAGGTTTGCCCCTCTCTCGCCACGAGGGAAGGCTGAAGGTAAGCCGGTCCTTGCTATCACGCAAATGGCTGCACCCGGAGAATTGGCAGAGAAAGCCCATTTCACGGTACTGCTTAACAGCCCAGTTCTCAGTGTTTATGCCGAAGAACACTTGGCGGAGATACGTGATAACCCACAAGTATAGGGGATTGCAACAGTTTTCGAGGGTAGAGTATTCAACCCAAATTTATAGATTCGACACAAGGGAAGCCAAAGAATATTTGAAGGTATTAGCAGCTGAGCTGTCAATTCAACCACACCTGGAGATTAACTATCTGCAGCAAAGTGATCAGTAGCAAAGTAGTTTGATAGTTTTGATAGTAGTACTTGACAGCAATGGTAACGATGTGATGATAGCGATATTTTGTAGCAAGTGTAATAGTGATGGCAGTAGTAACTTAGCAAGAACAATATATGATAAATTCAGAGGCATTGGATCGGTGACTTGTTGGATGATATTCATCATGTGACAGCTTATAACCTAGGGCGTCTGGCACTAGCTCCAGTTCATCGATATAATGTAGGCATGCGTTTCCAGTAAATAGTCATCGTGCTTTATTAAAAGAACTTGCATGACATCTTTGTCCTACCCTCCCGTGGCACCGGGTCCATATTGGAAACTAAGGGATATTAAGGCCTCCTTTTAATAGAGAACGGAACAAAGCATTAACACATAGTGAATACATGAACTCCTCAAGCTGCGGTCATCACCGAGAGTGGGCCCGGTTGTTGTCACTCCGGGGTTGTCGGATCATAACACGTAGTAGGTGACTATAACTTGCAAGATCGGATCTAAAACATGGATATAATGATGAATTCATAAACGGTTCAGATCTGAATTCATGGCACCCGGGCCCAAAGTGACAAGCATTAAGCACAGCAAAGTCATAGCAACATCAATCTAAGAACATAGTGGATACTAGGGATCAGGCCCTAACAAAACTAACTTGATTACATGATGAATCTCATCCAACTCCTCACCAACCAGCGAGCCTACGAAGGAATTACTCACTCCCGATGGGGAGCATCATGGAATTGGCGATGGAGATGGGTTGGTGATGACGAAGAACGAAGATCACCCTCTCCGGAGCCCCAAACGCACTCCAGATCTGCCCTCCCGAGGAAGAACGGGGCTTGGCGGCGGCTCTATCCCGTGAAACGCGATAATTCTATCTAGCTGATTTTTTCTCCGAAAATAGGAATTTATAGTGTTAGGGTTGAGGTCTGCGAGGCCACCAGGTGGGTACAACCCACCTGGGCGCGCCAGGAGAGGGGGGCGCACCCTGGTGGGTTGTGCCCTCCCAGGTGCCCCTCTCTGGCAGGTCTTGGCTCCAGAAATTCTTATTATTGATATAAAAAAATCCTCGCAAACTTTCGTTCCATTCCGAGAACTTTTATTTTTGCACAAAAACAACACCATGCTAGTTCTGCTGAAAACAGCGTCAGTCTGGGGTTAGTTTCATTCAAATCATGCAAATTAGAGTCCAAAACAACAGGAAAAGCGTGAGAAAAAGTAGATACGTTGGAGACGTATCAACTCCCCCAAGCTTAAACCTTTGCTTGTCCTCAAGGAATTCAGTTAATAAACTGAAAGTGAGAAAGTAATACTTTTACGAACTCTTTTGCTCTTGTTTGCATAAATAAGCTTAAACAACACCTGCTACCTCTGAGCATGTGTTGGTTTTCCCTTGAAGAGGAAATGGTGATGCAGCAAAGTAGCGTAAGTATTTCCCTTAGTTTTTGAGAACCAAGGTATAAATCCAAAGAGGGAGAGTACCGCGAAATCGCCTAGTACCGCACAAACAATCAAGAACCTTGCAACCAACGCGATAAAGGGGTTGTCAATACCTTCACGGCCACTTGCAAAAGTGAGATCTGATAAAGATAATAAGATAAATATTTTTGGTATTTTTGTTGTATAGATTGTAAAATAAAAGAAAGGCGACAGAAATTGGCAAGTTGACGGAAAACTAATATGATGCAAAATAGACCCGGGGGCCATAGGTTTCACTAGTGGCTTCTCTCAAGATAGCATATTTTACAGTAGGTGAACAAATTATTCCCGAGCAATTGATAGAAAAGCGCATAGTATGAGAATATCTAGGCATGATCATGTATATAGGCATCACGTCCGCAACAAGTAGACCAAAATGATTCTGCATCTACTACTATTACTCCACACATCGACCGCTATCCAACATGCATCTAGAGTATTAAGTTCATAAGAACAGAGTAACTCTCTAAGCAAGATGACATGATGTAGAAGCATAAAATCAAGCAATATGATATAAACCCCATCTTTTTATCATCGATGGCAATAATACAATATGTGTCGGTTCCCTTTCTGTCACTGGGATCGAACAACACAAGATTGAACCCAAAGCTAAGCACTTCTCCCATTGCAAGAAAGATCAATCTAGTAGGCCAAACCAAACTGATAATTCAAGGAGACTTGCAAAGATATCAAATCATGCATATAAGAATTCAGAGAAGAACCAAATATTGTTCATAGATAATCTTGATCATAAACCCACAATTTATCGGATCTCGATAAACACACCACAAAAAGTATTACATCGAATAGATCTCCAAGAAGATCGAGGAGAACTTTGTATTGAGATCCAAAGAGAGAGAAGAAGTCGTCTAGCTAATAACTATGGACCCGAAGGTCTGTGGTAAACTACTCACACATCATCGGAGAGGCTATGGTGTTGATGTAGAAGCCCTCCGTGATCGATTCCCCCTCCGGTGGAGTGCCGGAAAAGGCCCCAAGATGGGATCTCACGGGTACAGAAGGTTGCGGCGGTGGAAATAGGGTTCCGTGGTGCTCTCGGATGTTTTCAGGGTATATGAGTATATTTAGGCGAAAGAAGTAGGTCGGTGGAGCTGCGAGGGGCCCATGAGGGTGGGGGCGCGCCCTCCTACCTCGTGGCCCCCTCGTTGCTTCCTTGACGTCCACTTCATGTCTCATGGATTGCGTTTGTTCAAAAAACGATCCTCGTGAAGCTTTCGTTCCGTTTGGATTCCGTTTGATATTCCTTTTCTACGAAACACTGAAATAGGCAACAAAAAAACAACAATTTGCACTGGGCCTTTGGTTAGTAGGTTAGTCCCAAAATCAATATAAAAGTGTATATTAAAGCCCATTAAACATCCATAACAGATAATATAATAGCATGGAACAATAAAAAATTATAGATACATTGGAGACGTATCAAGCATCCCCAAGCTTAATTCCTGCTCGTCCTCGAGTAGGTAAATGATAAAAACAGAATTTTTGATGTGGAATGCTACCTAACATAATTTTCAATGTAATTTTCTTTATTGTGGCAAGAATGTTCAGATCCGAAAGATTCAAGACAAAATTTTAATATTGACATAAGAATAATAATACTTCAAGCATACTAACAAAGTAATCATGTCTTCTCAAAATAACATGGCCAAAGAAAGTTCATCCCTACAAAATCATATAGTTTGGTTATGCTCCAACTTCGTCACACAAAATATCCAAATCATGCACAACCCCGGTTTCATCCAAGCAATTGTTTCATAATTTAATTTTTTCAAACTCTTTCAACTTTCACGCAATAGATGAGCGTGAGCCATGGACATAGCACTATGGGTGGAATAGAAGATGATAATGGGGGTTGTGTGGAGAAGACAAAAAAAGAGAAAGTATCACATTGACGCGGCTAATCAACAGGCTAGGGAGATTCCCATCAATTGATGTCAATGCAAGGAGTAGGGATTGCCATGCAACGGATGTACGAGAGCTATAAATGTATGAAAGCTCAACCAAAGAAACTAAGTGGGTGTGCATCCAACTTGCTTGCTCATGAAGACCTAGGGCATTTGAGGAAGCCCATTGTTGGAATATACAAGCCAAGTTCTATAATGAAAAATTCCCACTAGTATATGAAAGTGACAAAATAAGAGACTCTCTATCATAAAGATCATCGTGCTACTTTGAAGCACAAGTGTGGAAAAAAGATAGTAGCATTTGATACGTCTCCAACGTATCTATAACTTTTGATTGCTCCATGCTACTTTATCTACTGTTTTAGGCAATATTGGGCTTTATTATCCACTTTTATATTATTTTTGGGACTAACCTATTAACCGGAGGCCCAGCCTGATTTCTTTGCTTTTATGCCTATTTCAAAGGTTTCGAGGAAAAGGAATATCGACGGAGTCAAAACGGAACGAAATCAACTGGAGAAGTGATTTTTGGAAGGAAAGCCACCGATGGACTTGGAGTGCACGTCAGAAAGAAGGGAGGTGCTCACGAGGTGGGGCGCGCCCCCTGCCTCGTGGCCCCCCCTTCGGTCCCCCGACGTTCTCCTTTCACCCATATATACCTACGTCGAAAAACTTCCAAAAGAGAACCTAGATCAGGAGTTCCGCCGCCGCAAGCCTCTGTAGCCACCAAAAACCTCTCGGGAGCCCGTTCCGGCACCCTGCCGGAGGGGGAATCCATCACCGGTGGCCATCTTCATCATCCCGGCGCTCTCCATGACGAGAAGGGAGTAGTTCACCCTCGGGGCTGAGGGTATGTACCAAAGAGCTATGTGTTTGATCTCTCTCTCTCTCGTGTTCTCGACTTCACACGATCTTGATGTATCGCGAGCTTTGCTATTATAGTTGGATCTTATGTTTCTTCTCCCCTCTACTCTCTTGTGATGAATTGAGTCTCCCTTTGAAGTTATCTTATCGGATTGAGTCTTTTATGAGAACACTTGATGTATGTCTTGCCGTGCTTATCTGTGGTGAAAATGGGATATCATGTGCCACTTGATGTATGTTTTGGTGACCAACTTATGGGTTCCGCCCATGAACCTATGCATAGGGGTTGGCACACGCTCTTGACTCTCGGTAGAAACTTTGGGGCACTCTTTGAAGTAATTTTATGTTGGTTGGATGAATCTGAGATTGTGTGATGCATATCGTATAATCATGCCCACGGATACTTGAGGTGACAATGGAGTATCTAGGTGACATTAGGGTTTTGATTGATTTGTGTCTTAAGGTGTTATTCTATAAGGTGTTATTCTAGTACGAACTCTTTTATAGATTGATCCGAAAGAATAACTTTGAGGTGGTTTCGTACCCTACCATAATCTCTACGTTTGTTCTCCGCTACTAGTGGCTTCGGAGTGACTCTTTGTTGCATGTTGAGGGATTGTTATATGATCTATCTATGTTATTATTGTTGAGAGAACTTGCACTAGTGAAAGTATGAACCCTAGGCCTTGTTTCCTATCATTGCAATACCGTTTACGCTCACTTTTATCATTACTTACCTTGCTGTTTTTATAATTTCAGATTACAAAAACCTCTATCTACTATCCATATTGCACTTGTATCACTATCTCTTCGCCGAACTAGTGCACCTATACAATTTACCATTGTATTGGGTGTGTTGGGGACACAAGAGACTCTTTGTTATTTGGTTGCAGGGTTGTTTGAGAGAGACCATCTTCATCCCACGCCTCCCACGGATTGATAAACCTTAGGTCATCCACTTGAGGGAAATTTGCTCTTGTCCTACAAACCTGTGCACTTGCAGGGCCGACAACGTCTACAAGAAGAAGGTTGTGTAGTAGACATCAAGCTCTTTTACACAGCGCC
Organism: Aegilops bicornis; assembly: GCA_021605145.1. Lineage (NCBI taxonomy): Eukaryota > Viridiplantae > Streptophyta > Magnoliopsida > Poales > Poaceae > Aegilops > Aegilops bicornis. Next base: position 186,141 of record JAHIAL010000088.1, on the reverse strand, counting down.
GTTCTGGCCGGAGGCGAGTGCTTGAAGGTATATCTTTATATCTTGCAATCGAATCTTTTTGTTTCTTGTTTTAGCACTAGTTTAGTCTATAAAAGAAAACTACAAAAAAAATGGAATTGAGTTTGTCTCATACGCTTCATCTTTTTAATATCTTTCGTGAATATGATGGAAAGGAAAATTGTGCCAAAGTGTTAGAAGAAGAATGCATTAAAATATTTGGCACTAAGTATGTGAATGATGAGCATGATTGCAATTCTGTTAGCATGAATTCCTTGAATATCCATGATGCTAATGATATACAAAGCCACAAGCTTGGGGAAGCTATGTTTCATGAAGATGATATTTTTTGTCCCCCAAGCTTTGATGAGCAAATTTACTATGATGAAAGCATGCCTCCTATCTATGATGATTATTGTGATGACACGTATGCTTTAAAGAATAATGATAACCATGAAACTTGTCATCTTGATCTTAATTTTCAATCACATGATAGTTATTTTGTTGAGTTTGCTCCCACTAATATTAATGAGAAGAATTTTGCTTATGTGGAGAGTAGTAAATTTTCTATGCTTGTAGATCATGAAAAGAATGCTTTAGGTGCTGGTTATATTGTTGAATTCATTCATGATGCTTCTGAAAATTATTATGAGGGAGGAATATATGCTTGTAGGAATTGCAATAATGTCAAGTTTCCTCTCTATGTGCTTAAAGTTTTGAAGTTATGCTTGTTTGCCTTCCTATGCTAGTTGATTATTGTTCCCATAAGTTGTTTGCTCACAAAATCCCTATGCATAGGAAGTGCGTTAGACTTAAATGTGCTAGTCATATTATTCATGATGCTCTCTTTATGTTTCAATTCTTATCTTTTATGTGAGCATCATTGAAATCATCAAGCCTAGCTAGGGGCGTTAAACGATAGCGCTTGTTGGGAGGCAACCCAATTTTATTTTAGTTTCTTGATTTTTGGTTCTGTTTAGGAATAAATAATCCATCTAGCTTCTGTTTAGATGTGGTTTTTTGTTTTAAATAGTGTTTGTGCCAAGTAGAACCTTTGGGAAGACTTGGGTGAAGTCTTTATGATCATGCTGTAAAAAATAGAAACTTTAGCGCTCACGAGATTAGCTAGAACGTTTTACTGGAGAGTGATATTTAGTTGATTATTTTTGCAGATTATTACTAGAAAAATTCCTCAGGCCCACCAATTTATTTTAGATTTTTTGGAGTTCCATAAGTTTGCGTTAGTTACAGATTACTACAGACTGTTCTGTTTTTGACAGATTCTGTTTTTCGTGTGTTGTTTGCTTATTTTGATGACTCTATGGCTAGTAAAATAGTTTATAAACCATAGAGAAGTTTGAATACAATAGGTTTAACACCAATATAAATAAAGAATGAGTTCATTACAGTACCTTGAAGTGGTGTTTTGTTTTCTTCGCTAGCAGAGCTCACGAAGTTTTCTGTTAAGTTTTGTGTTGTGAAGTTTTCAAGTTTTGGCTAAAGATTCGATGGACTACGGAATAAGGAGTGGCAAGAGCCTAATCTTAGGGATTACCAAGGCACCCCAGGTAATATTCAAGGACAACCAAGAGTTTAAGCTTGGGGATGCTCCGGAAGGCATCCCTCTTTAAATCTTCGTTCATCGGTAACTTTACTTGGAGCTATTTTTATTCACCACATGATATGTGTTTTGCTTGGAGCGTCATTTTCTTTTGTTAGTATTTGCTTTCTGTTAATTATATTAATGTTTTGCATCTTTAGTTTCAATAAAAAAGTCAAGGATAGCCTTTGCCATGCTTATTTTGCTACTATACATGTTGCTGTTTGAAAACAGAAAGTTTACTGCTGTTGCAAAAATTCCCTAGAAAAGTCAGAGAGTGGTATAATGTTGAATATTTTTGCATATTGAGCTATGATAAATTTATTACAGTGGGAATTTTAGTTCATAATTTTTGGAGCCAGGGAAGTATTGATACTCTTGCATTCTTTACAGACTGTACTGTTTTGGCAGATTGCTGTTATGTTTGCATTTTTTGCATATGTTTGCTTGTTTAATGATTCTATTTGAGGATAGGAGTATTAAATATGCAGAGGCATTTAGTATGCAATGTTGAATAATAATGTTAGTGATTTGTTACAGTAGAAAATGATAAGGTTTTGCATTGGTTTATACTAACCTATCTCACGAGTTCTTGTTGAGTTTGTTGTGAATGAAGCTTTTGATAAAAAGAGAAACCATGATATGAGAGGAATTAAGGAGACACAAAAGTTCAAGCTTAGGGATTCCCAAGGCACCCCAAGATAATATTTCAAGAAGTCTCAAGAATCTAAGCTTGGGGATGCCCCGGTAGGCATCCCACCTTTCTCCAACAACTATCGGTTAGTATCGGTTGAGCCTAAGTTTTGCTTCTTCACATGAGTTGTGCTATCCTTGCATTGTTGTTTTATTTAGCTTTGCTTGCTGTTTTAATAAAATTCCTAGATCTGATATTATTTAATGGGTGAGTCTTTACATAGTTGAATAATTATTCGACTACTCATTGATCTTCACTTATATCTTTATGAGTATTTTGTCATTTGCTCTAGTGCTTCACTTATATCTTTTAGAGCACAATGGTGGTTTTATTTTGAAGAAATATATGAACTCTCATGCTTCACTTATATTATTTTGAGAGTCGTTAATAGCATGGTAATTTGCTTAAAATTAATATACTTGGTATTCAAGATATGTGAAACTTTCTTTTGAGTGCGTTGAATACTAAGAAAAGTTTGATACTTGATAATTGTTTTGAGATATGGAGGTGGTAATATTAAAGTCATGCTAGTTGGGTGATTATGAATTTAAAGAATGCTTGTGTCGAAGTTAGCAAATCCCGTAGCACACGTATGGTTAAAGTTGTGTAACAAATTTGAAACATGAAGTGTATCCGCTTGTGCATCCTTATGAGTGGCGGTCGGGGTTGAGCGATGGTCTTTTCCTACCAATCTATACCCCTAGGAGCATGCGCGTAGTACTTGATTTTTGATGACTTCTAAATCTTTGCAATAAGTATATGAGTTATTTTGACTAATGTTGAGTCCATGGATTATACGCACTTTTACCTTTCCGCCTTTGCTAGCCTCTTCGGTACCGTGCATTGCCCTTTCTCACCTTGAGAGTTGGTGCAAACTTCACCGGTGCATCCAAACCCAGTGATACGATACGCTCTATCACACATAAACCTCCTTATATCTTCCTCAAAACAGCCACCATACCTACCTATTATGACATTTCCATAGCCATTCCGAGATATATTGCCATGCAACTTTCCACCCTTCCGATCATCATCACGACATACTTTACTTTTGTCATATTGCCATTGCATGATCATGTAGTTGACATCGTATTTGTGGCAAAGCCACCATGCATTATTTTTCATACATGTCACTCTTGATTCATTGCACAATCCCGGTACACCGCCGGAGGCATTCATATAGAGTCATATCTTGTTCTAGTTTCGAGTTGTAATCCTTATGTTGTAATCAATAGAAGTGTGATGATCATCATTATTAGAGCATTGCCCAAAAAAAAGAAAGGCCAAAAGAAAAAAAAGAAGGCCCAAAAAAATAAAAAATAAAAAGGGCAATGTTACTATCTCTTTTTCCACACTTGTGCTTCAAAGTAGCACCTTGTTCTTCATGTAGTGAGTCTCATATATTGTGCTTCAAAGTAGCACCATGCTTTTCATATAGTGAGTCTCAAGAGTTGTATTTTTCATACTAGTGGGAATTTTTCATTATAGAACTTGGCTTGTATATTCCTACAATGGGCTTCCTCAAATGCCCTAGGTCTTCATGAGCAAGCAAGTTGGATGCACACCCACTAGTTTTCTTTTGTTGAGCATTCCTTCATAGCTCTAGTGCATCCGTTGCATGGCAATCCCTACTCCTCATGTTGACATCAATTGATGGGCATCTCCATAGCCCGTTGATTATCCTCGTCAATGTGAGACTTTCTCCTTTTTTGCCTTCTCCACACAATCCCCTTCATTATATTCTATTCCACCCATAGTGCTATATCCATGGCTCACGCTCATGTATTGCGTGAAGGTTGAAAAGTTTGAGATTATTTAAGTATGAAACAATTGCTTGGCTTGTCATCGGGGGTATAGAAGTTGGGAACATCTTTGTGTGACGAAAATGAAGCATAGCCTAACGATATGACTTTGTAGGTATGAACTTTCTTTTGCCAAGCTATTTTGAGAAGACATGATTACTTTGATTAGTATGCTTGAAGTATTACTATTTCTTTTATCAATGTGAACTTTTATTTTGTATTCATTCGGATCTGAATATTCATACCACAATTAAGAAGATTTACATTGAAATTATGCCAAAGTATCACTCCGCATCAAAAATTCTCTTTTTATCATTTACCTACTCAAGGACGAGCAGGAATTAAGCTTGGGGATGCCTGATACGTCTCCAACGTATCTATAATTTTTGATTGCTCCATGCTACTTTATCTACTGTTTTGGACTATATTGGGCTTTATTTTCCACTTTTATATTATTTTTGGGACTAACCTACTAACCGGAGACCCAGCCCAGAATTACTGTTTTTTGCCTATTTCAGTGTTTCGAAGAAACAGAATATCAAACGGAGTCCAAACGGAATGAAACCTTGAGGAACGTGATTTTCTCACCGAACGTGATCCGTGGGACTTGGACCCTACTCCAAGGAACAAAAGAGTTTGGTCACGAGGGTGGGGCGCCCTCCCCCTTGGCGGGCCCCTGCCTCGTGGGCCCCTGTTGCTCCACCGACGTACTCCTTCCTCCTATATATACCTCACGCATTCTCGACAGATCAAAGACGGAGCCAAAAACCTAATTCCACTGCCGCAACTTCAGATCCACGGATCCCATCTTGGGGCCTGTTAGGAGCTCCGCCGGAGGGGGCATCCACCATGGAGGGCTTCTACATCATCACCATAGCCCCTCCGATGAAGTGTGAGTAGTTTACCTCAGACCTTCGAGTCCATAGTTAGTAGCTAGATGGCTTCTTCTCTCTTTTTGGATCTCAATACAATGTTCTCCCCCTCTCTCGTGGAGATCTATTCGATGTAATCTTCTTTTGCGATGTGTTTGTTGCGACCGATGAATTGTGGGTTTATGATCCAGCTTATCTATGAATAATATTTGAATCTTCTACGTTTTCTTTTATGTATGTTTGAGTTTTCTTTGCAAGTCTCTTCGAATTTTCCGTTTGGTTTGGCCAACGAGATTGGTTGTTATTGAAATGGGAGAAGTGCTTAGCTTTGGGTTTGATCTTGCGGTGTCCTTACCCAAAGGATGTAAAGGGTTGCAAGGCACGTAGTGTATTGTTGCTATCGAGGATAACAAGATGGGGTTTTATCATATTGCATGAATTTATCCCTCTACATCATGTCATCTTGCTTAAGGCGTTACTCTGTTTTTAACTTAATACTCTAGATGCATGCTGGATAGCGGTCGATGAGTGGAGTAATAGTAGTAGATGCAGAATCGTTTCGATCTACTTGTCATGGACGTGATGCCTATATACATGATCATACCTAGATATACTCATAACTATGCTCAATTCTGTCAATTGCTCAACAGTAATTTGTTCACCCACCGTAGAATACCTATGCTCTTGAGAGAAGCCACTAGTGAAACCTATGGCCCCCGGGTCTATTCTCATCATATCAATCTCCATCACTTTTATACTTGCTTTACTTTGCCTTTTTCTTTTTACTTTGCATCTCTATACCAAAAATACCAAAAATATTATTTATCATCTCTATCAGATCTCACTCTCGTAAGTGACCGTGAAGGGATTGCCAACCCCTAATCGCGTTGGTTGCGAGTAGCTATCGTTTGTGCGGTGTACGAGGGACTTGTGCGTGGCCTCCTCTTGGATTGATACCTTGGTTCTCAAAAACTGAGGGAAATACTTACGCTACTTTGCTGCATCATCCTCTCCTCTTCGGGGAAATCCAACGCAGTGCTCAAGAGGTAGCAAAGGTCACGCTGCCTGTGACATTTGGGAGTAATCTAAACTACAGGACAGAGAGGATCGTGTTCGTTGTCGCCAAGATCCCCTTGCCTTACAATGGGATCCTTGGCCGCCCAGCGCTGGCCAAGTTCATGGCAGCATCACACTACGCCTACAATACATTGATGATGTCGGGGCCTGTGACAATCATCAACGTCCCCTCTGACAAGAAGGATGCGCTGATTCGCCGACCAACTCTACCGAGAGCGATTGCGGCCGCGCCAAAGCACACTGCTCCCGCTTGTGAAGCTCCGGGAGGGAAGAAGAAGACCGGTAAGACCTCTAGCACCCACTCCGGCAAGCGCACCTCTTTGGAGTGTAGTGCTCCCATTGAGGACGTGCCAGAGAGCTCCACCGGCAGGAACAAGAAATCCAGGGCTACGCCGCCAGAAACCAAGAAGGTGCCCGTCAAAGAGGATGGCACGGGAGGGGCTTTCACCATAAGCTCCACCCTTGACAACAAATAGGAAGACAAGCTTGTCGCCTTCCTGCGGGGGAATGTCGATGTGTTTGCATGGAGAGCCTCCGACATCCCCGGGCGTTCCTGTGGAGGTGATTGAGCACCACCTTGCTGTCTGTCCTCATGCGCGCCCGTCCAAGCGAGAAGGTCGGGAAGCAAGCTCGAGAGGCAGGAGTTCATCACGAGTAAATCGTAAAGCTAGAGGCAGCAGGTTTGGTGAGAGGAGTACTCCATCCAACGTGGTTTGCCAATCCGGTATTTGTGATCTAGGCAAATGGGAAATGGAGGTTGTGTATTGATTACACAGACATCAATAAGGCCTACCCAAAGGATCCTTTCCCGTTGCCGCGCATTGACCAGATTGTTGACTCCACTGCTGGGTGTGACCTCTTATCGTTCCTGGACACCTACTCAGGATACCACCAGATCTTCATGACAAAGGAAGACAAGGAAAAGACAGCATTCATCACCCCATGTGGTACGTACTGCTTTTTACGGATGCCTTTCGGTTTGAAGAGTGCTGGCTCGACCTTTGCAAGAGCAGTCCAAATTGGTTTTGAGCCCCAGCTACGTAGAAATATGGAAGCTTATATGGATGACATGGTGGTCAAAACCAAGGACAAAGCAACGCTCGTGCAAGATCTGGAGGAAACATTTGGGAACCTGCGCAAGATCAACCTCAAATTGAACCACGAAGTGTGTCTTCGGCGTCCCGTCCGGCAAGCTTCTCGGGTTCTTTGTGTCCCAGCGCGGGATTGAAGCAAACCCAGATAAGATCAAGGCTATTGAGCAGATTGAGGCACCCAAACGAATCAAGGACGTGCGTCGGCTCACTAGTTGTGTTGCTGCCATGACCCGGTTCATCTCCAAGTTCGCGGAGCGTGCCCTTCCTTTTTTCAAGATCTTGAAGAAAGCAGGGCCGATGGAGTGGACCCCAGAGGCCGAGGCAGCGCTGCAAGATTTGAAGAAATACCTCTCCTCTACCCAGTCTTGGTTGTGCCCAAACCACAAGAACCGTTGCTGCTTTACCTAGCGGCAGCGAATCGAATGGTTAGTTAGTGCCGCACTAGTGGCGCAGAGAGAAGTTGATGAGGAGACAATGACAGCGGCAGAGTCGACAGTTGGCGGGCGGAACCCTCCGGTGGGCTCGGCCCGGCAAGGCGAGTCCCGGCAAGGCTCGGCCCGCAAGCTGGCGCCCGTCGACGGACCCACGCGACCAGGTGAAGAAGCGAAGAAGAAAATGGTGCAGCACCAGTTTAGTTCGTCGGCTCCCTTTTGCGAGGGGCTAGGTCAAGGTACTCAGGTATGCAAAAGCTACTCTTCGGCCTCCTTATGGCTTCGAGGAAGCTGCGCCATTACTTCCAAGCGCACGAGATCACGGTGGTCACCTGCCTCCCATTGCAACGGATACTGCATAACCCAGATGCAACAAGGAGGATCGTGGAATGGGCCCTGGAGCTGTCAAGTTTCGGTTTAAAGTTTGAAAGTACCTCGACGATTGAGAAGCGAGTCTTGGCGGAGTTTGTTGCAGAATGGACCTCAACGCCCGATTTAAGAGGTACAAGAGACCACCCTCCCGGCAAGGAAGCGAGTCGCAATCGGATCATGTACTTTGATGGTGCCTTCTCGCTGCAAAGGCGCTTACCGGTGTGCTGCTTGTCGCACCCACGGAGAGCACCTCAAGTACGTCATCCAGATGCACTTCCCTCGGGAGATGTCAACCAACAACACGGCCGAGTACGAGGGTTTGCTTGCCGGTCTCAGGATTGCGGCGGACCTCGGAGTTAAAAAGCTCATCGTCAGGGGCGACTCATAGCTCGTCGTCGAGCGGATCAACAAAGATTATCAAAGCCCGTTGATGGAAGCTTACGTAGATGAGGTGAGAAGCGGAGGAACGCTTTGGCGGTATACAAGCGGAGCATGTCCCTCGAGGCGGAGAACGACATCGCCGACTACTGTCCAAAGCGCGCTGCCCTCAAGCTACACGTGGAACCCGGTACTTTTGTGCTTCGATTAACTTAGCCATCCGTTGAGCCGTCGGCCAGGCGAACAAGCGGAGGAAGCTAGGCCCGGCAAGTACTTCCCCACCGAGCTCCCGGAGCCACCGGCGAAGATGTTGCCGTGGATGCCGATCCGCCGCAGGCGACCAACTCCGGCGGGACCTCGGATCATGGCCATGGAGGCGGCCGCTCCGTAGCGAAGAAATGCCTTTGGTCCTTGTCGTCGAGCCACGAGGCTCGGCATGGGCACAACACATCGTCCGATTCCTTCAGAAGGAGAGCTTCACGAGGAACAGGAAGAGGCGGAAAGAGTAGCCCACCGGTCTGCCCTGTACCAGTTCGTTGATAACGAATTGTACAGGAGAAGACCGAATGGGGTGAAATTGAAGTGCATCTCCCGGGAGGAAGAAATAAAGCTGTTGGTAGAGATACATGGAGGCATATGTGGCTCCCACATAGGGTCGAGAGCCCTTGCGGCAAGAAGGCTTTCCGGCAAGGTTTCTTACGGCCCCACCGCCCTCCGAGGATGCGGCGGCACTAGTAACCAAGTGTGAAGCGTGCAGTTCCATTCAAGAAGCTCCATCAACCAGCTCAAGCCCTTCAAACTATCCCTCTCTCTGGCCCTTCTCGGTTTGGGTGCTCGACATATTGGGCCCTTTCCCCGTCTTTGTCGGGGCTTTGAGTACTTGTACGCCATAATCGACAAGTTCACAAAGTGGCGAGAGGTGGAAGCGATGAGGAAGGCGGCAGCGCATTCAGCCATCAAGTTCTTCAAAGGACTAGTGTGCCGTTTTGGGTGCCCAACAGGATCATCACCGACAACGGCACGCAGTTCACAAGCCATGCCTTCATGAAATACATTGAGGATCTCGGTAGCAAGGTCTGTTTTGCTTCCGTGGCACATCCACGGAGCAACGGCCAAGCAGAGAGAGCAAATGTTGAAGTCCTGCGAGGCTTAAGAGAAGACTTTCGACAGGCTGCACAAGAGTGGAAGGCGCTAGATTGACGAGTTGCCGACGGTTCTTTGGTCGATCAGAACAACGCCAAATCGAGCCACCGGCCAGACACCCTTTGCCCTGGTTTACGGGGCGAAGCGATTCTCCGCGGAACTCATATATGGGTCACCTCGAGTGCTCGCTTATGATGAGCTTGAGCAAGAGCGATTGCGGCAAGATGACACGACGCTCCTTGAGGAAGATCGTCTCCGGGCGACTGTGAGAGCAGCCCGCTACCAGCAAACCTTGCGCCGCTACCATTGCCGCAAGGTTCATGCCCGGAGCTTTGAGGAAGGCGACCTTGTTCTTCAGCATGTTCAGTCGGCCAAGAATTCCAACAAGTTGACGGCAAAGTGGGAAGGCCCTTATCGGGTAACACGAGTCACTGTGCCAGTATCCCATTTGGAGACCGGAGATGCCATTCCGGTGAGCAACTCACGGAACAGCGAGCATCTCCGCAAGTTTTACCCATATATGCGGCGGCTTTGGGCCTCCCGACAAGCTACCCTTTGTACAAGCCTTGCTTAAGCAAGGCATGTAACCCTTTGTACAAAGCCAGCGCAGACCTCGAGCATAAATAAACGGTTACTGGCGCCCTAAGTTATAGCATGCATGCTAGGTTGAGTCTAGTCCTGGGTTAGGGTTGATATTGCATAGCGCTGGCTAACCCATAGCTTACGGTCAGTCTTGGCGTCTCTACATTCTTCTCTATCTTCTTTGGTTCGCAGGACACATGAATATCCTTCTTGAGCTACTTTGGAATAAAGGGGACGGACCCGACGGGTCCCAACAAGCCAATACTGCCGAGGGCTACAAGGGCAAAGATCCACCCGGCAAGCCAAAGTTGCTTGGGGCTGCAGATTCAGATAGGTTCTCCATCCCTTATCATGTGTTTCGTTATGGACTGAGGGATGTGAAACCTCGTTTTATCCTTAGGCTACCGTGCTCTCCTCATTCCGGACCCTAGGACTCGTCTCCTGGGACCGAATTTGGTCGTAGTCGCGGCGGCAAGGAAATAAAACAAGGAGCCTAGGCCCACCTCATCCCTGCCTCCGCCAAGGGCGTGAGAAAGGTCGAGCGAAGTGGGGGGACGGCAAGGTTTGTTGCCGGGCAAAAAAAACGTTTATCTTAAGGATAACAAGGATTCATTCCTTGTCGTGGGTTCCACCCGCGAACGAAAATCCCGGCAAACATCCCTTTTTCATTAAAAAACATCCAGTACAGGTATAGTTCATACGAAATGAAAAACATGAGCAAGGTGATTACAAGCTTTAAATTCTACTAAGGCCCGAAGGCTTACAAACTAAAAAAAGATAAGGTGCCTGTAATCCCTTTCTTGTCCCTCTCCTCGGGAAATGGAACAAGAAAAGCAGGAGGGCAAAAGGGGCGCCTAGGCGAGCTACGAGTGGCAGAAGACACCAAGAGAACATCTTGGTGGCCGTCCAAGGGCTGGACGGTGATGGCGGCGCCGGAGGCAGAGCTCGAAGATGAGGCCGCAGGACGTCAGTACGCGAAGAAGGCATCGGTGCCCACGTACTCCGACTTGACGGCCTTGCCGCCCGCCCTCTTCCTCTTCCGCAGCCTCCCAACACCAGCCGCTCAAGGAGACGACCCCGAGAAGTTCAAGGAGCCGGCGACACGGATGATGGGGTCGCCGGTGCCGCCCGGAGCAGCGCCCGACGCCTAGTCGGACCCGTCATCCTGCCGCCCGCTAGCCTCGCCGTCGCTGCCGCTGTCCTCCTCGTCACTCTCGCTCGAGGAGGAATCTTCGTCATCAGAAGAGCTCTCCACGCAGCACCTTACGCGAGTCCCGAAGTGCCCGAAGATTTTGACGGAGAGGAGGCCACCCTCCATTAGTTTGAAATGGAGAGTGAGCCCATCCATCAAGCTGTGGAGGCGAGCGAAGGTCTTCCACCCTCGATGAAGATACATGACGTGAGGGGCAGGGAACTCGACATTGACTCATGTGCCGCTGTTCCCACAACCCCTCATATGCAGCCGCAACGCCTGCGGCGGATCTAGCTCCATCTCCCACGCGAATGGAGTCGGGAGGCGAAGGCGACGGCACGGTGGCCGGCGCAGCCTGACGAAGAATTATCAAGGGTTGTCCCCGGCGTGGCCCTCCATCGGAGGAGGGGCTGCTGGCGGAGGCGAGGCTGATCTGCCGCCCCGTCCTCCTCTCCCTCGAGCACCACGACGGCCTCGACCTCGCCCCCTCCCGCTTCCTCTAGTGGCCGGCTCCGCCGCTACGGGCTCTTGGGGAGGAGCGACGCGTTGTCTGGCCGAAACCCTCGCCGCCACCGATGAAGCGTCACCACGCCCCCTCGCCATGGCAGAAGGAAGAAACAAGAATGGGGAGAGGCAAATGGCGGAGGGTTGAGAGGCACCGTTCCTCCCACTCCCCTCTTTATAAAGGGGTGGGCGCGAGACTCGGCCGCCCCCTCTCGGCCAATCTGGCCCGCTGAAGTAACGGCGAGCGGGGCCGTTGACCGCCCTCCCCGCTCCATTGAAGGCGCGTGGGAATCGACCCACGCGCGCACACAGCTTCCCACGTCCCGCGCACCAGTCATTTGCTCTACATTATGCATGCGGCAAGCGTGGCGCAAAAGCGGCGTAGTGGGGACGGCGTGGGCGACGGTTCCCAAGCGGGCGGTAAATGGGAGGCAGCCCTGCAGTCTCAAAGAGACACGCAAAGCCGCTTTTATCGTCCGCCGCGAGGTGACGCCAAAGATGCTTCCCACCACGACGCTACAGATGACCCCACGCCGCTGCTCAAAGGTCCGTGGAGAAGCGCAGCGGACGGACCAGTTACCGCAGTAAAATCCGCCCCTCCTGCCGCGCACCGTTCTGGGCCTGGCCCAACAACGTGTCACGCTTACGTATGGCCCAGGCCCGGGGGCTCCTGTCGGTGTACAAAAGTAGGGGCTCTCCTTTTGACCCCTTTACTTGTGCACGGGCAGTCGGAGCCGCCCGCCACGACCACGCATAACAGAGTAGGAAAGGGAAGCCGGACGGAAGCCCAAGGCACAAGACAAATAAAGCAACAACAAGGACCAAGGCCACAAGGATCGGATGGGCGAAGCAGGTTTTCCCCATAAGGACCCTTGCAGGGCAGCTCGCCCACGCCGATAGCGAGCCACCCTTGAGCCCTGGCAACGCTCAGCAGACGCATTGGGGACAGGGCTCGGGAGGCACTTCCGTGGTGGCATGCAGATCTTTGTGAAGACAAAGAATAATCAAGATCAGGTGAGGATAGGAAGGCAATCATCCTCACCAAAGAAACCCACAAGATCCCCGGCAAGATCCTCGCTGGGGACGCCTACGCGCCACGACAAGACCCTTGCCGGGCCACCCGGCAAGGCTCCCACTACCAGGCCCGCACCAGCAAAGTCTTCGCCGCCGTTCGCTTGCAGCTGCCGACCCAACCAGCTGGGCAGGCACCTACGTGGCAACATGTAGACCTTCTTGGAGGCTCCACCACCGCGCCACCTCAGCTGCCTGCCTGCCTACACGGCACCGCATGCATCGCTGGTCAGGGCGCGTGTCGAAGCAAGGAGGAGCGGCAACGGATGGGACGGGCCTCGCTCCCGTCCCCTATAAAGTGAAGGGACACCTAAGCCTCGCATTAAATGCGCTTTGTCCTGTAACAACAGCGATAAGCTCACAACGCTGTAGCACTTTCCACCTCATGTATGCCCTTTGTGGCAGCCCCTTTCACCTATAAAAGGAGGCCCATGGCGCACGGGAGAAGGATTCGGCTTTTTGGAGCTCGTTACACCCCGTAGCTAGCCCAAGAACTCAGAATACATCCACCAAAGCAGGACTAGGGTTTTACGCATCCTCGCGGCCCGAACCTGGATAAACGAACCGCGTACTCTCTGTCAGATCCGCTCTTCTCTCAACCCTGCGCCTCGCAACCGCAGTAGTGATCCTTGTGATCCCATAGGTGTCGTTTCCACCGACACAGAGCTTAATGAGTGTGTTTCTTATATCTTTGTCCGTCAGATTCCTGATGGCCACCGGGAGGATTTGTGTCAACATTACGTGGCAATCATGTGACTTCATGTGTCCCAACTTCATTTTACCTGAGCTCACATCCACGAGACTTCTGATGTTTGCGGAGTAGGAATAGGGTGTCTTAACTGACAACAAATAGTTGAAGAACTATGTTGCTTCTTTTGTACTGAAATTGTAACTCTAGCGAGCTTTGATGAATTTTTCATCATCTTTTGCTTCACTCTTGCGTTTTGGTTGATCAGCAAGCATATCGAGCCGTGAACCCTCACCATCCTTTCTTTTACCTTTAATCTTGAGTAGAGTACCAAGGATGCTTTCACATATGTTCTTCTCTATGTGGATGACATCGATGAAGTGATACGTACACGTAGAATCTCCCAGTAAGGTAATTTCTAGAACACCGATTTCTTCTTAAACACTTGACCCTTGGGTGTTTGTTTCGCCGTCAAAGGGTGATTCTTGCCAAGCACAACATTAATTTGTTTGTCCATGTTGTGGACCACCTCCCCATCATAGGGTCTTGGGCCCACACCTACCTCTGCCGTACCATCAAATTCAGCTTTCATCTCTCGGTATGGGTGATTTTTCTATAAGAACCTATGATGATGCAAATACACAGTTTTGTGCGACTTGGGAAGTCTTTTGCTAGCCGTCCTATCCATGCATGTGACACACCCTACATGTTCCTTGGTTTTCTACCCCGATGTGTTGCCTAATGCTGGCATATCTTGAATGGTGTGCACCAGCATCGCATGTAGATCGAAAATCTCCTTTCTGTAAGCATCATAACATTTTACAGCAGGTGCATCTATCCACACCGTCAGCAGTTCTTCTACCAGTAGCTGAAAGTAAATGTCGATGTCATTTCCAGGCTGCATCGCGCCTTGGATAATCATTGACATCATAATGTATTTTTTCTTCATACACAAGCAAGGAGCTAGGTTATATATGAACAGAAGCACCAGCCATGTGTTGTGATTGGTGCTCATATCGCCAAAAGGATTCATCCCGTCAGTACACTCCCCGAGCCTTATACTTCTAAGATCCTTGGCAAAGTCTTGAAACTTGTTGTCGATTAATTCCCACTGAGCCCCATCTTTCGGGTGACTCATATACTTATCCGCAATTCGCTCATCATGATGCCACCGTAACCTCTTTTCCTCTCTAGGGTTTGCAAACAAACGCCTCAACCTTGGAATTAAAGGAAAGTACCAAACAACCTTGAACGGGATTCCTGTCTTGATCTCATCGTCCAATTTGTACTTGTCCTTCGCTCTCCTGCGCTTGTATCGTGCATGCTTGCATGTGGGACATGCACGCAAATCTTTGTACTCACCACGGTACAATACACAATCATGCACACAAGCGTGTATCTTTTGTACTTCAAGTTCCAATGGGCAAACAATTTTCTTCGCTTCATTCGTGCTTCTGGGGAGCACATTATCTTCTGGAAGAATTTCTTTGAAAAGACCTAACATCTCTGTGAAGCCCTTGTTTGATAGACCGTTTGCTGCTTTAAATCTGAGAAGCGTCAGGTTGGCACTCAACCTGGAATATTTCTTTTTGCAACCTGGGTACAATTCTTTCTTGGAGTCTGCATCAATGGTTGGCAGATCCTTGTACCCAATCATATCCTTTTTTGGGCTCTCGAAATCTGCAATCATAGCAGTAAAATCTGACATATCAAGATCGTCGTCATGTGTGTCGACGTCTTGGTTTTCCAGTGGGTGTTTCGGCTTTCCGGTGTTCCATTGGTAGCTTGATGCCTCTGCCCTGATGTTAGATTCAACATCCATGTGACACTGATCGGGGTTTTGCATCTCGCAGCCCTGGGTATCTTCATCCATGACCTCCTCTTCACCGTGTCTAGTCCAACGTGTATATCCATCCATGAATCCCCGAGAGACTAAGTGCCACTGGACATCTGCAACTTCATGTGACTCTGTATTGGCACAATCAGTTGGACACAGGATGTAATCCGCATCACCAATTCTCCTTTTGTACTTTCAGCCAAATTCATGAACTCTGTCACGCCACTGATAAAATCTGTGGTTTTCCGATCCTTCATCCATCGAGATTGTTCCATCTGCACCACACGAATGGTAATTAAAAATAAAACAACAACATTAATACACAGATTAACTGCTGCCCAAAGATGCGTGAATAAATCACAAGGTTTTATTTTCATAATTACTGAGGGTGTTCCATATTGTTATCCAGACATGCAATGACAAAAATTAATGGCCAATCAATTTACATCCAGAGTACTAGTACAACACTACCCTTAGGAATTGAATACCTTAATTAATTAGCCACGCGGTGACGTCCACCCAGCAGACAGAGAAGCGCGATGCGGCGGCACGCCGAGACAGTAGGGTCGAGGAGCAAAGCTTAGTGCGGCTGCCGCCTGAAATTCGACCTCCACTATCCCGCCATCGACCGCGATGGATGTGCTCGAATCACGCCGTGGCCAACCTCGATGGTTGAGCTCCTCCAATCTCCCGCCGCAGACCAGGATTGACCTCTTCTCCGGTAGCCACTGCCTAGGCCGCCGCCGCCATCTCTATATGCAGAGCGGCTGTTTTTTTTATGGATATCCACAGAGCGGCTGTTTACACGGTATCACTATAACTCAATTACATGTACAGGGTAGTACATCACATACGGTTATGTAACGGTAACCATGTCTCACCTACGTTGTCTTCTCACATGGTTTGGTGCGGAAATCGTGTGTGACGTTGTAATACCTAACGCAAATGACATGTATAAACAGTGTGCCGTATGCAACATATAGTGCCATAAGTAGTTCCCAACCGTTAGCTTATCCCCACAATTTCCCCATTTCCCCCAAATCTCTACATAGCCTCCAAATTCCCTCGCGTACCGACATTGGGGGAATGCAGGGCAGTAGTGCTGATTGTTTGGTCTGGCTTGCTCCTGCTCAGATATCGCCGCCACGGCGTCGCCACCGAGCACTTGCCTAAGTCATCGGAAGGCAAGTGTACTACGGATCTGAATAAATCTGTCAGGTTCCAATCTATCCCGATCTTTTTTAGCATGTCCAAAGTAGCTCCTTCCTGAATCCGTCCTGAATGAACCCCTCCCCCCCTAGGAAAACGATCTGCCGCCGGATCTGGAGCATGACTCCAGACTCCCGCAACATGAGTTCGACTCCGAGTTTTGCGCCACCGAGAAGTACCAAAAGCTGAGTTGTGTGCACGGGCACACTCCCGCTCGACGTGTATGCACGGAGGGATTCGACATTGGCAGGCGGTTTCTCAGTTGCCCCTTAGAGGTTAGTGCTAAGTTCATCATTTTACTTGAGTTAATGCCACCGCTCATCCTGAATACTATTTAACATTGGCAGGGATATGAGGCTTGTGCCTTTGTTAACTGGCTGGATGAAGAATGGCAAGGCAGGGCTCAGAGTGTTATCACCAAGCTCGCAGAAGATAACGTAAAGCTGAAGAAGAAACTGGCTGATCTGGAAGGTACAATCAGTACGATGAAGCAAGAAAGAATCAATCATAGACAATAGATGAAAGCAAGAGACAAGAAGGAACTAGCATGTGTACTTGTGGTTGTCGCATTAGCCATGTTCTATGCGCTGTTTGCAATGACGATTAGGGGTTTTGTTTGACAGTATTGCTAAAGCACGTCTAGATGTGCTCTAAGTAATGCACATCTAGGTCCTATGCCATTGATGTTAGGTGAAGATTCATCGAGATATTTTCCTTTGTCTTTTTTTCTTTTCCTTTATAGTTTGATTATTACTAGCTTTATCAATAAGAAGAGCTCAATGTATTGCTTGCCAACTGTCCTACTCCGTTCGTACCGGTACTGGTGCATAATCCCAAAACTCGTTCCTTGTTTTTTTCCGGAAAAAAGAAACCAACCAAATAGCCAATAGGAGTCCTGCGCAACCCCGGGAATTTGGAGCGACTGGGTACAAATAATTGCGGTTGATTATATCAGTGGTTAGATAATACGTCAACCCCTGCTTCAATTGGCAGTTCCTCTTCTCTACATACCCCGATTAAGTGTCCACCATCTTCATCGTCCCCGGCAAACCGCACTACACCGCAGCACACACTGTGCAGCCATGTCGAGCGACAACGAGGACGACAGTTCGGCCAGCAGTCTAGCGCCCGATGATAGGTCACCATTGGAATCATCCCGCTCGTCTTCCATGAGTCCGGCGTTGATCCCAGACCTCGATTATATCCGGATCATGGAAGGGACGCCGCCTCCGGAGTCGTCAGACGACAACCAGACGGACGAGGAGCCGTCGGAGGATGAAGAAGAGGACGACGATGATGAGGAGGAGGAATGATCGAACGAGGAGGAGAAGGACGACGACAGCAACGACAGTGATGACGGCGGCGGCGATGAAAAGCCAACGATCAGCGGCAAGAAGCGTCCTCGCCAAGACGATGTTGCGGGGACATCCAACAACAACAACAACAACAACAACAACAACAAGGACTAAATTATGCATACTGTATATATCTCTGTTTCCGTTCGTTCATATTAATTTTTTATCTCTGTTAATCCTGTCAATCTCATCGCAGACGGTTAGTAATACATATTCGACAAAGATCTTCTACATTATCGCCCACAGGTTGGTTTGTTGAACTGTGTGCCCTGACGAGCACACAATTCACAAAAAAAGACCATATGGGTTGTCTATAATGATCGCACACAATTCTGATTACCGACCTGTTTGCCGGGTATCACACACATCTTGCTGCGCCGAATCGTTTATGTTCACCTCGATCATTGCAAACGGTTCATCTGAGCGAACTGTATGCCGTATATCGCACACACCTTGATCTGGCTGCCCGTTTACATTGTTACGTCATCGCCATAAGCGGTTCGTATGGATCAACCGTATGCCCAGCATCGCAAACGCAACTAAAATCTGAACCGTGTTTGATGTATCATTAATCGCAAACGTTTTGCGTCTTTTTTGACGGAGTTTTTACATCACCGTTTGCGATTAATGCATCGCACACAGTTTCGTCAAAGGGTCTCTGATCGTAGTGTCGCATTAGCAGCATCCTGCAGTAGTGTCCTCTTATCTTCCAGGACCTTGCAGACTTCTTCAGCATTAAGTACATTTTGTCTCAACCTCATGGTCACCTCCTCCTCATACATAGTACAGATCCTAGCTAAAGATTGCTTCAATGGGATTGACCACTCAGGGTCAACCACTCCACATAGTTGCACTTGGATCCATCCAATGAGTGTGTGAAAAAAGAAAATAACATTCAAACCAATGTAGAACCGATTTACTGGAAAATATATGCAAAACCACTTGACCAATTTAATTCTACTAATGTTCTACTTGTAAAAATATAATATAGAGCTAAAATACTACTCCTATAATATCAGACACATAAAAATATAGAGCAACATTACTAATGAAAATATACAGGAACAATAATGATAAAGAAAAGCAAAAAACAAGACTCCATTGCTTACTACTGCATTGGCTACTACCGATAAATTATATGGAGCTAAAATACTTGTAAAGAAGAGTTATGGCCAGAGACTTATACTTTTATATCAAGACTAATGGCCAGAGCATAAAAAACTAACAACTCATACATTGCACTAGCTACTTATGCATTTTGTACTATTGTTATAACAAGAATTATGGCCAGAGCATTATACTTTTGACATCCCAATTGTAGACTGATTCTATCAGTGAACTAAGAAGTAATCAGTTCACAGATTTAACAAAATCACTAAAACAGCTAATTGCACTGCCCACTTACCTTTTTTGCACAACCTAGAAACCTCCTGTCTATCAGTGGATTCAAATGCCACCAACTTTTCATAGGGGGCTCGATGCTCACAACATGCAGCATGATTCAGAGCCAGGCCACTCCAATACGTACACTTCATGGTCGCGGGTGGCTAAACATAAGCAAAATGGCTTTAATTTAGACCGGGAACAGAAATTCCCCTTTATCCCTAGAACCCTAACCTTAGATGTGGTTCAAAGGAGCAGATACTAACCTGACTTGTCGCAGATTCATCGCCAGACGACGTTGGCAGATCATCCCAAGACACCATGTCTCCCTCCTGTCGGTGGTGCAAAGCTGGTCGTGGCGGTGAATGGCGGCAACGGCGGCGGCGGCTGCGGTGCGAGAGGGGAACGAGCATAGGAGAGAGCGGTTGGATGAAATGCCCTCCCGAGTGCGACGAAGACTTAACGAGCGGTGGTAACGGCCGTCTGGCCTCGGCCTTTTGCCTTGGCCACGTGGTTCCGACAAGTTGGCCCGAAATGTCAAATTTTCACTTAGTCGCGGCTTACAGCTCGTTTAGTGTGTTTTGTTATTCACTTGCCAAAGAAGTGGTGGTCTTTCATGATTTTTGGCCAAAAAAAAGGGTAGTTTTGGAGTACCCTAACCACAAATGTGGTGTTTTTGAGAAATTTACTCCCATGTGACGGATTGATGGGCGACACGACTACGTTGGTAGAGCTGAACCATGTGGTGATCGACACTGCCGTCAAGTTCGATGACAACTCGGTCGTGGGGATTAAGGGGTGTGGCACTATCCTGTTCGCCCCGCCGGGCGGGAATATGTGTTGATCCCACGGCTCAAGAGCAACATCATCGGTATCAGGCACTGAGCGAGAATATCTATTGATTGCAGGGTCCTCATCGTTTCCCTTGTGCGAACTCAGCCGGTCAATGGTGATGTTCTAGGTGGACAACAACAAAATCAACACTATATACAAGTTATTATTCACACTTTTTGCCCTTGAAATTTTATCTGTTTTGCCCTGAATTCGACGGGAGTTTTTTCTTGGCGAAACTTTTTATACAAATACATCATAAGGTCAAGTTTGTCTCAGAAAAAGTTTTGGTTTTTTTAACTTCCTTTTAGAATCACTATTTTTTCCATATCAGATGCATATACACCCGAGAGCCAAAAGGTATTTCACATGCCGACACGCCCTACTTGTCAAAAGAAACTGTGGAGTTAAGATTTGAAAAAAAAAAGTAACAAGCCATGAAGGACTAGTTCCCTATTCAAAAACAATGTTTCATACATTAAAAAAAATGCATGTTACATTTGAAAAACTATTCACAAGTTTCAGAAATGTGTTTGTGACATTTTCAGAAAGTGCATACAATGTAAAAATATATTTGCGTAATGTTAAAAAACGTTTCGTACCCTTAAAAAAGATGTATGTGACACTGGAAGATAAATTACAGTGATTCAAAAAAAAGTTCATGGTATTATAAAAAGATACAATGTAAAGGAAGTTCCTTGAGGTTCACAAAAGTGTTTATTTCCATTAAAAAATGTAGGCGACATTTTAAGAAAATATTTTTGTGTTTCCAAAAAATGTATGTTGAAATTTTAAAAAAAAATATACAATGTAAACAAATAGTCATGAAATTTTAAAAGATATTTTTTTCCATTAAAAATGTACACCATATATTTGGAAATATTACCCTGTATTCAAAAATCTGTTCAAAACATGTGTACCATATATTTCAAAACTGTTCAAATTTTATTCAAAAAATGTTTCAGGTATGCGCTAAAAATGTTCAGTGTGTAATGAAAATAATAGACATGTGTTAAAAAAAACCAACTAAATTGACCAAAAAAAGTAAACAAAAGTGAAGAATACATAGAAAACAAAGGAAACCAAGGAAAAAACTAAAGTATATCGAAGAAACAAAAAAACAAAAAAACTGTTGTAAAAAACAAAGGAAAAATAAAAATATAAGAAAACCAGTGAACAAACAAAGAAAGAAAATAAAACGAAAAAAAAAGAAGAAACCCGAAGCACAGCGAGCGACCTACAGCGATACAGCAGGAGCGCATGCAATCGACAGACCATAATCAACCGGCCCGATTCGCTCGCGCGTAGGCGATTCCTATTATATTTCTGGAGAGACGCAACCCAGGAGCTCATAAATGCTAGACCTACTAACGATTACTTAAGGATTTTACGTACTTACTGATGTGGATTAGTTAGTTTGGAGAGTTAAGTAAGATTTCGTACGTCTACTATTATTGCTCTTTTACGGGTGCGACTAGATGTCCGGCCGAATTCGCTGCCCCCGGATTAGGTATTTCTAGTTCGGTTTCTCAAAAAAAAAAAGAGGTATTTCTTGGGTTTTCCCGATTTGTTCATTTCTGGTTTTTCCATTTTTTTTCTTTCTTTTGCTCTTTCTGTTTTTTTATTTTTTTGTTTGTCTTCCCTTTTCATATTATATTTTCTTTATTTTACAATTATTCTTATGTTTCCTTTGTGAATTTTATAAACAACTTTTAATTTGATGAATATTTTAAGATGTGTCAATACTTTTTAAAATACCCGAACACTTTTTAATTGTATGGCCATATTAAAAAAAAGCGAACATTTCATAGTTATAATGTTTTTTTAAATGTGCTTTTTTCTTCAAAATACATGAACACTTTTCAAATTGAGTGATTTTTAAAAAAACTGCATGAGGATTTTCCGAAATGCATGATTATTTTTTAATATAGGCAAGGTTTTTCCAAAATTTGTGAAGATTTATAGAAATGCATGAATATACAAAAATAGTTTTAATATTCCTACTTCATTTATTTAAAGATAAAAGTGAAACAAAAACTACTATAGAAGAATGCAGGAAAAAAGGAAAGGAAATAACTTGCAGATCGTACTATAACAGATTACATGTCAGAGCCGATTTTTTTATAATTAATAATCAATAATTCTGTAATTCGAAACTTGGTAAAGGGTGCATGAAAATTTTAACTATAGGAAGGACGCCATGAACAACAGCGTCCAGAGCTGGACGCCATTGAGAACCACGTCCACATGTGGACGCTATTGCCAATAACGTCCAGTTATGTGATTCGGTCAGTGCTCTAATTAAATTGAACTGAGTAGGTTTTCATTGATATATGGAAGTTTCATGAGCTGTAAAACCTAGTTCGCATACAATCATTGCTCCTTGACGTTGTCGTGTGGTAAGCAATTTTGGCCGATGTTACAAACCCAGCCACAACTCCATCAAACATCAAACACTAGGGATTACTGCTCTCTCGTATTGATTAACTCAAGCTTCAAATATGCTTGCAGGAGGGGAAATTGGGAAGGAAGTGAGCTAACCCTTATCAGTGTCCTTCAGTTCATTTTCGTGGCCCTGTGGATAAGCTATAGGAATAAGAGAGTGATGCTACTACTAGCCACATCAATAACACAGTTAGCATCCCACTCCTAATAAAAATATGACGTCTGACTCACTCATTGCCAGCAAACCACTTGGGGGAAGCAAAAGATCTTGCTGACTTGCGGGATCCAGCCAACTGTGTTGTCTCTTCTGAATTTGTGTTGCTCGGGCCATCTTTAGTTTCATCAGGCATGCACCTTCTTTGTCAGTCGTTGTTCTTGCTTTGCTCGTTTCGCTTTAGCACACTTGGCCATAGCATGATCGCGATGTTCTCTTGGAGACGTTGCATTCGGGGCATTACAGCCGACAATGCCGATCATCACAGGTGAGACACCGTCTCACCGACCGCTCGCCGTTATGATCCACCAATTGACCTTGTGGTTGGCACATGTGAGTTTTCCCACGATTTCATTGCATGTCCCAACAAGGTTAATAGGCAAGTTTAGGAGGCCAACAAGGTTGCCAAAAATTCAGCCGTGAGCCTGTAGTAGTTTATGCGGTGTTTGAGTGCATCATCATCGCAGGCGAGGCGTCAAGAATTGGTGAATGGGGCTAACGGTGAGCGGAGGGTGGGTAGTGGGGCTGTAGGAGCAGCTTATCGGGCTATAGGCGACGCTGCCTAGCTTGGGACGGGCGAGGCGATTAGGTCGGATGGAGATTAGCTAGCGACGAGTAGAGGGCTGGCAGCTGAAGGAACGACATTCCGATGACGGCTAGCGATGGTGCAACCTTTCTTTGGACGGGCAAGCGGATTAGGTTAGGTTGGATTGGGTTGGCTAAACCATGCATTGGACGCTGCTAACACTAGCGTCCAGACCTGAACGTGCTTCGCATTAGCGGCCAGCTTGGACGCCATTAGTCATAGCGTCCTTTCCATTTTTCAAACTTTAAAGTTACCTTTACCAGTTTTGGAATAACTAAATCATCATTTACTATTAATAAAAAAATCGGTGTCAGAGTACCCGGAAACTATGAAACGATCACAAATGTCTGAAACACACGTGAACCTCCATAAATTTCACGTGAAAAATATGAATATTTCGTCCCAAAAGAAAAAAGAAAGAATGTTTGCACCTTACTCCTTGAAAATTCGGCGAGTGACAAAAGCAAATGACATCTCTATCTATGTACAATACGTGAGCGGCCTGGCATATGCATTATCTCGTACCATCACATGAGGTTTTGCAAGAGGTGCACAAGAGCATTCGTGTAGTTCTCCGCGAGCTTCACCAGCGTCCCGGCCACCGCATCCGCCGCGCCCTCCAGCGCCTCCGTGAGCGCCTTCGCCGCCTCCTCGCTGCCGTCCCGCGTTGCCTCCATGAGCTCCACAACCGTGGACGCCGCGAACTCCGCCGTGCCGGCCACCACGCTCCAGAGCGACTCGAGAAACGCCGAGACGACGGCCACCGCCACGTCCCAGACTAGGTTGAAGACGAACTCGACCGCCGCTTCGAGCACGCCCTTGGTCGCATCGAGCGCCGCATCCGCCGCCTGCCCCGGCAGCCTGACCAGGTCCACGGCGGCGACGGCGAGGAGGCCCAGGCCCCGGAAGAGCACCAAGGCGGCGAGCTCCAGGCAGGAGCCCAGAAGCCACAGAGCTAGTCTTAACAGCACGACGAGTGCCATGCATGCACTTACTAGTGGCACAAACAAATGTGGAGTGTCCCAAGTTTAGATTATTTGGTGGCCCTGTGATGAGTACAATTTTTGTGTTGCTTGGAGTGCATGCCATGCAAGGAGAGGCGTCCAGGATGGGTGTTCCGTTCCTTGTAAGGTTTTCTTTGAGAGCCTGGGTAGCCTTTTTATGAGTTGTTGACGTGGCACCAACTCGTTGCTTCTAAGGTTTACTATGATCGTTGCTTGAATTTCGGTGCTTGAAATTCCATTTTCATGTGGTACATGTGGTATAAGCTATCTTGAAAAGCCCAAAAATTCCATACATATGCGTGCTCTTATGCATCGTTTTATTTAAACAGAGGCAAAAACTTTGCTTCATTTCATTGTTGATTAAGAGGCAGAAACTTCACTTCATCTCATTGATTAAGAAGAGGATTTTTAGCAATAGTCAGCACCCGCTCGCCATGGAGAAAACAAAAACACAAACCACTAATCTTCCTACATAACTGATCTCAAATACTTTGCCCGGCAATGCTCCACATGAAGCCTCGTTATTTACAGTGGCAATAATAGTTGAGTGCAAAGAGTAGACATTCCAAAAATCCGTGCATTTCACTCATTCCAGATTTCCCAGGAGGTGAGCATTAGCAACGACGTCAATGCTTTTATCCGATGGCCATTGGTGTGTGACGGACGATCACCATTCGCTAGAAGTTTGCAAGTTGGCCCAATCATCCAAAGATACATCCTCAAGACGAAGCCAATATCACACCAAATACGGATTGAGAACCGGCAACAAAACATGAGGTGTGCAGCAGGCTCCGACACTCTATTGCACAACTTCAATAACCCACAGTTTGGCAAACCCCGGCGATGGAGGTGGTCAGCTGTCCAAATTTTATTTTAAAAGATTAGCCACACGAAGAATTTAACTTTTGGGGACGAGTAATTGTTCCAAACTGCTGGTTTCATGATCGTCGGAGTGAGCCCTCAATCTGAGCCTTGTACACTGATTTCAATGAGTAGGAGCCCAAAGCAATGAGTTTCCAAAGTATGGCACCTCGAACTTCATTATTTAGAGCATCTCCAGCCGCGCCCCCAACAGGTCCCCCCAGGCGACTTTTTACGCGGGCCGGCCGAAAAAACACCCCAGTCGCGCCCCAAGATACCGAATCTGCAGCTCGGCCCGTTTTTGGGCCAGCGATCGCGAGGTCAACGCTGGCAAGACCTTTGGTGGCGCTTCGGGGGCTCCGCAAGGGAAAAACACGTCGCCCACACCGTCAGGCGAAAAGTCAAGCCAATCGTCCAGATTCGCCTCCCCCCCCCTGCGCGTGCTTGGCCGCCACCCTGCCGATCCCGACGCCGCCCACCGCCCACCACCGCTAGATAGGACATTCCCCGCCGGAAAAAGAGAAGAGGTTTCGTCGCGGCAGCCTCTCCGCCACCGTCCGGGCGATTTTTCCGGCGTTCCGATCGCGCAGGGGCAGTTTACCAGCGGGTGTGCTCCCACCGCGCCCGCAAGGTGTTCGGCATTTTGCCTGCTCGGCAATGGACTCGGACGACGAGGAGGCGCTCGTCGAGCTGCTGGAGGAGGAAGCCGATGCCGACGTCCAGGAAGAGGAACATCTCATGGTCCTCGCCGCCCTCGCCGGCCTGCTGGCGAGCAATGAAAAGCCGCGGCGAGGTGGCTCGGCGCCGGGGCGGATGAAAGCAAAGAACCGGCATCGTCTGGAAGGCTACTGCATGCTCTACTCGACTACTTGCCGACGCTCCATTTGCACGACGACAAAGTATTTCGGCGCCCGTTATCGGATGAGCGAAAACTTTTCTCACGATTGTGAATTCCATCCGGAGTTCGATACGGCTACTTCAAGTGCAAGAAGGATTGCACCGGCAAACTTGGATTCACCTCAATCCAGAAGTGCACGACAGCGATGAGGATGCTTGCATACGGAGCTCCCGGTGATTCACTCGACGACTATGGGCGCATGGCCGAGTCCACCACCATTGAGTGTTTCTGCAAGTTCTGCAGGGCAGTGGTGGCAGTGTTTGGACCGTAATACATGCGAACACCCAATGCAGAAGACACTGCTCAGATCCTAGCACAGAAATGCAGCAAGAGGATTTCCTGGGATACTTGGAAGCATCGACTGCATGCATTGGAAATGGAGGAACTGCCCATTTGCTTGGCAGGGGATGTCCAAAGGCGCCAAAGGCGGTTGCAGTGTGGTACTTGAGGCAATGGCCACACAGGACCTCTGGATTTGGCACTCTTTCTTTGGGATGGCAGGAACTCACAATGACATCAACGTCCTATAGTGCTCGCCTATCTTTGCCAAGCTTGTTGAAGGTTATTCTTCTCTAGTGAACTTCGAGGTCAATGGGCGGCACTACATCAAGGGGTACTATCTAGTTGATGGCATCTATCCGAGATGGTCGACATTTGTGAAGACTATCTCAAACGTTGTGCCAGGAGGCAAGAAGTCCCACTTTGCCAAGGTTCAGGAGGCTTGCAGGAAGGATGTCGAGCGGGCATTTGGTGTGCTCCAATCTCGATTTGCTGTTGTCTGGTACCCTGCTCAGACCTGGTCGAAAGATCAAATGTGGGAGATCATGACTTGTTGTGTCATCTTGCACAATATGATCATTGAGAGCGAGCAGGAAGAGCCAGTGTTTGACACTGAACCATACTACAGGCATGGTCCTCTTGCCGAAGTTGATCACCAGCTACCGGTAACCTGGACTGCCTACCTCAATATGCGTCAGGAGATCCGAGACCCACAGGTGCATCAACAACTGCAGCAGGATCTGGTGGAGCATCTATGGAGGATCAAGGGCGACGCCTAGCTCGACGTGTGATGAAATATGAGTTTTAATTTGTTGAACTATATAATTTGTATTGAACTATTTGTTGTTGCACTATTTGTTGAACTATTTGATTTCTATTGATTTTCTGTGATGAACTATGTGATAAAAAGATTATTTATGTTGAAAATTCACGCCGAATATTGGCCGATTCTCGCCGATATCGGGCCATTTTTCATCGACAATGGACCGAAAACTGGGCCGACATCGGCGCCTGGGGCGACGGCTGGGTGCCCAACCGCCCCAGAGCCGATTATACCACTGGCTCGCCCCTAGGCGGCGAATTTTATGCCTCCTGGGGGAGCCAACGGCTAGAGATGCTCTTAGGTGTACCCCCTAAGAAGATCCCGAAGTGAGAAAAATTCCATGATGTGCTTCACATTCAAACCCGCTAATATGCCAGTCTTGTTGATCCATTCATCGCCCATAAGTGCCTCGATGATGGTTCTCTTCTTAAGCTTATAGACTACTTAAAAATTCAGGGGGCTATCTCTTTAGGCTTCACCCATCAAGTCATGGCGCATGCCAAAATTTTGTCAACTTCCCGTCTCTGATTGTGATGGTAATGCACTTGTAAAAATGATCCATGTTGAGTTGTTGACCACATCACATAGGGTTCCCATGCCAACCCACACCTTGGTCCGTTTTTTCTGCTCAAGCCACGGCCACCTAAGATGGAGGGACCTCGCAATTTTTTTAATGTCGAGGATCCCCAACTCCCCAAAGTTTGTTGGGTGGCAAACAAGATCCCGTTTGACTTTCCATTGCGCTCTCGAATCCTTGTATGAACCAACCGTAGAAAGATCTTAGAAGGTTGATGATGACTTTGGTCATTCCCTTAGGAAGGACGAGCATAGTTAGGTGGTAAAATATTGCCCGGTGAGGATGGATTCCACAAGAGCGCAACACTCGACAACTATAGAATACTTCATCCCAATAAACTTCTTCGTGATTTTTTCAATGAGGAAATGAAAGTACACTCCATGCAACCTGTAAATCGTAAGCGGTAGCCCCAAGTATCGCATTGGAAAGGTTGTAGTTATAGCTGGGAACAACTCCATGATCATAGGAAGATCAATGTCCACACATCAAATAAACACAACTAGACTTTTGTAGGAATTGGTCTCGAGGCTCGTGGCCACACCAAAGTTTCTCAATAAAGCTGCAAGGTTACCAATATATTGCTTAATCGGTGCCACAAAGACGACCATGTTGTCAACATACAAGTCTGAAAGCAAGGTCCCCTTTCGTCGATGGTGTTCCGCAAAGTACCCGAACAACTGTACAATAACTTGCGTCGATTTGTATGACAGTGGGACGTAACTTCAAGTTATCAGATGGACACAGAGGACTTCAATGTGGAGTCCCTGAGTTTCAAGGTGGTTGATCTCGATGGAATGTTTTAGATCGAATCTAATCTAGGCTAATAAAACTAGAGCGTCGATTCCGTTGTATTGGGGCTTGAAGTAGAAGCTGCCCCTTTTCCTTTGGTCTTGAGGCTTATTTATAGCTTGTCTTGGCCCGCCAGGCTCTTTCGTGTTTTGATCCCTGATAATCCCATTGTCATAGCACTTTTCAAAGATGAAGGTAGTATGGAGTGTTAAACACACAAGGAGGTAGGGTACTGCTGCAAAATACTTTGCGTACAGCGCACTGCACATTCGCTTTTCCAAACTGCAGCGAAGTGAAAAGGATAGCTGGGTCTCAAATCAAGAAACAAACTGCCATATATGTACACAGAAACCGAATCAAGAAACCAGATCAACTAACTTCCCATGGCATCAGTCAGCTCGTCTGACTGCATGCATCATAGGGGAGTACTGACGATATCAATACTTTTGCACTCTCCAGCTGCTGCCTTGAACATTCATCGTCAACTCTGCCATCCTCCTTGCAATGCCTGTCGATCTCAAAGAAGCTCTCGCGCAGAGAATCATGAGTGAGCTGCAGGTTCTTAGAGGCTGACGAGCTGCTGCTGCTGCTGCTCCCAAGCAGCTTGTCGCAAACAAAGCGTGCCAAGCCTAAGACGATGCCATGCTCCGCTCTCTGCAGCGCCAACTGGAGGCTGGCGAGCAAAATGCCACCCACAGAATCCAGGATTTTAGGGCTTCCTTTCCTCAGCAGGGCCACCATCATTTCTGCTAGCTTTCTGGACGACGGTGACTCCTCGTGCTCGTTGCCCTGCTCGCTCTGATCATCCTCCTTAGGTTCCTCAGTCTCAAGCAGCTCGTTTTTGGCCAGGGCAGCAACCCACAGTGGTAAGTCAGAGTCATCCAAGTTGCATGTCTTGTTAGCCATCTCACTTTCTGGCCCGATCAACCAGCGGCATCCAAGACCCAATATCAGGACTGGCAGCCACTGTTTTACAACTGAAACTAATGTGAGAGCAAATCTTGGGCCTGCAAATGATTCGACAGCAGGTACAAGATCAAGAAGATTATTTGCGAGGCGGAAGGCCTCCTCTGGGGGACTCGACGACTCGGTTGAGCTTGCTAGCACCAAATGAAGCAGCTTGGCTGCGTAAGTGAAGGAGCTTCGTGTAAGGATCAGTATGTCTTTCAGATTGTCCCCATTGAAAGATGAGCCCTCACTGTGCCTTTTCATGGCTGACACTGCATATTTTGTGTAAGATGATGCAAATCCCACACATCTTACTTTACTCTCGTTGACCAGCTTGATGGTTGTCGTATCAACAATGAACTTAAGAATTGAAGTGCCAAGCATAATCACATTTATTGTGCCTTCTGCTGGACTTCCTGCACAAGATGCTATCAGAACATCAGATAATCAGTTGAGTTGACGAATAAACGATTCAATTTAAAGAGGGTTACCACATAACGAGTTTGTATGGGTTTGGTGTAGCCATACCTTCAGGGGTGACATGCTGCTGATGTTCATGTTCTGCAGATTTCTTATTCTTGTTCAATGTTGACGTTGAGTCAGTGGAAACAGTAACAGATCCATTTACAAATCTGGCATAGCATCTCAGCAGACGGTCCAGTGACTGGTTGACAATTGTCGACTGACACAAGATGAAAGTTACAATTAGACTGGCAAAATATTAGATACAAACACTGAGTAACATTCACATAGATCTATGGAAAGCTATCTAAGATAACAGTAGTGCAATCAACGAATCATGGTTTTGTTCCTATTGATGCCTACCAGATAAATACGCTTTATCAACAAGATATAGGTGTTGTGGCACTGCGCGAATGGACTCACCTCAGAGCAGCTCATGTTTGTTTGATCAACATCCTGAAGAGCACTATATGTAGCCAAACTCAAATAAGCAAACACTGGAGAGAGGTCTAGAGATTCCAAATGTAAGCATTGCTCAATGTACACTTGAGAAATGACCTTCAGAGAAGAATATGCAATTTCTGCATAAGATTGCAGAAAAGCAGCCCTCATTTCCTCTGCTTTTAGTATTTCATTGAGCTGCCATGCTGCTCCCCCTACAGCAGTAAGTTCTTCATTACTCAGGATTACTGATGTGGATGACCTATTTCCATCCACATCGTCAGATCTTGCTGGCGTTTTCTTAAGCGACTTCCCTTTCTTCCTCTTTGTAGATGCCACAGGGCACGATGGAGGTTCAAGTCCATACATCCCAGAAAAATAAGAGGCTTTAGATTGCAAAATATTAGTCAATTCTTCAAACATTTCATCAGACCGGCCACTCAAATGTACCAACTTATGCGCTGCCAGCAATGCTTCTTGACATTCTTCCTGCTTGGAAGTCACAGCAGCATTCACAATTATGTTCATGCATTCGATATGTAACACACATAGATCGTCAGGTGATATCGCTGGCACCATGCTGAGAAGAGCAGCCTGGGCACCATCAGAAACTGCAGTTTTAAAGAGCAGCTTCAGTTTAGCATTTGCAAAGTACTCTCTCAAAGCAACCAAACTAGAGCCTTCATCAGATAAGCTTTTTATTAGTTTGGCGGAAGCAATAACAAGACCATCAGTCTGCGCTGAGTTCAATCCTGATGGTGACAATGCCAGAGTAATAGAGACTTTGATAAACTCAACAAGAGACCGCGGGGATGATCCTTCAGACAGAGCAAATTCACAAAACCTTGCCCCAGCTGCCGGCGATCTCTTTATGAGTGCAATGCAGCGAGCACATGCTTCTTTCAAAGGCAACTTAGATGGAAAGTAAGAAGGAATGAGAAGCTCTGTGATTTTTTTAGCAACACGGGGATGATCATCTGCAAGTGAAGATAATAGAGTACCCAAACCAACAACCTGAACAGAAAAGTGTGTATTAAAATCCTACCCAGAAATATGTGCTCAAATTGAAAATTCTGTAAATGCAAAGGTCAGTTGGGCTACAGTGTAAACAAAGATATGCATGCGATAACTATGTACCATACCTTATTGTACTGGAAAGATCGAAGATCACGAATAGCTAACAGGAGATCTACAGCAGCAGCTCTGACAGATAAAGCGGGATCAGAAACCATATCGCTTAATCTTGGAAGTAGCACTTTCAGTATGTCATGACTTTGTGGATTGTCAAGCAAGTATATCAGACCATTCAGTGTTGATAGACGAACTTCATTGCAAGAATCTTTGGACATGTCATCAACAATTTTACTCAATTTTTTTGAAATGGTTGGTGATGGAATAACTTCCCAAAACTGGTTAAGAATACGGCAAATTCCTTCAACTGTGACTGCCCGTATTTCTGGGCAGTCATCCATGAGAAGTTTGTCGAGAAGGAAGAACTGCTTCTCTAACAGAGGATCATTGACATCCTTTGTCACATCTGGGTCTTCAAGGGGAAATAAATCCAGTAGAAGATGTAAAGCATTACGGCGAACATTAGAGTTTGCAACCTGCCACAAAGTAGAAGCTTGATATAACCATAAGAATGTCTAAACTTAAAGTGTTCCATACCTACTATTTCTTGACAAATACATGTTAAAAGTGAAACGGGAGAAGTGATTACAACTTCCTGAGTGCAAGCTAACCTTGAAGTAATCCATTGAATTTAGTAAATTTGAAGTAATCCATTGAATTTAGTAAACTTGAAGTAATCCATTGAATTTAGTAAACTTGGCCAATGTTCTAAAAAGATGACAGGTTGTAATGTTTCTCTCATACGTAGAGCATCAACAGTGATGACCAGCTATGCAGCTTTGGGAGTGTGGTTGGGTTATTTGAAAGCAACGGTATACATGATATTCTACCTATATACTCCCTCCGTTCCTAAATACTCCATTTGTCTTTCTAGAGATTTCAACAAGTGACTACGTACGGAGCAAAATGTGTGAATCTACACTCTAAAATATGTCTATATACATCCGTATGTGGTAGTCCATTTGAAATCTCTAAAAAGACAAATATTTAGGAACGGAGGGAGTAGAATCAGATACTGTTCAGTATGGATTAATCAAATGTTCATATGCATTGCTATTTTAGACATGAATAAATTCCAGTAGGCAAACTGTTAGCTAGAGTATCACAGTACTGACAAATTTCATTTTGTCAAGAAACCTGATCATTGTGTAGACTCTCCCTTGTGAGAAGATCTGCAAGCTAACATGAGATACAAACACTAAGAGGCTAAGATATCATGTTACAAAGTTGTGTGAAATTGTGGATGCTTTTCAAGTTTACAGTCATGTGACGAGTCAAACCATTTTGTTTGTTTGTTTTGTCAGCAAGTACTTTGAAGCTCTGCTAACACTACTAGGACCAGGCATTTTAGCATAGCCCACTGTCTGACTATGACATTCTTACACCTTTCCTAAGCGAACCATTGTAGTAGTACTATAATTCATCACCAAATCAGTTGAATTGTGATTTCATCAACAGCAGAGCAAGCATTTTTCAAGTGATTATTGGTATTATACATACTCGCTTCCCTCAGGTACCAATTCCAATTCGTACCAACACTAGCCACATATAGTTCCACCACCCATCAGAGAAGAGCAAGACGATGCACGCACCTGCAATGACCGGAACAGCACAGGCTCGGACAGGCTGAACACCAACTTTTCAACTCCAGCCACTGCCTTCTGCTCGACGAACGCCCAAAGTATCCTCCTGGCGGCCTTGGCCACCTCCTTGTCAGCGGCATGGACTGCTGCCTCGACCATCCCCTGCAGAAACCCTTCCCCAATCTCCCCTCTGACCCACCCTCCGTCCTTCCACGCTCTGAACACCACCTCGCCGTAGGCGACCACGGCCGCGCGCCTCCTCGCATCATCCCCACCTGGGCCCTTATGAACTCCAGCCCCTCCCTGGCGAGCCCCTCGCTGACCCCGAGCACCAGCGCGAGGAGCTTCCTCCCTTCCTCGGCCTTGAGGAAGTGGGGGGACACGAAGCAGCGCAGCAGGAGCACCTTGAAGTCCGAAATGCTCTCGTCGGTGTAGTCGAGCAGATGCAGCGCTTCGCGGAGGGCGAAGAGGCGGCGGAGGAGCGGCCTGGCGTTGGAGCCGGAGGTGAGCGCCTGGGAGAAGAGGTAAGGCAGGGTCTGGGCGACGAGCGCGTCGCGCCCCGGAGCCCCGGCGCGCCAGGCGAGCTCGAAGCAGGAGGCGGCGAGCGCGGCGACGGGCGGGTCCTCGGTGGCGAGGAGCGCCAGGCGGTCGTGGAGGAGCGCGAGCGGGCGGAGCAGGTCGTCCCATCGCGGCGGGTGGGAGGGGTGGGTGAGGAGGAGGTGGAGGAGGACGGCGGCGGCGGCGAGGGGGGAGACGGAGCCGGGGTCCGGGTCGGGGGAGAGGGCTTGGGCTAGGGTTTGCGGGAGGGAGAGGAGGACCGGGTGGGAGTCGGGGAGGGAGTGGACGGTGTGCTTGAGGTGGGGAGGGGTCTTGAGAGCTGCGGCGGCGGTGGGAGTGGGGAAGAGGGTGGCGGCCAGGGCGAGGAGGTCGGCGGAAGAGGAGGGCGCAGCCCCGTCGGCGGCGGCGGCGGCGGCGGGGGTGGTGCGGCGGCGGCGGCGCACGGGCGGCATTGCGGATGTGGGGTGAGATTTTCTGGTGGGGTTTGAAATGGGACGGAGGGAGGTCGACAGATTTGGGGAAATTTTGGGAGGGAGAGGCGGCGAAAAGAGAGCGCAAACCAAAAGATTTGGGGTGTGTTGGTTACGCGAGTTTGATTTAATGGGTGTTTGATTTAAGTCTTATCTTAGGCAAGATAATTTTTTGTTACATTAGAATCTCACATTAAATATACTCAAAAAATGTGGCAAGATTTTCTTAGACTTGCCAATTTATGGCTTCTATTTTATTGAACTAACCTTAGGCAAATACTACCTCGCTTAACCGTTTTTTTCCTCACAGAATGCTGGAACCAGCATTTCGAAAGGATCCAAGGGAACGGTGACGCGTAGCTAATTCGGGTAATTTTGTTGGGAGCATCGATGGCGGGCATTTTTGAAACCACCATAGTGCTATCATTATAGTCTATTTTTGTTGTGAACGTCGACGGTGAGCGTCGACAATAAGAATGGGGACAACTGTCAACTGTCAACGCCATGTGCCTATGTATTTTCTCTGATCTCATGCATAATGGAAAGAAAGCGATGAGAAGGAAGGTGGCCGGCCGAAATTTGGGAGGGTTGGTCAAAATTTGGGCCGACTAGTGTTGGCTAGTGGGTGCATCCGTGCATAGAAAAGGCGTGAGTTGGAGTGTGCAGCGAGTGTTGTATGTTATATTGTGTATGTTTATGTGCATGTCTTAGAGAAAACCACCCCAGCCTTCAGAGATGCTCTCTCTCTCTCTCTCTCTCTCTCTCTCTCTCTCTCTCTCTCTCTTGATCGATCGATATGCATTCTAAGAAAAATTACAGCTTTTCGCAGAGTGCTTCGAGCTCCGGCAAGCTCCATGGGTGGGAATGTTGCATGACATCCTAGGCTCCGTGCTCTGCCGACTCCCTTGCCTCACCGATCGCGCCATCCTTTGCTCCATCTGCCACTCGTGGTTGGACTCCACTCGCCATCAGCGCCCATCCCCGCCGCTCCTGCTTATCTTGCTCTCCAAGTCCATCTTCGCCAGCTTCACCACCTTTGGGTCGATGACTGCCAGCTGCCATATTCCTCTTCCCAACACCATGTTGGTCGAGAAAGTCCAATGTGTGAGGATCCTTTGATGGTTGGCTCGTGGTGTTGCAGCCAATGCAAATCCGGATACTACCGTTTGAATGGGTACTTCCTATTGAATATCTTCTCCCAGTGCATGATCAGGGGTGGTTATTTACCAAGGTGGTCGTGTTTGCTTCACGACTCGATCCCAAGGCATTCTCGGTCAATAGCCTGCCACCTTTTGCTCTTTGGTTCTGGGCGGCTCGGGAGGGATTCATGAGACTTTTTAATAGGTTTTGCATGTAAGTAACTGTTGTGAGATTTTTTATCTGAGCTAACTAGGATTGTGGACTGAGCGGTCAACAGTGTCAAACCCGGTCAACGGGGTCAAAACGAGGGTCAAGGTCAAATGTTGCACAGTTTTGATATCTCAGGGTTGAAATTGGTATAGTTTTGAAGTTCCGGGTTGTTCCCTAGACTTAGTGACAATTAATGGTTGTAATATGGACTTCTCTCCATTTTAATTTTGTTGAGTTTGTCTTCCCGTAGGACCACTTTTTGGATCTATTTAGTTTTTACCGGTATGGTGTGTTCTTTTTCTTGGTTTATTTTTGTGTGGAATTGGAATCGTTACTTGGTGATATGGTGAACAAACTTTTTGATGTTTATCTTGGTTTATTTTTTTTTGTGGAATTGGATTCCTTCAATCTTTAATGTTGTTTCATAAGCATTAAATTTGGTTTCCTCCTATCACAATGCTTTGTTCCATTATTAGCAGTCATGAATTATTCCATGTGTACTTTGTATTGTCCATGGTGCACTGTTCTACTCCCTCCACTGTAGTTGAAGCCATGGATTTTAGCAGGCTCAGGGTCTTGTATAGGAGAATGATTATGTATGACTAGGGATGACATTTACATGCTAGTTTATTATTTGGAGACAGGGCATGGTGTTTCGGATAAATATATACACCACAATTTAGACATTTTATTAGTTGTACTTAAGCTATGCGACAGAAGAAAGTACAACGCATGGTTCCTGTCTCCCGCGGTAAATAAAATGGGTAAGTTCCAATTATATTGCCCAAACAATTGGTAGCTCACTTGGTTTGACCGCTTGCAGGTTAACTGCTACTGGCGTGGGCTAGACTCCGACCACACGCGACAGCCTTCAACCTAACGAGAGATCCAACCTAGTTGGGCCACGAAGGGTTCAGACTGCCGAGAGATCCCGATGGAACATGTCACGCGAGTAGTGAGGAGGGTTCCAGTGAAGTTCGTTGCGAGACTAAATTGTGGCTGACTCATCCTTGGGCGCTATATGGGTACCTTTAAAAGCTTTAAAGTACATGGATGCATAGGCTATAGGTTGGATATCCCAGATAAGCAGCAATTGATGGATAGACTATGTTGCAGTCATTCATGATACCATCCATTCCTGTTCCCAAGCAAAGTTGCATACTACGTATCTGAGAAATTGGCTATATTGATGCAAGCAGAGGGCAAGCTAGCTACTCCACTGTTGGCCGCAGGAGATAGTAGCAAACGCCCAACATTTACCTATATATGTGCGTCGATGAAGTGTCAATTAGGTGGCACAAGTGTATTCGCACCGGAGAGAATCTAAAAGTCGTACCAAATAGTAGATGGATAGATACCAACAACAACCAACTTAAATTCTACCGCCTCTTGGTTTAACCAGCCAAGTAGCTCGTACTGATCTTATGTCACGAGAGTAGCTCTGGAATTGGTAATCATTCATGCAATGGTACTAGTTTTTTCTGCAGCTGATCTTATCTATACAGTGGGCGTACAGATGCGCATTTGATGTTGTAAAGATATCTCCAACTCAAGCACATGAATCCGCATGCATGCGAGCGGTACAGTTTACGTGCTTCTGTCCAGTGGTCTTTCGCTACTATCTCCGTACGAAAATATTAGACGTTTTTGTTGGCTAAAATAGCCTACCAAAACGTCTTATATTTTGATACCGAGATAGTACTTGTAAATTAATCCCCACCGTAAAAAACATAAAGATAACTATGTTCTTTCAATATAAATGGATTAAATCATTTCTATATACAATGTCTATAACAAATGTGGGAGTCACCCGGTTTGCATTGAACTTACGAAACAACTTTGGCCCCGAGAAATTCGTCACATATAAGATCCTATAAATACCATGCTCAGTTAATAGCTTAAGAGCATGTCTGGATCACAGTAAGGAGCAGCCTTACCAACATTTTTGGCGTTGATTGATGGTGTTGGCTTACGTTTTGATGAAAACAAGGTTTTTTTTTGTATGGCTCCTGTATGAGAGGCTGACATATGGGCTCGACCATGTCAAAACAACCCAACATATAGCAAGCGAGGTGCCCGAAGAATCAACGAAAAATTCTCCTCTTGCTTCTCATGAACATTCTCGTCTTGAAAGGACCAAATTAAAGAACGCAATCCAAGTACGTGGGTGGCCTGCCGAGGATGATTTTTTGACATTTTATCATTGTTTTAGTCATAGATGTAAACATTCAACACATGAATGACAATAATCCCACTTTTTTTATCATGGAAATGGTACTACTATGACAGAGATTCATTTCATTTTTGCAGAATTTTCCCATATGGGTTTTTTCCTCTCTCTCTCTCTTTTTGCGGCTGGTCTTTTCCTTGTAGTTTGAGACCAAAATTCGAGCTATGCATGCAGAAGCAAAGAAGATAAACTCCCACACGATTACTCAGAAAAAGGGAAAAAAAATACAGACAATGTTCATATTTGGATTGTAGCGTGCACACATGAAGTCTGAGGGTTGCCAGTCTTCTTGAAATGAGGCGAATTTTCAGGTTTACGTTAGTGGGTGCATAGAAGAAGTGTGACTCGACTTAGAGTGTGCATTGAATGTGGTATACGTATACTCCATATGTCTCTATGCACATGTTTGTACTACACCTTCTTAGTAGACACTATATATTGCTCGTAGAGGTTGACTTTTGTCAGTCTATTTTATTTTTCCGTGTTTCTTCTTTTTCTTTCTTGTAAATCATTTTGGCTTGTTTTTTTTTTTGCGGGATAATGTGGGTTTGATTCCTCAGAAACAGAATTACAGTCTGCTAGAACATCATGAGTAACGATGTTCCGCATACGGCACAAGAATCCAACAAGCGGTGCTACCACCGTATCTTCCTCTACTAGCTAAACTATGAGCAACTCTATTTTGATGACGCTCAATTTTCAACGGAATAAACCCACGCGAGTCCGTAGTTTTCTTGATCTCCAACATGAGATGATCGTTTTCAAATCGGTCCAACGAGTCATCAGTCTATTCAGCAACACCGGTCGCGTTATTGGTTTGGATCACAATTGGCAATTCTGACCGTTGTATACTCATTGACAATCCTTCAAGAATAG
Source organism: Aegilops bicornis (assembly GCA_021605145.1). NCBI lineage: Eukaryota > Viridiplantae > Streptophyta > Magnoliopsida > Poales > Poaceae > Aegilops > Aegilops bicornis. Next base: position 147,504 of record JAHIAL010000088.1, on the reverse strand, counting down.
CGCTAATCTCTGCTTCAAGGGAATCTTTGCAGTTGAACAGGTACCGATAGGCCGAGAAGATAACCTCCCCCTCGAAATCCCTAAGCACCATGCCGGACCCACTAGTCCTGTCTTCTTCACAAATGATCCATCCGTAGATAGTGCGACCCATCCCAGGGGAGGTTTTGGCCAGGGTGCACGTTTAGCACTAATAGGAGCCGGGCTGGCCACCTGTTCATCCACGGTCATTTTTCCTTTAATGATATCCTCAATGCTGTGCTTCTGGGCCTGATTGAAAGAAGATAAATAGCTGCATAAAAAGTCTTTTGTGATGTCAAGCGGTGGAATGGCTTTATGGTGCAACTGGTCATTCCGTACAGACCATATACGCCAAAGCAACATGATAATCATTGCGCGTATCTTCTCTGTCCTATCCGCAAGCAGTGACATTAACCATTCCGGCCCCGTGTAGATTTACTCATCATTAGTCGGGAGTGGCCAAACCTGCCTCATTGTATTCCATATCGCGACAGAGCTTGGACATGTTATTAATGCATGAAATGAGTCATCCTTTGAATCTCCGCACAGCCGACAAACTTCAGATTCGCTAATGTGACGCTTTACTTTGCATGCTGCAGTAGCTAACATGCCAACCGAGACCTTCCATGCAAATGTCCGCATTTTATGTGGTACTCGGGCCTTCCACACCCAGTTCCAACAGGCGCGATCCCCCTCGGGTCTTGAGCTGCTAGCACCTGGGTTGTGACGTCGTATGTCCTCCTGCATCGCCCAATGGTAGGCCGATTTGACTGAGAATTGCCCGAACTTGCCCGGAAACCATGCAAGAAAATCATCATCCTGGCTTGGTGATGTTCGAATGCTCCGGAACACTTGCACGTCTACCGGCCAAAAATGTTCATATAGAAGATCAATATTCCAATTACCTCTATGATCAAGAAACTCAGAAACTCTGTTCAGTCGACATCTTCTTTTTGGGGTAATTGGTTTTAGCACAGGCCCTCTTGGGATCCATGAATCTCGCCAAGTTCTGATACTATTTCCGTTACCCACTCTCCATATCATGCCTTTTTTCACCAGCTCTAGCCCATGTTCTATACCTCCGCATGCAGTGAAGCATTGCCGGTAAACACAGTGTCCACCAAGCTGCCAGAAGGGTAATATTTGGCACACAACAGTCTCGCGACTAAACTTTCGGGGTGTTCAATTAATCTCCATGCCTGCTTGGCTAGGAAAGCTTGGTTAAAAGCTCTCATGTCCCTGAATCCCATTTCACCCATAGCTTTGGGTAGTATCATTTTATCCCAAGCAAGCCATGCCATTTTCCTCTTCCCATTCTCCACACCCCACCAAAGATTGCCTTATCATGCAGTCAAGTCATCACAAACTGACATGGGCAATTTAAAAACACTCATAACATATGTAGGTATTGCTTGTTGAAAGGGATCGAGAAGAGGTGTCTAGAGGGGGGTGATTAGACACTAAGTACCAAAAGTTGCAGTTTTTATCTTCTTTAAGTTTAAGTGGAGTTTAGGCACAACTTTAACATTCACAATACATAACAAGCAAGCATGCAAAGAGTATATGAGCAGCGGAAAGTAAAGCATGCAACTTGCAAGAATGTAAAGGGAAGGGATTGGAGGATACAAACGCAATTGGAGACACGGATGTTTTTGTCGTGGTTCCGATAAGTGGTGCTATTGTACATCCACGTTGATGGAGACTTCAACCCACGAAGGGTAGTAGCAGTTGCATGAGTCCACGGAGGGCTCCACCCAAGAAGGGTCCATGAAGTAGCAACCTTGTCTATCCCACCATGGTCGTCGCCCACGAAGGACTTGCCTCACTAGCGGTAGATCTTCACGAAGTAGGCGATCTCCTTGCCCTTACAAACTCCTTGGTTCAACTCCACAATCTTGTCGGAGGCTCCCAAGTGCCACCTAGACAATCTAGGAGACAACACCCTCCAAGAAGTAACAAATGGTGCGTTGATGATGAACTCCTTGCTCTTGTGCTTCAAGTGATAGTCTCCCCAACACTCAACTCTATCTGATAGGATTTGGATCTGGTGGAAAGAAGGTTTGAGTGGAAAGCAACTTGGGGAAGGCTAGAGATCAAGATTCATATGGTAGGAATGGAATATCTTGGCCTCAACACATGAGTAGGTAGTTCTCTCTCAAATAGGATCTTTGGAAGTGTAGGCTTGTTCGATGGCTCTCTCCGAATGAAGAGGAGGTGGAGGGTATATATAGCCTCCACACAAAATCTAACTGCTACACACAATTTACCAATCTCGGTGGGACCGAATCAACAAACTCGGTCGACCGATTCAAGAAACAATGTGATCATAGGATTTTCGTGGGACCGAAATGCAACCTCGGTGGGACCGATATGGTTAGGGTTAGGGCATAACGTAATCTCGGTGAGACCGATTACACAAACTCGGTGAGACCGATTTTGGTAATTAGCTAACCAGAGAGTTGGCCAGGCAAACTCGGTGAGACCGATTACACAAACTCGGTGGGACTGATTTTGGTAATAAGCTAACCAGAAAGTTTGCATTGTAATCTCAGTAGTACCGATCGCTCAAACTCGGTGAGGCCGATTTTGGTAATGGACATACACAGAGAGATTACAATCCCATCTCGGTGAGACCGAGATCCCTATCGGTGAGACCGATTTGCCTAGGGTTTGTGGCAGTGGCTATGACATCTGAACTCGGTGGCGCCCGGATAGAAAGAATCGGTAATGAGAGTTTGACTTTAGGTTTTGGTGGATGTGGGAAAGTAGTTGAGGGCTTTGGAGCATATCACTAAGCTAATCGTGGAGCAAGAAACTCATTAAGCAATACCTCATCCCTCCTTGATAGTATTGGCTTTTCCTATAGACTCAATGTGATCTTGGATCACTAAAATATAAAATGCAGAGTCTTGATCTTGAAGCTTGAGCCAATCCTTTGTCCTTAGCATCTTGAAGGGGTTCCACATCCTTTAGTCCATGCCACTCCATAGTTGAACTTGTCTGAAATATGCTAGATAAAAGTGTTAGTCCAACAATAGATATGTTGACATTAATTACCAAAACCACCCAGGGAGCACTTGTGCTTTCAATCTCCCCCTTTTTGGTAATTGATGACAACATACATCAAAGCTTTAGATAAAGACAGAGAGAATAGCAAGTAAAGCTTTGGAAAGACATGTAACAAGCATAGGCTCCCCCTACATGTATGCAATCATGTGAATATGGAATATAAAAGCATGTGAATGCATGAACGTGACAGAGTAAGCAATGAGTTACATGTATCTTGGCCATATGCATCAGAGCAAAAGATAGCAATAGATGTGTACCTTCATGCTCATGAGTCCTTCTTGCAAACAATATGTACATCAGCAAGAATTCCTCATACACATGACTGTGATGCATATACTTACCTTGTGGTCTTGAGTTGGCTTAGGATGGAGTGAACCTGCGTAAACAAGGTTGGATAACATAGATACACCTACTAGCCAGAGCAAACAGAAGAAACCACAAGAATACCAAAACTGGGATGACATGTAGATAGTGAGTACTAAGTACCACATTTGATGTAGACATGTCCCCAACGGAAAAGATGTGCAATGAATTTAAATGATTTCTTTCCCTTAGATGTCTTGCTCCTCGAATCTAGCATGGGATACTGGGAGAAGATAGGGAACAGAAAATCAGAGCAAAAAGGCAAAAACAGAGCTAATGCAAATAAGCACATATGAACATGTCTTTATTTCCCCTCAAGAAGACATGTGGCATCTCTCCTCTTGAACAACAAGCATCTGGGATCCTTGAGAATTACTCTCTGCTTGAGTATTCTCTCCCCCTGGAGATCTCTCTCTCCCCCTATAGAGGTGATACTCTCTCTCCCTTTGGAAGTGATAAGTTTTGATGGGATCTCTCTAAGTGATAAGCTTTGATGTGATCTCTCTCTCCCCCTTTGACATCAATTTCCAAGAAGGGCCTTCTGGAAGTTGTCGTGAATGGGTTTGGTCCTTGAGTCACAACACAAAGTAATCGGATAAAAATGTGATGCTTGTAGAGGACAAGATTCATTGAGTGGAGCTGGAACAAAAGTAAAACAGGAACAAGTGGCAAGATGTTTTTCTTGTAGTAAAGTTGATGGCACCGAGTAGTTTGCTTCGGTGGCGCCGAAAGGATTCGGTTGGACCGAAAGCAACAGATCGGTGAGATCGAGTTCATCGCAGAGAAAACATGTGTCACCTCAGCTCACTAGACAAGTAAGATCTCACAAGGATTTGCAAGGAATTAACTGAAGGATATGAAATGAATTGGATGCAGGGAATGCAGAACAAAGAGAAAAGAAAGAAATCTAGATGAAGTTTTTTTTGAAAGGGGAAACAAACAGGCATGAGACAAATGCAAAAGCACAGAAAAAAACACAAGTAAACTTCATCTAGAGATGGTCGGCATGCATAAGGTCACCTATGTTAGAGTATATTGACTTAGGAGTCAAGTGAGATCACTTGATCATAGGTCATACTCATCGCTTAAGCTCAAAATGGGGTTACCATTTATCGCTTAAGCATCTTGATGTATTCACATCTTGTCGAGGTGCTTTGACTCATGACTTTGAGTAAAGCTCCTCTAAGATGGAATGACATACCTTGGGTGGTGGTGTTGATCATGTAGTTGAACTTGCGTGGGTTGCTCAAGTAGATGTAGTTCATCAAGAGTTTGGAGCACCACTTGGAATTTGAGTTCATCTTCCTACATGGGTTAGTTCTTCCAAGGAGGAGCACTTGTGTATCCAAAATGACAATCATGAAACTCATCATAGAATTTGTCAAAGGATATGTTTGAAATGTTCCGTGCTTCCTTGTTCTTCAACCACCATTGTGTAGAGACTTGGTGATGTAGAGATTGCTCGAGATATGAGTGGGTTACAATCTCATGGAATTCGATTCATCCAAGTACCTACACGGGTTAGATAACATGCAAGATGCACATATATCCAAGACATAAGATTATCATCATAAGAGAAATATCAAGGATTAGTCATAAGCTCATGTCTTGCATGTATCCAATGGAGTTTCTACTCCAAGTTTGAAGCATCAATGATGTTCAATTCACCTCTTAACCTGCAAAACACTTTCTCATCAAGTGGTTTAGTGAAAATATCTGCTAATTGCTTTTCGGTGCGAACATGCTTAAGTTTAATGTCACCCTTAGCAACATGATCTCGAATGAAATGATGATGAACTTCAATATGCATAGTTCGAGAGTTTTGCACGGGATTGTGAGCAATCTTGATAGCACTCTCATTGTCACAAAGTAATGGAACATGTTTCACATATATCCCATAATCTTTAAGAGTTTGGGTCATCCAAAGTAATTGAGCACAACGTGAACCAGTGGCAATGTATTCCGCTTCAAGCCGGTGGATAAGGATATCGAGTTTTGTTTCTTGGAAGACCAAGACACAAGAGATCTACCAAGAAATTGACAAGTACCGAAGTGGACTTTCTATCAACCTTGTCTCCGGCATAGTCCGAGTCGGAGTAGCCAACAAGATTGAAAGAGGCCCTCTTAGGATACCAAATGCCAAAATTTGGTGTATGAATTAAGTATCTCACTATCCTTTTCACGGCCTTAAGGTGACATTCTTTAGAGCAGCTTGATATCGTGCACACATGCACACACTTAGCATGATATCGGGACGTGAAGCACATAGATATAACAATGAACCAATCATAGAGCGATAAACCTTTTGATCAACCGATTTACCATCTTTGGTCAAGTCAAGATGTCCACTAGTAGGCATGGGTGTAGTCATACCTTTGCATTCTTGCATATTGAACTTCTTGAATAAGTCCTTGGTGTACTTCGTTTGAGAGACAAAGGTTCCCTCCTTAGTTTGCTTGATTTGCAAACCAAGAAAGAATTTGAGTTCACTCATCATAGACATCTCAAACTTCTCCGACATTAGCTTCCCAAACTTTTCACTAAAATGAGGGTTAGTAGAACCAAATATAATATCATTAACATAGATTTGCACTAGTAGAAAAAGGACCTAATATGAGACACATTAGTGCCGGTTTGGTTTTGAGCCGGCACTAATGTGTCCAATAGTACTGGTTCCAACGGCTAGCCGGCCGTTCTCATTAGTACCGGTTCATGGCGAACCTATAGTACGGTTCGTGCCACGAACCGGTACTAAAGAGGGTGGTGGCAGGTGTTGTCGATGGGGCCCTGGCCCAAGATTTTAGTACCGGTTCGTGGCACTAACCGTACTAAAGGTCGACGACATAAACCCTTCGTCCCCCGAGCCACTGTTTCTTCCCCTTTCCCTCACTTCCTTTGTTCTTCCCCTCTCTCCTCGAGCTCCTCACAAATTTTGCCCAAAATTTGTCAAGATTTGAAGGCCCCATCCATTCAAATGATCACAAAGGTTAGCAACTTTGTCCTTTCAACTCTCATTGCTAGATTAGCTCTTGCAATGCTTTGTATAGTGATTAATTTGGGAGGAATAATTATATTTGCTAGTATTTGATTTATATGCAATTTGAGCACAAAAATAACACTTAGTTTGCATATGTAGGTGTGGTTTACTTAGTGCCTTCTAAATCTCCGTCAGAATTCACCGCCGATCGCTCGCACTGTCTCGTCACGCGCACCACCTTCTGGTGAGGCTCTTGTTCATGAATGTTTTACACTACCAAATTGATGTTTATGTGATTTGGATATATAGTTACTCGTATAATTATCTTACCGTACGTTGTTTGTTATACATAGTGCCATGGTTTTGATATCCGTCCCCGTCGGCTCTCGTCCTTGTTATGATTCAGATGTGGTATATTCTCTTTTAAAACTAGTTGTTGCATTTCGTGTTTATGACAAATTATGCCCATCAAGTTGACATAGATATTTTTATCTAGGAGGTATGTGAACCGGAAATTCCAACCGACCCTATTGTCGAGAGGTTAAATTTAGTTGAAAGAGAAAACGAGTATTTGAAAGAAAAATTGAAAAGACTTGAGGGGAGAAGATGGAATTAGAGTTGCATGTTGCCGATGTCGTGCGATCACAAGATCAAGATGGAGAAAATGAGGTTGAAGATTAGAAAGATTAGAAAATATGCCATTGATAGTGTGGCTTGGTATCATTATCTTTGTTGGATCAATTGTTACCTTTAATTGCGATCTTCATCGCATTTGTTGTTGCATTTAAATTCTTTAGCCGTAGAGTTATTTGTATGTTGCATTTAATTAAGTGTTGTATATGAACTTTATGTATGAACTTTATGTATGAACTTGTATTAATTTGGCCTATTCGGTGTTGTGTAATGAAGATGAGCCGACAATGGATGTATGATGACAGATGCTCTCCCGAAGTTCATTAATGACGTGCATACTTTTTCGCTTGTCACCGAGGCAAAACAAGCGGGCGGATGGTTTTATGCCTTGTCCATGTCCGGCTGAAGAATGGTCCAGCATTACTCACGTCAAGAACCATTCACGTCCACCTATTTGAGTCTGGTTTCATACCCCACTATAATGTTTGGACCAAGCACGGAGAAATAGGGGTTATGATGGAAGACAATGAAGAAGAAGAGGACGACGACGGCTATCCTCGCCATGGGTTCACTGAATACGATGATACAACAATGTGGGAAGAAGTCGAGCCGGCAATGCAGTAAAGAAGTCGAAGAAGAGGCATCGATGAGCTGGCCGATGATCTAGGTCGGCCATTGCCGATGCAAAGAGAAATCGCGCAAGTGATCTGGAGAGGACGAAGTTGCAGCGCATGTTAGAGGATCACAAGAAATTGTTGTACCCGAATTCGCGGTCGACAAAAAAGTTGGGCACCACACTTGAATTGCTGCAATGGAAGGCGTAGAATGGTGTATCCGACAAGGGATTTGGAAAGTTGTCGGTAATGATAAAGAATATGCTTCCAAAGGACAAACGAATTGCCCGAGAGTACGATGAAGCAAAGAAGGTCATCCGCCCTCTAGGGTTAGAGGTGCAAAAGATACATGCATGCCCTAATGATCGCATCCTCTACCATGTGAGTACGAGGATTTGAATGCTTGCCGGTATGCGGTGCATTGCGTTATAAGATCACCGCGATGACCCCGGTGATGTCGAGGGTGAGCGCCCAGGAAGAAGATTCTGCCAAGGTGATGTGGTATGCTCCTATAATACCACGGTTGAAATGTTTGTTCCAAAACAAAGAGCATATGCGCGTATGCGGTGGCACGCAGTAAGAACGTAAGAAAGATGGAAAGTTGAGAGTACCCACCGACGGTTCGCAGTGGGAGAAAATCGAGAGAAAGTACCGGAGGAGTTTGCGGTGTGACCCAAGGAACGTATGGTTTGGTCTAAGCGCAGATGGCATTAATCCTTTTGGGGAGCAGAGCAGCAACCATAGCACGTGGCCTGTGACTCTATGTTTGTATAACCTTCCTCCTTGGTTGTGCATGAAGCGGAAGTTCATTATGATGCCAGTGCTCATCCAAGGCCCTAAGCAACCCGGCAACGACATTGATGTGTACGTAAGGCCATTAGTTGAAGAACTCTTACAACTGTGGAATGGAACAGGTGTAATGCGTGCGTGGGATGAGCACATGGGGAAGAATTTGACCTAAAGGCGCTATTGTCGTGACCATCAATGATTGGCCTGCTCTCAAGAACCTTTCGTGAGACGGATACAAACAAGGGATACCGCGGATGCACGACCGCTTGGATGATACCGACAAAGATATATTTGAATAGTTGTAAGAAAAATGTGTACCTGGGACATCGCCAATTTCTTCCGAGCAGGCATCCCAGAAGAAAGAAAGGCAAGCATTTCAAAGGTGAGGCGGATCACCGGACGAAGCCTCGCCACCGCATCGGTGCTGATGTACATGATATGGTCAAGGATTTGAAGGTAATCTTTGGAAAGTTATCCCGCGGACAACCTGTTCGAAGGACGCCGACGGACGCGCACCCATGTGGAAGAAGAAATCTATATTTTGGGACCTGCCATATTGGAAAGACCTAGAGGTCCGCTCCGCAATTGACGTGATGCACGTGATTTAAGAATCTTTGCATGACCCTGCTTGGCTTTTTGGGCGTGTATGGGAAGACAAAAGATACACCAGAGGCATCGGAGGACCAAAGAACGATGCACGGAAAAGACGACATACATCGTGGTCGTGCCAGCTACGCTCTTACCAAAGAAGAGAAGGAAATCTTCTTGAATGCCCGCTCAAAGCATGAAGGTACCGTCTGCTTCTCGTCGAATATAAAGGGAATAATAAATATGGCGTAGAAAAAGTTCCGTAACCTAAAGTCTCATGATCGCCACGTGATTATGACGCAACTCCTTCCGCTGCATTGAGGGGCTTCTACGGAAAACGCTCGATTGGCCATTGTGAAGCTATGTGCATTCCTCAATGCAATCTCTCGAAGGTAATCGATCCAGAAATCATATCAAGGTTCTGAGAATGATTTGGTGCAATGTCTTGTCGCTTCGAGTTGGTGTTCCCACCATCCTTCTTCAACATCATGACGCACGCCCTAGTTCACCTTTGCGAAGAGATTAACGCTTTGGGTCCCGTATTTCTACACAATATGTTCCCTTTGAAAGGTTCATGGGAGTCTTGAAGAAATATGTTCATAACCGTGCTAGGCCGAAGGAAGCATCTCAAGGGCCATGAAAATGAGGAGGTCATTGAGTTTTGTATTGACTTTATTCCTGACCTTAAGCCGATTGGTGTTCTGAATCGCGGCATAAGGGCGCATCGAAGGCAAAGGCACGCTAGGAGGGCATCAAATAATATGTATGGACAGGCATTCTCTCACCGAAGCACACTACGCTTCTACGTAATTCCGCCTTTGGTGGCTCCGTATATGGAGGAACACAAGAATTTTCTACAGTCCAAACACCGGAGAAGTCTCGACGACCGGATTACACGCGAACAAACGAGGACTTTCGCGGTTGGTTGCGTAAATGTGCCCTGAATGATGGCGATATTCAAAATGACATGTACTCATTTGTCCAGTTACCATCTTCGAATATAATGACTTTCAAAGGGTACCCGGATAAATGGGAATACATTTTACACGATCGCCCAAGATAAGAAGAGCACCAACCAAAATAAAGTGGTGTCCGCTTTGATGCGACAACCAACACGGGAAAGGAAACATATTATGGTTACATAGAGGACATATGGGAACTTAACTATGGGTCGTGTGATTTGAAGGTCCCTTTGTTTCGTGCAAATGGGTCAATATGACACGAGGCTGGTAACGGAAGACCCGCAGTACGGAATGACAACAAAGGATCTCAACAATCTTATGTATGCGCATTTAACCATTCATCCTAGCCAATGATGTGGCGCAGGTTTTTTATGTGAAAGACATGTCTACCGGCCGAGAAAAAGAAAAGATAAGGAAGCGAATGGATCATACGACGAGCCAAAGCGCCACATAGTTCTTTCTGTGAAAAAGAAACATCGTGGGAGTGGATGACAAGACAGACATGTCGGAAAGATTATGAAAAGTTTGATGAAATTGCTCCATTCACAAAGTGAATATTGACCCGAGCATCCAGCTTAAATGATGAAGATTTTCCACAGCTACACAAGCAAAAGGGACACACGAGAAGAAAAAGTTTCACACCCAAAGATCTCGGATGTGATCGGCTTCACTATCATCACTTTCTTCCGTGTTTCACACCCGGAGGGAATGTCTGTAATAGTTAGGGTAGTTAATTATGTGTTTTGGCATTTGAAACGCGAAGAAATTTTATGTGCAAACAAATTCTTTTTCATGCATTTACCGATTTTTTCCAAATTAAATGACCCTGAAATTGAAAAGTATTTGAAATGAACTCGTAAAAGGTTGAAAGTTGGCATGGTTTCATTATTTCATAAAAATTGCATGTGTAAAAAAGAAGAGAGGGTTACGGCAAAAACTGGATACACTTCGTGTACAAAATGGACAATCTTTTTCGAAGTATCGGGGTTAAATTTAAAACTGAAATGTTACAAAGGCATTTCATTTTTTAAATAACCTAAGCATTACCAAATTGAATATAATGATAAAAACACACTAATATTGAACATAAGAAAAAGAATCACCGAAAAATCTTTTTCCAAAGTTAAGTTATTCACAAACTAGTGATTCACACAAATTTCAAATAATTCAAAATTTAAACTATTCAAATTTGAAAACTACAAGCACTAACAGATCAAAGTTTGTAAATTTTTGTACCTAAACCAAAAATATTCACAAAGAAACTCTAAATACAGCAAAAAACAAATCAAAAATAAATAAAACAAATAAAAAAGCAAAAAAAATAAGAAAATAAAAAAGCAGCCCTCTTTTGGGCCAAAGCGGCTGACACGACTAGAAACTCAACCTTTTGTTGGGCGGGATGCAGCCCACAAAGGCCCAAGAGGGCCCACATGGCAGCAATGAATTGGTAGGCCTAGTAGGCCTGCTTAGGAGAGGAGCTCGAGAGAGCTACCGACCGGGCTTATAAACCAAAGGCGCAGCCCTTCGACTAGCGAGGTGGGACTAAACTTGTCAAGACCAAGATCAAGGCCAATAAGACACCTTTAGTACCGGTGGTGGCACCAACCGCATTAAAGGGGGCCTTTTAGTACCAGTTGGAGCCACCACCGGTACTAAAGTGCGCTTCCGCTGGCTTGGGTTAAAAGCAGATTTTAGTACCGTTGGTGGCTCCAACCGTACTAAAGGTCCATCCTATATATACAACACTTGAAAAAATTCAGTTTCCCTCTGTTCTTCCTCTGCTTCTCCCTCCGTCGCCGCCTCGATCGCCGCCCGCCATTGCCGCCGACCGCCGTCCCGCCTCGTCGCCTCCCTCGCCGACGTCGCCGCCTTGATCCCGTCCCGTCGTCCCGTCGTCCCGTCGCGCCGCGCCCGCCCGTCATGCCGCCCGTCCCGTCGCCGCCCCGCCCGTCTGGTTGCCGCCCGTCTTCGCCGTCTGTCGCCGCCCATGCCCGTCGCCCGCCGCCGCCTTCGTCGCCTCGCCGGTGAGCTCGCCCCGGCCACCAATGTCCACACACACACAGTACTACACACACACACACACTACACAAATTAGTTTGTTTGTTATAAATTTTTCTGTTTTTTAGTTATAGAAATGTTAGAAATTATTCTGTTTTTAGTTATATAAATATTAGAAATGTTAGTTTTATATAAATGTTATAAATGTTTTCTGTTTTTTAGTTATAGAAATATTTATAGAAATGTTAGCAATTTTTCTGTTTTTTAGTTATATAAATATTAGAATTGTTATGGAAATGTTAGTTATAGAATCATGAAATTTTGAAATTAGTTTTAGTTAGATGAATTAGATTAATGTCAAATTGTTAGAATTTGCATACATATAGAATTTTAGTTATCACAATCCAATCATTTAAAAAATGTTACTTTCTGCGGGCATATAGTATTTGTTCTCGACGATATGCCCGGCCCGCATCCTCGCCGTCGATCCGTTCGCGACAATGTCATGCTTCAGGGGACCCATGTCCGGGACTGGCTCACGGCCGGCACCGGGAGGTGCTACACGGAGGCGCGCCCGCTTGGTGAGGAACCCGACCTCGGGTCCCGTCGTCGACCCCGGTCTTCTTTGGTGGCGTTCGCGTGGGCCACATTCGGTGCAGAGGCAGCCCGGCCCAGCCGGAGGTGGTGCGTCGCCGTGTCGTGGAGGAAGATGAGCACGCCCATCGCTACATGGCTGCTATGGACGACGCCAGTTCTCCACTACTTGGCGGGTTCTTTGGGCGGATGACCGGAGATATGATCCTGTGATGGTTCCTTCTCTTTGGGTGTGCACCACTGCGCCCGAGAACCGCGAGTGGCACCCTAGATTCTTACGTAGTACTCGATCTTTATTAGGTACCTAGCGGTGATGTATTCGATATATAGTATTCAGACGATGTATTCAAGATTATATATATATTAAGACGGCGATGATGTATTCGAGATTATATATTCGAGAGGATGTATTCGAGATTCAGATTTTCCTTATTGATTAATTGCATCCATGCATTGTAATTTGAATACTAAATTGTTTTATATTTCTTCCGTATTATTAGTAAAGTAAAAGCTATGGCGGACAATACCGGCAGAGAGAGAGAAGAGGAATTGTTCGACATCACACGCAGCCCTCACTGTGCTAGATGATCCGAATGAAGCGGATGACGGCTCCCAATATCTTAACAATACCGGAGAGGGTGATGAAAAGATATTCGATCTCGATTTAATCGAGCTGATGAAGTCATGAACTATGATTATGATTATGACATAGACAATGTTTGTGATGACACAAACAATGCTGATCTTCAAATAACAAACACTACCGGCGAGGTATATTTATATAAGCATGCATCATGGTGATCATCACATGTTTTTTATTGAAGATATATTAACGAATCGATCTTTCTTCTTTCAGCCCTCCGGATCGAGCAAATCTGCTTCTACAGACAGCAAGACAAAGCGAGGCCCGGGCAGATTGTTGAAGGATGGTGTAGAGTACCACATCAAATCCATCAAACCTAGTGGCGAACCCCTCACGCCTAAGAACATTGCGAACAAGTGGACTCGTGCCGCGGAGTTCTTGTGAAGGACAAACTCCCGATCTCCATTCAAGAATGGAAAGAGCCAAAGACTAAACGTCTGTGTGTTACTTGGGTCGAGAGCCAAAGAAGACCTGGTGAAATCTCTGATGGACCATTTCACCCTACCGGATCATTTCACTAAAGCGTATGTGGACAAAGTCAAGGCCGCTGCTCTTAAGAAGATGGCAATTGCATTCAACACCCACAAGAAAAACTGTATGGGCCAACTAACTCGCTAATGAAAGGAAGACTCCAGATTTCAAGGGAACACTGGAGAAGCAAAGAGAACAATGGGACTATTTCGTGACAAACAAGAATACATAAATATCTAAGGAACGGTCGATTAAAAACAAGGCAAATCACTCATGAAAGAAGCAGTTCCATAGGTCGGGTCCGGTGGCTACGCGGTGGCATTGCCTAAGTGGGATAAGTCTGAGCAAGAGATGGAGGATGCAGGGTCACTCCGGTTACCCGACACCGGCTCCCAGTGCGTAACTTGGTTCTATGCGCATGGGGCGCGTTGGACCAAGACAGCCTGGTTTCAAGAAGGCAAGTCTAAAAGGAGCCGAACAAAAGATAATTGACGAATAGAAGAAGCTCGAGCGGGGTGTTCACGCTCAATGAGAGAACGACGAGCTTACGCGCGTTGGGAAATCTCAACACCCGGGAAGAACACGAGGCATGGGTGTTATTCCCCGGTATGAGGGCTTTTCGGATCGGAATGACGACTACAAGTCCCGTGCAAGAAAGAAGATGGAGGAGGAGAAGAAGAGGAAGGCTGGAGGAGGAGCAGAGGAAGCAGTGACGCAGAACGTCTTCAAGGCCTAGAAGCAAAGGCACGCGGACACAGCACTCAAATTCCAGAAGCAGCAGCAGATCGACTCACTTAGCCGTGAAAGGGGGTCTCAAAGAATGCGCAGAAAGAAGCGGATGATCGTCCGACATTGGATAGCACCGTCCCATCCATGCCGAGAAGCAGCGTTGGTTCTGCCCGGGCGACACCTGCTGGATACATACCACATGGATGACATCATAGAGAACACTAACTGTGAGCTACACTCCAAAATGAAGAACATATCCATGAAGGTGGCGGACGGCATTGCTTTTCCGATTACCCAAGCAACCTACCATTGCATCCCGATTCCAGAGGGCTATGCTCGTGTCATGGTTGATGAAGTGGGGGACCCATATTCGGGGCTAACGCTTGACATTCCCGGAGGTGAAGACGAGCGCACACCGGAGAGGCCATACATCGTATCATCCTATGGAGAAAGGATTGCATAATCTTCGAAGTCCACCGACACCGCCGTCTGCCGACTCCTCGAAGTCCGCCACCGAGTCAGCCAGACTCCGTTCCTCCAAGTCCACGAACGCGTGAGACGACTCCTCCTCGAAGTCCGCCACCTCCTCCAAGTCCCCGAACGCGTGAGCTGACTCCTCCGATTTCAAGCCCGGCACAGCGTCATGCCACTTCTCCGGTTGCAAGTCCGGCACCATGTCAGGCCACACCTCCTGCTTCAAGTCCGGCACATCGTCAGGCCACTTCTCCTGGTCCAACTCCACGTCGGCCGCCTCCGCCTGCCCTCAAAGAATCGTAGAAGAGACATCCTGCAGCTTTGGTGCGTAGAGGTACGAGTCGAGGTAGTTCAGTGAAGCACATGTGAAGGCAAGCGATATAAATATGGTCCAAGCCTCGCTCCTCTTCCTCAGAGGCCTTACGACATGACTAAGGAGCAAAACACAGCCATAGTGCAAGCCCAAGTGGACGCCCATTTTGGACCGAAACCGGCACCGCCGCCAAAGGAGAAAGTGCCTAAGAAAACGATTGACCACTTCATTCGTATAGCTAGAGCACCAGCTCCCAAGCCTGTTGACTCAGACTATGAGCGTCAAATCAGGAAGCTACATCGAGTACGGCTACGGAAGGAAGCGAGCTCAAGCTCGAGCCAACAAGCGGTGGCAAAAATGCGGAAAACCGTTCCTCAATTTGGGAGAACAGTGGCGCAAGAGATCCCCCGCTTGTTGTGCCAACAACACATGAGAGGAGTACGCGCCAAATATTATTGTGGGCAAACCGTTAGCGTTCCCAATGAGGCGATGTGGTAATAACGGAGGAGCATATAATGCAGGCTGAAATGCTCAAGATCTCTGTTGGACAACTCCTCGAAATCGAGCCCATGTCTCCGCTTAAAGAATCGGAAATAAATGGAAATATGCTCGGGGCCAACCTTTGGTCCATCCAGACAAGGTCAAGGACCTCCCAACGAGAATGTATGAATTGCATCAATGGTACATGAACATGACCAAGATTTCCAATCGAGTGTCCCTTGTGGTGAATGTCAAGAAGGACCATTATTACCATGAGAAAGCTCTGTCCATTGAGTATTCAGAACTATATCAGTTATTCAATCAAGACGCACTCGACAAGTCTATCGCCGGTTGCTATTGTCCGTAAGTGATTTCTTTACGTAATTTAAGTCTCAAGCTAGTTATGTAGTGATAATTTTGATCAATCATTACATGTAATTATCCTCACTATATTCTTTTTACGTGGTATTATATGCGGGATGAAGATGTATGAAATGAAAAAGTCGGACGCTTATGGCGTTGGGTTCATTGACCCAAATACCATTAATCGTGACATATGGGAGATTGAACATTGTAAAGCTGTGTAGAGGAAAGCATGCTAGAGTTCTTGAAGCGCCTCAATACCTTCAAGATATACTACTTCCTTACAACTTCCCGTGAGTCACACTGTCTTGTACTACAAATTCTGTTTTTGCTTACTCGCTAGCTAGATGTTAATAGTTAAGTGTATGCGGTTTACGGTAGTTGATTAATTTTATGCACATGCCCGCTTAATTAAGACATGCAAACGTGTGCGTATGCAGTGTGGCATCGGGTCTTGATAGACATTAAAGTTGAGGAAGGAAAAGTTGAATTCTTGGACTCACTAACTAAAGAAAATAAAGACTACACCATCGTGAAGGGGATAGTCAACATGTAATTTCAATCATTATTAACTATTAGTTCCTCGATATGAACTATTTAATAACCCCTTTATTAATTTTCTTTGCCGGCAGGCGGGGCATGGGCAAAGTTCGTCATGGTGACTCGGGAGAATGGAAAAAAATTGTTTTGGCATCGACCCAAGGTAAGTAATTAAGTAGTACTAGCTAGCTACCATCTCTTTAATTCTTGTTTCAATATCATTAATTAATTATTATGCTTGATTAATCATTATCTGATTCAATTCCATTCTCGTAAAGGCCCTGAGGCGGCGAAAGGGAATAATCTGTGTGCATACTACGCTTATGAGAACATTCGCATGATGACGGCGAAAGGAGCAGATCGATAGATGTGACTGGAGATGCGTTTGTCAGAACACTATTCACACCATTATCGATATCTAGTCACACAACTAACACACATGCATATTATTGATCTCCTTCTTAACAGTTCAGAGAGGTGCGGGATAAGCTCCTACCCCAGGAGCGCATACAAGCACTTCGAGCGGAAATAGCCGGATTTTTGCTCGACCAGGTCATAGATCCGAAAGGAGAATACTATTACCCGCTACCGCCCCCATGAACCACTTGTCATCATGCTCCGAAGGCACCAAGGCAACATGTAGTAGAAATTGTATATGTATATACATGTGTATATGTGTGAATAGTTAATGGTGTTGGCTGTGAGACATTCGATGATACGATGATATATTATATATATATATATATATATATATATATATATATATATATATATATATATATATATATGCGGTTCTACGACGAGAAAATCTATTTAATATATATGCATAACGTGTACAATTTGTAGTATCGTGAAATACCGGCAAACAAAAAAAGAATTAAATGGAAAATAAAGCCAAATTGAAAACACAAAATTAAAGCAAAAACACACCCAAACATTTAGTACCGGTTGGTGTTACCAACCGTACTAATGTCCTACACGACACGTGGCCTCGCGTACACGTGTTTGCACTTTTTTAGCGCCGGGTTCGTGATTTAACCGGTACTAAAGGGGGGGGGGGCCTTTAGTCCCCACTCTTTAGTGCCGGTTCGCCAACCGGCACTAAAGGCCGTCACGAACCGGCACTAAAGCCCGGTTCTGCACTAGTGTTGGCACACAAATAGTTCTGCATTGACCCTTTTAGTAAAAAGAGTAGAATCTATTTTTCCAATTTCAAAGCCTTTTTCAGTAAGGAACTTGGTCAAGCATTTATACCACGCTCTAGGAGCTTGTTTAAGACCATAAAGAGCTTTGTGAAGTTTGTAAACATGATTTGGTTTCTTAGGATTGACAAAGCCGGGCGGTTGTTTAACATAAACTTCCTCCTCTATTTCACCATTTAGAAAAGCACTTTTAATGCCATTTGGTACAAGGTGATATCATGGTGATTAGCATAGGCAAGTAAGATGCGAATGGACTCAAGTCTAGCAACGGAGCATAAGTCTCACCATAGTCCATACCTTTGACTTGTGTGTAGCCTTGGGCGACATAAGACGTGCCTTGTTGCGAACTACTTGTCCATCTTCATCTTGCTTGTTGCGAAACACCCATTTGGTACCGATGATGTTGTGGTTGTCGTCGGGCTTCTCAACCAATGTCCAAACTTGATTCCTCTCAAAGTTGTGTAGCTCTTCATGCATGGCATTTGTCCAATCCGGATCTTCCAAAGCTTCTTCAACCCTCATAGGTTCAATTCTAGAGATGAATGAATAGTTTTCACAAAAGTTAGCTAAACGAGTTTTAGAGCGAGTGATTCTCCCGGTTTGGATATTGTTGTAGATTTGCTCGACGGGATGGTCTTTAGCAATTCTTGCTCGAACTCGTGAAAGCTTTTGCTTGATTCTTGGTTGAACATCTTCTTCATCTTGTTCTTCTTCTTGGCCTTCTTCATTGTTGGTGTTGTCGTTCTCTTGTGGTGGTGGAGAAGGAGGTTGTTGACGTTCATCTTGATGCACTTCCTCGTTTTCTTCATCTTGGTGTGTCCCACTTGTGGATGCTTCCGTATCATCTCTTGGTTCACCTTGTCGTGAAGTAGAAGCTTCCACTTGGACGGACGAGGTACTCTCCTTCACCTCCGTTGGGCGAATCTTGCCAATAGACAAGTCTTGGATTGCTTCGAGGGATCTTTGTCTCCTACATCAATTGGCAATTGCTCTACTTATGCAGCCGTTAGATTCATCAAACTTCACATCTACCGTTTCTTCAACCTTTCGGGTGAAATTGTTGTAGACACGGTATGTGAGAAGTTTGAGCCATAACCAAGTAGGAAACCTTCATGAGACTTAGGAGAAAATTTAGAACGACCATTTACGCTTATCAAGAATGTAGCACTTTGAGCCAAATACTCGAAAGTATCCAACTTGGGGGTTAGTTACCGGTGAGGAGCTCAGATGCCGTCTTGCCGAGTAGCTTGTGAAGATACAAGCGATTTGTTGCATGACAAGCTGTCTCAACCGCTTCCGCCCAAAAGTGCTTTGGCGTCTTGTACTCATCAAGCATCGTTCTCGCCATTTCGATGAGCGTCCGGTTTTTCCTCTCAACAACTCCATTTTGTTGATGTGTGTACGTAGCTGAGAAATCGTGTGAAATCCCTTCTTCGTCAAGAAAGGTGTCCACATTTGCGTTCTTGAACTCCGTTTCGTTGTCGCTGTGAACCTTCTTGATCTTCACTTCAAATTGATTTTGGGCCTTCCTAGCGAAGTTTTTGAAGATCTTTTGAACCCGCGATTTATCATCGAGAAAGAACACCCACGTAAATCTTGAAAAATCATCAACTATAACTAGGCCAAAAGAATTTCCACCGAGACTCTTGTAAGAGTTGGGACCAAAAGATCCATGTGAAGTAGCTCGAGTGGCCTCCTTGTGGTCATGATGTTCTTCACGGGATGCCTTCCTCCAACCTGTTTACCTGCCTGACAAGCGCTGCAAAGTCTATCCTTATCAAATATGACATCGTTAACACCAAGGATATGATTTTCTTTAATAAGCTTGTCAAGGTTTCGCATACCAACATGACCTAATCGTCTATGCCATAACCAACCTTTAGAGGATTTAGCAATAAAGCAAGTTCTAGGTTGATCCTTTTTAGTGAAATCAACAATGTATAGATCACCTCTACGTACACCGGTAAAGACCAATTTATGATTATCTCTACGAAACACTTGGCAATCTACTTCAGTAAATAGGACATTGAAACCAAAATCAGCAAGTCTAGATACTGAAAGTAAGTTGTAGCCAAGAGACTCAACGAGCATAACATTTTGAATGGAGCTATCATGTGAGATGGCCACCTTACCGAGGCCAACCACCTTACCCTTTGAGTTGTCACCGAAAGTGACATACTTTCGAGGACCATCGTTTTCAGCAAGCTCACGAAACATGTCTTTATCTCCGGTCATGTGATCAGTACATCCACTATCAAGAACCCATTCCTTTCCTCCTGCCATATATCCCCGAAGATTTGCCATAAGACCAAAGTGTCTCATTGCATCATCAAGATCGAAGTCACTATCATCATCCTCGTCATGGTATCCATGTTCAACATCGTCATGTGGTGGATCAAATCCTAGAGAGGGTGATTCGTTAGAGTGAGTTTGACAATGATCTTGCTTATGAATTTTTATAGCTTCGGAAATAATATCACTAATAATTCCAACATCTCCTTTGGCACGCATAAGGTTTGTAAGCTCAAATAGACAATCACCAAACATAGGATCACTAGAGTTCATCTTACTCAAGGCGATAGACTTATGGAGAATTTCATCTAAATTTTTCAAGGAATAATCTGGAAATCGTTCCTCAAGAAATTTCCATATAGTATAGGCACAATCAAGAGTAGGCAAACTAGCAATCAAGTTTTTGGGCAATCCTCTTATGATAAGATTGATGGTTCTAAGATTGTGAATCATGTCAAGATCCTCTTCGGTGTGGGATGCAAGGGATCAATATGAGGTGCACAAGGGCTAGCAATGTACTTGTTCAAATGATATTCATTGAAAATCACAAGCATCTCATTTTTCCACTCATGAAAGTATTCTCCATCAAGAATAGGCACTCTATGTCTAAGACTCCCAATAGTAGACTCATCCATCTTCCTCCAATGGTGTTTAAACCAAAGCAATGGAGACCAAAGCTCTGATACTATTTGAAAGGGATCGAGAAGAGGTGTCTAGAGGGGGGGGTGCTGAGACACTAAGTACCAAAAGTTGCAGTTTTTATCTTCTTTAAGTTTAAGTGGAGTTTAGGCACAACTTTAACATTCACAATACATAACAAGCAAGCATGCAAAGAGTATATGAGCAATGGAAAGTAAAGCATGCAACTTGCAAGAATGTAAAGGGAAGGGATTGGAGGATTCAAACGCAATTGGAGACACAGATGTTTTTGTCATGGTTCCGATAGGTGGTGCTATCGTACATCCACGTTGATGGAGACTTCAACCCATGAAGGGTAGCAGTTCTTGTGAGTCCACAGAGGGCTCCACCCAAGAAGGGTCCACGAAGAAGCAACCTTGTCTATCCCACCATGGCCGTCGCCCACGAAGGACTTGCCTCACTAGCGGTAGATCTTCACGAAGTAGGCGATCTCCTTGCCCTTACAAACTCCTTGGTTCAACTCCACAATCTTGTCGGAGGCTCCCAAGTGACACCTAGCCAATCTAGGAGACACCACTCTCCAAGAAGTAACAAATGGTGCGTTGATGATGAACTCCTTGCTCTTGTGCTTCAAGTGATAGTCTCCCCAACACTCAACTCTCTCTCATAGGATTTGGATCTGGTGGAAAGAAGATTTGAGTGGAAAGCAACTTGGGAAGGCTAGAGATCAAGATTCATATGGTAGGAATGGAATATCTTGGCCTCAACACATGAGTAGGTAGTTCTCTCTCGGAAATAGGATCTTTGGAAGTGTAGGCATTGTTACGATGGCTCTCTCCACGAATGAGGAGGAGGTGGAGGGGTATATATAGCCTCCACACAAAATCTAACCGTTACACACAATTTACCAATCTCGGTGGGACCGAATCAAAAACTCGGTCGCACCGATTCAGTAAACAATGTGACCGTTAGGATTTTCGGTGGGACCGAAATGCAACTCGGTAGGACCGATATGGTTAGGGTTAGGGCATAACGTAATCTCAGTGAGACCGATTATACAAACTCGGTGAGACCGATTTTGGTAATTAGCTAACCAGAGAGTTGGTCAGGCAAACTTGGTGAGACCGATTACACAAACTCGGTGGGACCGATTTTGGTAATAAGCTAACCAGAAAGTTTGCATTGTAATCTCGGTAGTACCGATCGCTCAAACTCGGTGAGACCGATTTTGGTAATGGACATACACAAAGAGATTACAATCCCATCTCGGTGAGACCGATTTGCCTAGGGTTTGTGGCAGTGGCTATGCCATCTGAACTCGGTGGCGCCGGATAGAAAGAATCGGTGGGGCCGAGTTTGACTTTAGGTTTTGGTGGATGTGGGAAAGTAGTTGAGGGCTTTGGAGCATATCACTAAGCACTGTGGAGCAAGAAACTCATTAAGCAACACATCATCCCTCCTTGATAGTATTGGCTTTTCCTATAGACTCAATGTGATCTTGGATCACTAAAATATAAAATGCAGAGTCTTGATTTGGAGCTTGAGCCAATCCTTTGTCATTAGCATCTTGAAGGGGTTCCACATCCTTTAGTCCATGCCACTCCCTAGTTGAACTTGTCTGAAATATGCTAGATAAAAGTGTTAGTCCAACAAGAGATATGTTGACATTAATTACCAAAACCACCTAGGGAGCACTTGTGCTTTCACTTGTGCAACCGGCTTAATAAGAACTTCTTTACTTGCCATGGACATATACCTCTCGCTCCAATCCACTAGCCTCTTGCTCAACTTGGCTTGAAGTGGTTCTAATTTACCTTTGTTCATTCTCCCCTCTGGACCAGAAGACCGGGTATTTTGGTTCAAATACTTCCTGAGCAACTCCCAATATATTTTTAACTTCATTTGAGGTTGTCACTGGGCAATTGTCTGCAAACAAGATGGAACACTTCGCCGGGTTAATGAGTTGTCCCGTAGCCTCCGCATATGTGTTCAACACCCCCTTGACAATTGTCGCTTGTTTAGAACTTGCACGAAAGAAGAGCAATGTATCATCCATAAATGTAAGATGAGAAATTTACGGAGCTCTTCTACAAATTTTTAATGCTTCTAAGCCATCATCTCGTATTGCTTTTATGTAACAAAGCGGACAAAGCATCGACCACAAAAAGAAATAAGAAAGGTCATAAAGGATCACGGGTCGAAGTCCCCTTGTCGGTGTAAATCGGGCCAACAACTTCCCATTAAACTTGATTTGAATACTTCACCGATTTAACACATTCCATGATCCGGCTCACCCATGTACCGAGAAGCCCCACTTGTAAGTGCCTTCTCCAAGAAATACCAATCGACGCGATCGTAAGCCTTGAAAGATCCAACTTGTAATGCACAATAACTTCGACTTTGAAGAGCAGATTGGATATGATGTATACACTCAAAGGCAATAATTGTATTATCGGTGATAAGTCTCCACGGTATGAAAGCACTTTGGTTCTCCGAAATAAGATCCGAGAGAAGAGGCCGCAATCGGTTTACCAAACATTTGGAAACAATCTTATATATGACATTACAGAGACTAATAGGTCTAAAATCCTTCGTGTCAGCCGGTGAATTTACCTTGGTGATAAGAACTATAGCCGTGTCATTGACTCCTGCTGGCATCTTTCCGGTTGCAAAAATTCCAATACGGCTGCCGTAATCTCCTCCTTCAATATGTTCAGATTCTCTGAAAAAACCTCATTTGAAACCATCTGGTCCGGCGCCTTAATGGGGCCAATTTGGAATAGCGCATCCGCCACTTCCTTCTCCGTGAATGGCGATCAAGTAACTCATTCATATGGGGTGTAACCTTTGTATCGATACACCCTAAAAGAGCCTCATATGACAAGGTAGGATCCTTAGTGTAAAACTCCTGAAAATAAGAGCTAGCCATACGCTCCATGTCACTAGGAACAGAACTCCATGTACCATCACTTTTGCGATGCGCCGATAAGATTCTTCCTAGCACGCCACACTGCCTTTCTATGGAAATACTGTGTGTTCCTGTCCCCCTCCTTTAACCAAGTGATACATGACCGTTGAAGCCACAACATCTCCTCACGGTACAAAAGTGTGGCTTGTTTTCAAGTGTTAAACACCCGGGACGCGGCACCATGCCTCAAACGTCCGCTCAAACAAGAGCTCCTGTTCGATTATTTACCTCATGTGAAAAACACAGGAAAGTAATCCTGTTTAGAGAAATGGGATAAGTCATTTCGATTGTCCTCCCTTTGAAATTCTATTGGAGCAAATGAGTAGACCTAGAGGCATTCTCGTTAGTTTCTTGGGCTCCCACTGAAAATCCATGACTGCCAGCCGTGCCGAGCAAAACCGAAATCCCTGTCAACTCGTATATGGATTGTATGGGCTCATTATATCTAGTAGCAACAAGTTCCAAAGTCTAGGGGTTGTATGTGCTATGGGCTCGACATGTGCGAGAAGCAGCACAAAAGAAGAGATCAGTGCTGCGCTTATTCACGATACCACCCATTCCCCGAACGACGCCGCAAATGACAACCGGTGCTAGAGGGCATGCTAGTAGCTACTCCATGTTGCATAAGAGCTATAACAAATACCAACTTAATTTTATACTAGATTTGTATCGCGCCTTGGCGCGAGGGTGCCGGTTCAAACGTTTGGTCAATCAGGTAATGCTAAGTTAGTAGAAATCCATGTTTAGCATATAGCTGTGGCTGGTTTGTGAGTAATGATCAACTTGACATTTTTGTAAAAAACGATCTAAAAATGTTTATGGGTATCATGGGTTTATAGGAACAACTTGCTTCCATGTTTGTGGCTGGGACAAGTGTACATCAGAAACTTTAACTACAACACAGTAGACATGTACAGGACAAAGTGAAAAAGCAGAAGTGAAACAGTGGTCGTCTTAAGTAAAGCAAGCACCAGCCAATTACATATAAGTTTGTATTCATCCTCAGCACTATCCAGTACGAACGGACTGCAACATCTGCTGTCCTTCGACATTGTATGGAAGCATGGAGGAAACCTCGGCATTGCACTAAATTAAGACACATTAGTATCACTACAGGAATCATCTACTTTGCCATCTGCCGTGGCAGACGACAAATGCAAGGATGGCGGACGGCAAAGGCCTTTGTCGTCCGCCGGGGATGGCAAAAGACTCCGACAAAGATAGGATCGGCAAAGAGCTACTTTGCCGTATGCTTTCTGAGGCTGACGACAAAGGGGCCTTTGCCATCAGCAGCTGATGGCAAAGAAAGCAGACGGCAAAGGGGCCTTTGCCATCAGCAGCTGATGGCAAAGAAAGCAGACGGCAATAAATACGCTGTTAGTCCGTTAGGTGGCTAACGGCAGCCTTTGCCGTCCGCCGCTGACGGCAAAAATCATCCGGCCTTTGTCGTCCGCCAAGTGACGTCAGCTGGACGTCACTGCACGACAAGCCTTTGCCGTCCGCCGCTGTAGGCAAATTTGGTCATTCTTTGCCGTCTACCACTGTAGGCAAAACCTTTGCCGTCCGCCGCTGTAGGCAAACTGACCAAATGGGTCAGCTCCCAGGAAGCACAGGTGGCCGCCGCGTGGCTTCTTTGCCGTTTGCGACTGTCGGCAAAGGTGCCTTTGCTGTCCGCGGCTGTCGGCAAATGTGGCTTTGCCATCAGTGGCTGACGGCAAAGATCCTACATTGCCTCTTTTTTTTATTTTTTTAAATCCAACAATTTTCACGGCAAATATATATATATATATATATATATATATATATATATATATATATATATATATATATATATATATATTTCACAAGGCTATTTAACATCAAACATATGACATATCCAGCACATAAGTTTCATCGTACATACATATATAGTTCCATCCATTTATACATAGCAAGTTGCACATACACATTGTTCCATCCATACATATTACAATGCAAAGTTTCATCAAGATAGCAAGTTCCATCATAGCAAGCTAGAAGAATACTTGAAGAGAATGAAAGAAACAACAAGCACTCCATCATAGCAAGCTAGCTTCCGTGAAGTGAATGAAATCTGCAAAATGGCAAATAAGAAAGTTAGAAAAAGGTGACTAGAAGAAGAAGTATATGTCATTTATGAGCTAACTTAGATGAAATAAATAATTTATGAGCTAACTTAGTTGAAATGGATCGTTTATGAGCTAACTAAGGTGAAATGGATCATTTATGAGCTAACTTAGGTGAAATGGATCGTTTATGAGCTAACTTAGGTGAAATTGATCATTTATGAGCTAATTTAGGTGAAATGGATCGTTTTTAGCTAACTTAGGTGAAATGGATCGTTTATGAGCTAACTTAGGTACAATGCATCATTTTAGAGCTAACCTAGGTGTGATGGGTCATTTTGGAGCTAACCTCAGGTAAGATGGGTCATTTTGGAGCTAACCTAGGTGAAATGGATCGCTTTTTGAGCTAACTTAGGTGAAATGGATGGATTTATGAGCTAACCTAGGTGAAATGGATCGTTTATGAGCTAACTTAGGTAAAAAAGCATCATTTTAGAGCTAACCTAGGTGTGATGGGTCATTTTGGAGCTAACCTAGGTAAGATGGGTCATTTTGGAGCTAACCTAGGTGAAATGGATCGTTTTTGAGCTAACCTAGGTGAGATGGATCGTTTATGAGCTTACTTAGGTAAAAAGCATCATTTTAGAGCTAACCTAGGTGTGATGGGTCATTTTGGAGCTAACCTAGGTAAAATGGATCGTTTGTGAGCTAACTTAGGTGAAATGGATCATTTATGAGCTAATCTAGGTAAAATGGGTCATTTTAGAGCCAACTTGGGTAAAATGCATCATTTTTGAGCTAACCTAGGTAAGATGGGTCATTTTGGAGCTAACCTAGGTAAAATGGGTTATTTTAGAGCTAACGTAGGTAAAATGGATCATTTAGGAGCTAATCTAGGTAAAATGGGTCGTTTTAGAGCTAACTTGGGTAAAATGGATCATTTATGAGCTAACTAAGGTAAAATGGGTCATTTTAGAGCTAACTTAGGTAAAATGGATCGTTTATGAGCTAACTAAGCTAATTATGCCATTGTTACATAAGTAAGCTAAGTACATGTCATTATTGAGCAAACCTAGTTAACTAAGCATATTGGAGCTAACTTAGGTCATTTTGGAGGAAACAAAGCTAAGTATAGATCGTTTTAGAGCTAACTTAGGTAAAATGGATGGTTTTGGAGGTCAAGAAGCTTATTATGTCATTTTGGAGGAAAAGAAGCTAACATGAGGTCATTATGGTAAGCATATTGGAGGAAATAAAGCTAAGTCTAGGTCTTTATGCATTTGTTAAGCAAAACACTAGAGAAACTTACCGTGATCATGGAGGTGTAGGAGCGGGCTGGCTCGTGCCGGTAGCTGGAGAAGGATCGTGCGATGCTTGTCTGGAGTTAAGCTGCACCAAAGATCATTTCCAATGTCTCTTTAGCATGATGACACTCAAATTTTAAGACTAGCAAGTAATGTCCATTCAAATTAAACTCACCGTGGTCCTGTGAGCAATCATCGGCATCGGGAGGCGGTCTGACGGACTTCTCGCACCAGGCGCACATTTGGTTTTGACGACTCAGTCATACTAGTTAGTAATGAGACAAACACTACATGAATGTTTTGGCTAATCTGCAGAAGAAACTTACCACATGGAGCTCGTACATGGCCCTTGCCTGCATGTCATTCCGTGCCCTCTCCTCCTCCAACATCTTGGCCGTCCTCTCCTCCAACTCCCGCTGCCTCTCCGCCGCCTCCGCCAGAAGTTTCTCCGTTCTATCTCTCTCACTCTGTATAGCAGCCTACAACACCACTCCTCGTTAGCATTTGTAATCATTGATGGAAGCGCACACAATGTAATGGAGAAAGATAGCTGAGTACGTATAACTAACCTTGAAGGCAAGTTGGGTGGCCATTCACGAGGCCTTATCTCAGAGCAGGAGCTCGATGGCGCGCCTTGATCTCCCGGGAGAGTGCTAGGACAACGGATAAGTCCATCTCCCATGGCTATGGAGCCATGGGACCTCCACTCACCAGATATCATCAGCAGCTCAGATCAATGGGACCACAGCTCGGGTTAAAGTCCTCCCCTTTCCTCGCCTTCCCTCGATCTCTATATTTCACGAGCTTGTCGTGGGAGGAGATGTTGGTGAAGTTGTTTGGATCATTGAGGTCAGACGAAGAGAATGCCTTGACTTTCTTGTAAGAGGCAGTGTGGGCCATGGCATACAGTGTCGACACCTCGGCACCTTATCCGCCTTATTGTAGCGTGCACGAAGAGAGAAACAAAGTAAATTAGTAATTAAAGGGCTAAAGCTAGCATGATGAATGAATTGCATGAATCATGAAGCAAACCACATACCCAGATTCCCTGAATCGATATAAGTTAGAGCTGCCATGATGGTGTGGCACACCTTCCATTTGGGCACGTTTGTCCTTAGCCTCGTTGTGGAGGGCTAGCCATTCTTTTGAGCACCACTCATTGACCAACACCTCCCAACAATCCATCCGACCAAGACACCATCTCGGGAGGCGCCTAAGTTAGCAAATAGAAACTAGAGCGCTACGGCTATGAATTACTAAATGAAGGAAGTAAGTACAAGGCCTTAATAATAACCTTCATGTACTCCTCCTAACTCAAGAACTTCTTGACACGCCCGGCTTGGTCTTCTTGATACCACGCGAGGCGTAGTAGTCTCAAACAGCCTGCACTGAGACTCGTGCGTCAGAAGTTCTGTAGTAGGCGCTGCGAGCGTTATCGATAACATTTGCCGCTTCCTCCTCGTATCCCTCCTCACATCTCAGAGAATGTCTACAATCAAATGAGACAATATTGATTAGTACAATTAATAACTAGCTAGTTGAAGATTTTTAATTGTGTAAAAGGAGAAATTACCTGAACTTTCTGATCACCATGTTCCGCCTCGTCTTGCACAAGACACCGTCGATAATCTCACCGGCGGGGCCAAGGCAGCCAAGTAGTGCTCCCAGCTCAATCCAAGCTCGAAGCCGACCCTCACCAGGCAACGTGACAAACCCCGGAAGTTTTGCCGACAAAGAACTCCAAGGACGGAGTTGGGCCGGTGGACACTATGATGGTGGTCCCAACCCCTGCAGCATGACAAGGCCAACGCATTAGATATTTGAAGAAACGTGAATGCAGAAGGGTACAAAAAGATTAAATGCACTTACCTCTCCCCATCAGGGAAAATCAACCACCTCTGCTCGCGGGTCGCCGGCACGGACGGGAGCCGTGTACAACCACGCTGGTAGACGGTGCCCCCCTCCTCCTCAATATCAGTCGGCTCCCCGCCATCATCAGCATGGCCACTCGGCCCCTCAGGCTGATCCGGCCAGGTACCCCATCCAGACGTGTGCTCCTCCGTGGTCTCGTGGGACGAACTCTCGTGGGCCGAAGGCCCGTCGACCCGAAGGCCCGTGGACTGGAGGCTCGTGGACCGGAGTCCGTGTAGCCTCCTCCTCGGACGAGTCCACCCCAGCAGTCACGTGCTCGGGTGAAACAGCTGGGGGTGGTGGCGAGGAAGGCACCCTAGCAGTCACCCTACCTCCTCTCCCGCGACTACGTGCTCCAACTCCTCTCTTCTTACCTCCCTTACCTCGTCCCCTGCTGGGCACTGCGGTCGACGAAGAAGGGCCCGGCGGTGTCGCCATACTGTCCAGCAACGCTCGGCGGAGAGGTGCGTGTGGAATGGAAGACCTCCCACCACGCGCCGACGAAGAAGGGGCCTCGGAGCGCTCCCGACCAGCGCCCACCATCTTTCAACACCTGCCATGACAAAGAGGAAACGAAATTAGTACAACATAAAAAAATACCGACATGAATAATAATATGTATATCACTTAAGTGTATCATCATCAAGTACAACATAAAAAATTGAATACCGACACTACTAATAATCTCGATCATTATCATCGATAAATGCATAATCATCATCATCACTATAATCAATGACGGGCTCATAGGGTTCGATGGCATCAACATGTGGAAGGCCACCTTGACGTGTCGGTCAAGCATTGATGTGTCATCATAGCGATAACCTCTTCTTGTTCCGGCTCTTCTTGTTCCTCCTCACGGGGTGATGTCGGATTCCCGTCATTTGTCTACTTCAATGTTTTGGGGTGAAGTATAGCGGTTCTTGAAACGCTTTTTGGAAAGACGTGTCTCTTGGAAGAACTCTCCTTCATATGTGCAGGTTAATGTGAGGTTCATAATCCTCTTCCTTTGGGGAGATAGTCTAGCACGTGGCGGCACTTCATAAACGACATCCCAACCTTTCAGATTTGGATTAGTTTGGCAGGCCCACGGTAGATAGAATACTTGGGTCGCTTTGTTGAGTCGTAATATAGACATCAGGAACATCTAAATGGGTGCTTTGTTTGATTTCAACTAGCCCTATATGTTCATGAGTCCTTCTAGTCTCCTTTGGCTGAAACCAATAACATTTGAAGACTACGACATTCGGTGGGTTTTCACCATAGAATAGAAGTTCATAAATTGCTTCAACTCTCCCATAATACTCGGTACCTCCTTCACGATAGCGAGATACACATCAATTTGTAGAATTTGATTGACCATAGATAGCTCTTTGCCATAGGTACGAAAGCGATACCCGTTGATGTCGTATTTGTCAAATGAGCGGACCTTATAGTCAAAACCATTAGCGACTTGTCTCAATTCGGCGTCTATAGACTCTGAATTAGCCTACAAGTTTAATACGAAAGGATTGTTGCATTACGCACAAATTAGCGAATGAAATGAAATTGTCTAATAGAAATTACCGTTTGTTTGAACCAAGAGATGAAACCGTGATAGCCGCCTCCTAGCTATGCCAGAAGCTCAAACTCTTTGACGAAATCCTATAGGATCACCGCTCCGCAATACGAGAATATGGCGGCGTATCAAGCGTATGAAATATCCAAGAATAAGAGCAGTTCAAAGGAAATAGAAGTTGCGAAACAATGTACCGAGAACTTACTCGATGTATGGCCGCACTTCTATCAGGTTGTTGAAGATATACAACGAAATGGTCCGCCATTCTTTGTTATCCAAAGATACTGGATTTGAAACACTGGCTGGTGTGAGATTCCCTTTGAATAGGCTGAGGTTGGATCCACCCTTTTTAGGGTCGTCAGCATTGTACCGAGGCTTCGGATTATGCAAATGACGATTTTTGGCTTCGTAGTGTGCTGTCACGAAGTTTGCCGCCTCCTCAGTGATGAATGCCTCAGCCATCGATGCTTCAATTCTATGTTTATTTTTACATTTTTCTCGAAGCGTCTTCTGCATCCTCTCAGTTGGGTAGCACCAACGATTTTGCATGGGCCCCCCCAATCTTGCCTCGGTCAGGAGATGCAAAATCAAATGCTGCATTTGATTAAAGAATCCCGGTGGAAAGATCTCCTCTAACTTGCAGATCAACTCCGGTGCCAACTCTTCCATTTCTTCTAGCACGCCAGGTGATAGTTCTTTCGCACAAAGAACACGGAAGAAATAGCTGAGTTCTGCCAGTACTAGCCATTCATCCTCAGGGATGAAGCCACACAACATCACCGGCATTACCCGCTCAATCCATATGTGCCAATCATGACTCTTGAGACCAAATATCTTCAATTTATCAAGACTCGCTCCCCTCTTTAGATTCACTGCATACACATCGGGAACATCATGCCATTTTCACCCACAAGATAATTTCCCTCATAGCTGGCCTTCCAAGATTGAACCATGCCTTTGGCTTCGTCCGATTCTGCTTTCCTTTCGGTTCTTTCATGTTTTGTAACGGCCTATCACATAGCGCCTCGGATCGACTCTAGCCTTAGTATTATCCTTTGACTTCCCATCTATGCCGAACAATGTACCAAAAAGTGCCTCGGCGATATTCTTCTCAGTGTGCATCACGTCGATGTTGTGTGGGCAAAGGAGGTCTTTGAAGTAAGGCAGATCCCATAAGCATGTCTTGTGAGTCCAGGCGTGCTTAGAATTATACCCCTTGAAGTACCTCGACACTCTGGATGCGGCTCGAGAGCCTTTAAGCGATCCGAGTGCATTGGCTCGTCAGCCTTGGTGGTGCGAGTTTTGACAACTCTACCTCGATGAAGTTCTTCTTGTCTTTCACGAACTTATGGCGAGGATCCGAGGAACTGTCTATGCATGTCGAAGCAAGAAAACTTGCGACCGCCTGAAGCCAACGAAACTCAAGAGCTCCCTTGCATGTGGGGCACGGGAACCTTCCATGCACACACACCAATAGCGAATAAGCGCGTACGCCGGCAAGTCATGCGTCGAAAGTACATGTACCGCATAACGCGCATTATGAAGTTCCGTTTGCTATAGGCGTCGTATGTCTTGAACCCATTATCCCATGCTTCTTGCAATTCGTCCTTAAGCGCTGCATGTACACATTCATATTTTCCCGGATAGTTGGGCCTGGAATTATCAACGTCGAGGAAAATGTTCTTTCTTTGCATAACTGTCCGGGGAGATTGAGTGGAAAGACAAATACGGGCCAACAACCGTATTAGGCTGCCGTCATACCAAACACACTTGAACCCATCCGTCTTGATGCCGACTTCGAGGATGCCTCGGATCTGCCGCCTTGTCGACATGTAATTCATCAAACTTTTTCCACGCAACACCATCCGATGTGTGTACCATCATCAGATTCCCATCTGCATCTAGTTCGGTTCTTTTGCCCGTTTTGTGCCATGTCATCTGTCTGGCCGTCTCTTCCACCATGAAAATATGTTGAAGACTTGGTACGATTGGCATATAACGAAGAACACTAACGAGGATTTTGGTCTGTGTCTTACCGTTGTCTACCACAACATACCTGGAAGACTTGCAAATGGGACAATAGTTCAAGTCCGCATAGTCAAGCCTAAATAAGGCACATCCTTTCTCACAGGCATGTATCTTCTCATAGGGCATCTTCGATTGCACGGAGGATTTTGTCCGGTGATGCAGGTTTGCAGGCATTATATGGCCTTTGGGTAGAAAGCGTCCAACATCTGTCATCATTGCGTCGTAGCATTCTCGCCCAAGTTGAACTAAGCCTTGAGCCATTACTTGTGAGATGGCATCCAATGACAAAGCTCGGTGTGCTCGTGGAAGCGAGCGTTTTGAAGACTCCAACATTTCATTGAAGGCCTTTGTAGATTCCTCCATCTCCTCGTTCAGAATCGAGCATCATCATAGTCTTGCACCATGTTTTCCATCCGGTACCATGCTCGTCGGTGCGACAACGATCCACCTCAGCTCGGTCACGTTGGGCAGACTCACGATGATATGTCCACACCGTATAATCGGGCGTAAAACCACTCTTCTGCAGGTGTTTACCCATTTCAGCCTCTGTCCTCTTTTCGCTATTGCCACACCGGAAACAGGGGCACCAGGTTTTCCTCTGGCCATTTGCAAATGCGGCTTGCACAAACCCCTTGGTTTTTGTGAACCATCCAATGCTCCATTTGTTCTGACCCGGTGTGACGGTGTACATCCACGCGACGATCACTCATCTTGACTTTCGAGCTACTGGACACACAACAAATATATATATATATATATATATATATATATATATATATATATATATATAATTCACCATGTATATATTCATCAGTTGATCTACTTTGTCAATTTTATTACGTCCATGCAACCTACACTCTAATAGGTATAGGTCCTAATCCCACCCAGTATGTGTAGATTGGGTTCATTTTCCCATGCTATGCTCGGATCCGACATAAAATTTCGGCAGCATTCCCCGCTGTTCTCCTGATACACGTCTCTACAATAAAGAGAGGATGTGTGCGGAGAACAAATGTGGGAGGCATCGAAAATTTATGCGTCCGGATCCAGCAAAGCATATGGGAAAACGAACCCAATCTACACATACTGGGCTGTCCATGGATAGCGTTGGACAATTCGAAGAATCACGGTTATAAATATGCAAATGCATGCATATTTATAACTATAACGCTTTCGAGCAGGAGACACATATTGATTACATGACATCGATGATTCAAGACACATATATAGCTAGCTATCAAGTTTCATCAAGCCACGAATACCGGAACAGAGCAAATAATTAAGGGGGAGGAGGACATGTCCTTTGTGCTCACCCACGAGCGAAAGCGAGCTCACAAAACGACGCGGGAGGTCGTGAACACCATACCTTGCAGCGATGAAACAACTGCACATTTAAATCTACCCGATCAACACAATTATATATGATGTTTTTCATAACAAAATCGAAAAATATATGACCTAACTCATATATCACAACTATATGACCCCGTCGGCCTTTGGAAGGCCAAAGAGCACCTTTTCGGGAGGTGTCGGGGGGTCGGGGGGTCGTGTCGGTGTCGGGGTGCCGTGTCGAGTCGAGTCTTGTTTGAGGTCGGGGTGTGGTGCCGGGTCGGGGTGTCGGGGTGTGGTGTCGGGTCAGTGTCGGGGTCAGGGGAAGTCGGGTCGGTGTCGTGGTGTCGTGTCGCGGTCTGGGTGTGGTGTCGGGGTCGGGATGTATGGGTCAGGGGGTCAGGGTGTCGGGGTGTGGTGTCGAGGTCGGGGTGTCGGGGTCAGGGGGTCGGGGTGTTCCCTTCTATCCTTCTTCTTCTTTCCTTCTGTTCTTCTTCTTCTTTCCTTTCTTCTTCTTCTTCTTCTTCTTCTTTCTTTCTCTTCTTCTTCCCCTTCTACATATTCTTCTTTTCTTCTTCTTCTTTCCTTTCTTCTTCTTCTTCTTCTTTCCTTCTCTTCTTCTTCCCCTTCTACATATTCTTCTTTTCTTCTTCTTCTTCTTCTTTTTTCATCTTTTTTACTTCTTTTAATAATATAACTAATTATCTAAAACCCATGCACTAAATCTAACACTAACACATATCTAGCACTAAATCTAACACTAACACTAACACATATCTAACACTAAATCTAACACTAACAATTAAACAACAAAAAAAGAAAAAACAGAAAAAATAACTCACTTGAGCCGATGGGGGCCGTGGTTTGTGATTCTTGAGGTGGCGGTGGCGGCGTGGGCGGCGGGGCTCGGCGGTGGAGCTGAGGCGTTGGGCGCCTTGAGCAGCGAGGCCGAAGGCGATGGGGCAGACATGATGGCCTTGGGACAACGGTGGCGCGGAGGTGGTGGCGGGTGGGCGGCGAAGCGGCCGGGTGAGTGGAGACGGTCGGGCGGCGACATGGTGGAGCGGCAGGCGGCGACGTGGTAGGGCGCTGGGCGGCAAGATGGTGGGGCGACAGGCGTCGGCCAGGTGGGGCGGGGTGGTGGCAACGGGCAAGGCTGCGGGTGGCGGGTGGCGGCCGAAGGCGTGATGGGTGGATCTGGTGTCGTCGAGGAGGAGAGAGGGCGAGAAACAGAGAGAGGAACGGGCGGGGAGGGGGGGGGCGTTAGTTAGGTTAGTTAGGTTAGGCTTTGCCGTCCGCCCCACCTTTGCTGTCCGCCCCGCCTTTGCCGTCCGCTTTTTTATCTTTGCCGTCTGCTAGCAGATGGCAAAGAGGGGGGCCGTTAAGTTTTTTCTAATCAGCTCGTTAGTTGGGGCCACCTCTCTCTTTGCCGTCAGCCAGCAGACGACAAAGGAATGACAGATGGCAAAGACCTTCTTTGCCGTCTGCTTCTTGGTAGCTGATGGCAAAGACCTTCTTTGCCGTCGCTAGCTATGAGCAAAGAAGCTGGCAGACGGCAAAATCCCCGATTCCGATGGTGTATCTGGGAAAAAGGATAGAGAAAAGACACATTAGTACACATAAAAAGGATAGAGGAATAAAGTTCATGATGAATTGAAGCATGAGTATTCTGAATTAGTGTATCGCTGCAACAAAGTATTTTTCACATAAATAAAAATGTCCGAAAGTTAAAAAGTCACATTGCAGTGTTTCTTGATTCACGATGTCGATGCCTAATTAGTTGCCACCAAGAATAGGCTAAATCATATAGTCCCAACCAAACCATCAAGCGGTCTCTGACAAAAGAGCACCTAAAATTCTGAACAATAAGCATTAAGCAGGTTAAAAACTTCTGAAGGGAAAACAATTATAGAAACCGACTCCAATTGATTGATAAGTTTTAAGAATACAACCATCTAGTTGACACAATGTCAGCAGGAACGGCAGCTCATCTTGACACGAACGTCAAATGGACTTTCACAATCTAACAGTGAAAGGAAACAGGTCAAGGAATCTAGTAGAAGAGGAAAAAGGCATCGACATCGCCAATCGACCTCCATATCCGGATCAATGGCCCTCTATCCTCACAACATAATGCCAAGCATATCACATACGCCTCCTCTCATCTCTGCTTGCCGTCCTCGACAGAGAAACCACTTCCTTCCCTATGCCAAGTAATATCATTACAAATAGGATCGAGCGGGACTTGAAACTACGGTGGTTGGAGAGGGTTAAGAGAAGGGGAATTATACCAGCAGCGACCTTCGGGATTTGGATCGACAAAGGGTCTAAAGGGTCGCAGTTAAGGGGCGGTGCTAACGGCGACACCAACCATGGGTGCTTGTTCCCATGGAACCTCTCTTCAGCTATTGCTAGAGTCTCGTGGAGTAGCAGTCGAGCAGCTCATCCTCGGACGGCAAGAACAAATGCCCGTGGACGGCTTGACCAAATAGCGAACGTGTCGCCACCCACCGATCCAGCTGCGAGACGAAGAAGGAATCAGGAACATGTAAGTGAAATAATGTGGTTATCCCTGGAGCCCTATGAATAATCTAAGTGAAATAGGAGATACTCTAGGTTTAACATATGCTTAAAGAAAACATCCTCGATAAAAACAACAAAGCAGCAGTGGTTTATGTTATAAGTTTAGGCACATTTGTTTTCTATCATGATTTGTCCAATGGAAGCAATGCAGCATTTAAACCTATTCATGGTAGTGGTCGTCGTCTCCTAATAAGGTGCCAGACAATCAGGAAAACCTACAATATTGAAGGTTAAACTTTCTGTCATATTCCTCTAAATTGAATCCAATGTCATTATCACTTTGATATATTCAGTTATTTTATAATTATCTTAATACACAACATATTTTCCCACCGGCTTCGATAATACATTACTTAGGAGCTATAAAGCATTTAGGACAATTTCAAAAAGATGCAAGATTCAACCGGAGGAGAAAAATGTTACAGTCAAATCGTCGGCCTCGCTACATAAATTGGTTCATGGCTAAAAAGAACATATCACATCATTTGGGCCACATATTATGCACAGATGGACATATACACACAATATTGAGTAGAAAGCAACAATTTAGATGCAAGGAGAATATACATAAGGTTCAATATGCAACATCAAGATTCAAGTAAAGAGCGGAACATATATAGATGCGATTCTTTAAGGGTGCGCTTTGTGTATTTTTTGTGGTGCGTGATTAGCTTAATGCTAAGCGAAATAATAAAACATGCTACTTTACAACCTGTATCAAAGGAACACCACAGGATCGATAGCTAACGTAAATTAACATAACACCGTAAGACCGTGAAATGCAGACTGTTGATGTGTCAAACCATAACTAAACTTGTTTCTTGCGAAGCAATAATTATCCTTTACTGCATCTTAAAATTCACTTTCCATCAAAGGCTTGCAAAACCAAATCCTCTTAAAGCGTTTCCGTATTTAGCGAACACAGCAGGAAAAGTATTAGTTTGTCTCCCATAATATGCCAGGAAGGGCAAATTTCAAAGTATTACAGAAAATTGCTGACAGTTTCCTTTTACCTTCGCTCTCTATGATACTTTCTACTTTAGATTCCGAGTCGCATTAAATGAGTGCACAAAAGAGAATATAAAAATAAAAAGGCTCAAGGTACTTCTGACATAACTCATCTCAGTGTTATTTTGGTATATATCTTAAGCCCTGGATCAACTAAGCTAGCATGGTAGATTTTTCTACTTAATGAAAGCACATATATGTAAGAGCATGCAGAAAGGGTCAAAGAGCTAGAATCCTATGCAATGCAGAATCCATCTTTCGACACAGGGAACATATTTGATACAATATTATATCAGTTCAATATCAAAAAATAGGATTGATTTAATCCATCTTTGCACCTTCATATATGTTCTGTATCCATCTTTCGAATATCAGTTCAATACAATATTTGTGGTGCTGAAACAAATATATATAGTGCTGGCGCAAGATTGATTTAGTTCTTCTTTACAAAAAAGAGTTAGAAAAGTAGTGAGTTATGATATAATGAAGACTAACTAAGTAACAAAGTGTAAGAAAGCAAATTGGTGTGCAAGAGACCATTATTTAATCTCATGATCACACTCGGGAGAAAATGGCTAAGGATCAGCGGATCACACTCAGGAGAAACGACTCTAATTTTACCTTAAGGACAGGTCGAGCCATTTGTTGATCGACACTATAGCTAGGGGCATGGAATTAATAAGCGACCGACAGCTCGTCTTTACCTTTCTCATTGGTGGCACCGTGGACTGAATTTTCCCTGTTCTTGCGCTTACGCGGCAGAGAAGATCTCTCTCAAGGCTCTCTTGGTCCAAAGTGCACCAAATATAAAACAATATAAGATGCAGCCAGATGCTCAAAGCAGCGAACAATTTGATAGTGAAAGCAATGCATCAAATAACTTAACCTATGAGCATCTGGCCAAATAAGCATTGTCCAGTAGTACTTAGACATCAAGTTAAGAAAGGCAGTTCTATAGATCAGGATTAGGAATACATTCCACAGCTCGAAAACCAACAACAAACAATAAAAGATCAACAACAACTTATATGCAATAAAGGTATGAGAGAGAAGAAATCTTTACATAAGACGGCTATAAACACTGGAGCATAAATAAGCAACACCTTTAAATACCAATAAAAAGAGTTCAGGGTTCAATGCATAGTGGGCTCAGATTCGCCTTTCCTCGATCATATAACCTACCCCCGTCATCTCTTATCACCAGATCAATCTATTTATACAGTTGAGCTGCCCTGGTTATCACTCAACAAGAATGACCATCCAAGGGCAGAACAATACGTATCACAGGATGAAAAAGGATTTTAGAGACAAGAGGGAGGATCCAACTTGATACCCACAGGTGCCTCGATTGCTCCAAGGCACACCTACTTCAGCCACGGCAATCATCATCGCGCTAGCAAGAATGGCTTCCGACCAATGGGGCACGTGAATTACAGGCGAGGCACGAGATTTTTACCGCGAGACAGTAACTATTCATTCATAAAGTGCCTCGGCTTCGATCCTATGGCCTGCGTTCTCCCGAGGCTCGATCCGACGACCAAGATCTCATGAAGCAAACGAGATGGACGGTTAGATGTTTCAAATCGCTGAGGAGGCTCGGTGAGACACTCGTCTCTTAGACACCTTTAAGTACCCACATGAGACGGCTATAAACACTGGAGCATAAATAAGCAACACCTTTAAATACAAATAAAAAGAGTTCAGGGTTCAATGCGTAGTGGGTTCAGATTCGCCTTTCCTCGATCATATAACCTACCCCCGTCATCTCTTATCACTAGATCAATCTATTTATACAGTTGAGCTGCCCTGGTTATCACTCAACAAGAATGACCATCCAAGGGCAGAACAATACGTATCACAGGATGAAAAAGGATTCTAGAGACAAGAGGGAGGATCCAACTTGATACCCACAGGTGCCTCGATTGCTCAAAGGCACACTTATTTCAGCCACGACCAGTCATCATCGCCCTAGCAAGAATGGCTTCCGACCGATGGGGCACGTGAGTTACAGGTGGTGGCACGAGACATTTCACCGCATGAGTAACTATTAATTGATACAGGAGCTCGGGTTCGATCTGACGGCCAACGTCCTCCAGCGCCTCGATCCAACGGCCAGAAATGCATCAAGGAAACGCAATGGACTGCCAGATCTTCCTAATCGCTGTGAGAGCTCGGTTATCCCCGCGGTTCTTATTTCTCGATGGTTATTAGTATCACTCATCAAAAATGACCGTGCAAGGACAAAGCCACTAAAATAGAATGTGATCAAAACGGGTCAAAGAAATAGGGGGGTCCAACTTAATAGCCACATGTGCCTTGATTGCTCGAGAGCATGCCTATATCAGCCATAACTGATCATCAAAGCCCTGGCCATGTCCCATACAGTAGCCAAAGTAGAGGAGCAGGAGGAAGATGGAGCTCACCGAGGGAGGTTGTAGCCGAGGCAGTACTCGATGGAGTCTTTGAGGTTGCGCTGAAACGCCCGTCGATCGGCGAGGAACCACTTCCTACACCGCACATCCACGCCGCCGCATCGGAGTTGTGCCTTGCACCATCCCACCGACAAGGACAAACGCCACAGGCACCGAAGCGGCCAAGGAGGCGAGGAAGTGATGTACATCCAGGAGCACCACCAGGGGCAGAGATGACCGGGGCACCAATTTTGATGCTTCCAGTTCTGATGTCATGCAAATGAAAAGGTGAGATTGAATGAGAATAAGTGAAACATTCAGTCAAAGACAACAGTGTTTGCTACATACTGTATAATCGACTACCTAGCTAATGATGATTGCCTACCTTCAGGCTTTGCCTTTTACCTTGAGCTCACACAAAGATTACCTGCAAAACAGTAGATATGCATTTCAGTGCTAAGGCAAAGACAAAGAAAAGAAAAATGAAAGAAGAAGAAGAGAAAGAAAAGGAGATAGCTACAATCCAAGGAAGGAACGCCTAACACCGCACCCAAAGCGAAATAAGAGGTAGAAAAGATGACAAAATCTGAGCTAAAACAATCCAGATCAGACCCACGTTGCACTCCCACGCACCAACCATTCACTCTTTTCTTTTGTAAGCCACGCAAAATCCCGTTCTAAAGGCGAACAAGTTACAGAAACAAACCTATAGTTAAATTCAATGGCTAAAACCTATAGCCAAAAAAGGAAATAATCCGCAATGCAAAGCTAATATCATTTATCTATTGCCAATCACCCTATCCATTTAAAAACATTAAATTGCATATGATTTATAATCTGAACATAAACAGTTTCTGGTCATATGGGATGATCTTTTGAACTGAACTTCCAAAGCTATGCCAACGATTAAATATGACATCAGTGTAAAATATGGTAAAGGTGTGGTTTATTTGGGTCAAAAAAGGCAACCCAAAAATGTAGGAAGAAGTAACTAAGGATACATATTCTGTCTCCTAACACTAAAAATCGAGGAATGTAGAGAACTTCACTTATCGCTGATGCAAAAGTCAAGTAGGATTACAATCTAGAAGTCATGGCACAAAATTGAAAAGCCATCCATACCGGGCATAGGTGAGTTCAGTGGCACTTGGCCACGATCGGCATAACATTTTCCTCGGCGCAAGCATACAATTCTCCCGGTGTAGTAGCTACATGAAGTGAAACTCTCCTGGCAAAACAAAGTAAAATCTTATGACCAAATGTAATGGAAAATATAAACATTCATTGCAAAACTGGTCTGCCTTTGTAGGTACTAAAAAAATTCGATAGCATGTCAGGCCACTATAAGACTAATAAATAGTACCCTTTTCATTCACATCCATATCATTCTTAACACAAAAACAATCTGTAATTACACATCACGATGGTATAGTTGCTATTGCAAAAGTCGAGATAATCGCTACACAGAGGCTAATTGAAACTGAAAATAACTGGAGAATTTAGTAAACAAAACAACACTGCAGAGTATCCAAATAATGATAATTTTCAAGTGTAAGGATCTTAACTTAGTATTCATTTTGAACCAGAAGAATACCCCATATACATACTTTACAAAATAACAAAGAGCACATGAATACCTTAACTTCCTAAAGATCCCAATATTTGGAACCTAGCCAAACCCTTCTCTCTCTCCCATCAAGTCCAAGCAACGCAGCACAAAA
This sequence comes from Aegilops bicornis, assembly GCA_021605145.1. Taxonomy (NCBI): domain Eukaryota; kingdom Viridiplantae; phylum Streptophyta; class Magnoliopsida; order Poales; family Poaceae; genus Aegilops; species Aegilops bicornis. The sequence continues at coordinate 105,848 of JAHIAL010000088.1, read as the reverse complement.
GGCCACAGAAAAGTGGCCATCTTTGGAACCTAGCCCAACCCTTGTCTCTCTCCCATAGAGTCCAAGCAAGGCAGCACAAAAGGCCATAGAGAAGCGGCCATCTTTGAAACCTAGCCAACCTAGCCAGACCATTGACCCAAAAAATCCATATACTTGGAATCTAGCCAAACCTGAGAGCACAAAAGGCTCTGTGGCCATCTTTGGAACCTAGCCAGACCTGAGAGGAATCCTAATACATGGAATATAGCCAAACCTGAGAGCATAAAAGGCCTCCATCTTGGTCTGAATCCAACAGCATCTACATACAGAGAAGACAAATAACCTACAAGCCCAGGCCTATAAACAAACAAGATCAGAGAGGGAGAGGTGGTGAGGAGTGGAGGCACCAAATCAAAACCGAAGTGTAAACGGCGGCTCAGATCTACGGCTTGGCGCCGCCGGAAGCCGTGACGGTCCCCCTGCCAAGCGGTCCCCTAAGAGCCTGCCACCGCACCCGACGACACCGCGGCGGCTGCCTGAACATGGGCCTCCATGCCAGCGGCATCGCGGCGCGGCATGGCACCGATGGGAGGGCTGGCTCCGTGATGAGGGATCTACCGCCGCCAAGACGGGGCACGGTCTGCGCCAAGGTCCGAGCCTCCTCATCGAGTGGCGCGGTCCTCGGTGGCACGGTCATCGGCCACGGCGAAGTGGCGAGACGACGGGCCACAGTCGGGTCATGATCGCCAGCCACGGCCGCAGCGGGCAGGCGGGCCGAAGGCGAAGCGGGGCAGACGACGGTCATCGGCCGCAACCACAGCCAGCGGACGGCGGGCGGGGCGAAGCGGCGGGCAAAGGCGGGATAGCGAGGCGGCGAAGCGAGCGGGCGGGCGAAGCGGGAAGGGAGAGAAGAACCCGATCGAGGAGGCGGCTAGGGTTCTACGGGTGCTCGCGAGATTTTATACCCAATAGTGAAATGACTAAAATGCCCTCGGGAGGGCTGTGGAATTACGCGCGGTGGCACGAGATTTTTACCGCGAGACGGTAACTATTCATTCCTATAGTGCCTCGGCTTCGATCCTACGGCCTGCGTCCTCCCGACCGAGACGGCCTAGATCTCATCAACCAAACGAGATGGACGGCCAGATGTTTCAAATCGCTGAGGAGGCTCGGTGAGACCTTCATCTCTTATTTTTGGATATGCATCGATACAAGTTAATAGATGGATAGGAGGCCAACAACATCTAACTTCAATTGTGCCGCCTTTTAGTGCTGCCCACCAAGTAGTACTCTCACATCACAAGAGTAGCTCTCGAATTAGTCATTCGTTCAAGTAATGCTAAACATCTGATCCAATTTACCTACAGCTGGTTTTCTCTGGACATTGGACGTAAAGAAGCACATTTGGTAGAGTAACGTAATCTCCAACTCAAGCACATGAACCATGCCGGCCAAGAAAGTCCATTGCGTGAGGCTCTTTTGATGGCTGGCTAGCGGTGTTGCTGCCAACGCAGATGCGGATACTACCATTGAAATGGGCAATTCATGTTGAACATCTTCTCCCAATGCATGATTAGGGGTGGTTATTTATCAAGGTGGTCGTGTTTTCTTCGCGATTCCAGCTTCAGGCGCATTCTGGCTGCAACTGTGCCTTGCTCTTTGGTTCTGGCGGCCTGGGATGACATCATGGTACGTCTATGGAGATCTTGTTCCGCTGATATTGCCTTCTACCAGGGAAAGCTCTATTTGGTCTTGCATAACGCTACAGACATTTTCTCCTATGAATTTGAAGAGGATTGTGAGAGAGTGATGCTCACTGCGTTTCGGAAGTGTCTGATAGAGTCTCGCCCGTCAGTCGAGGATTGTCCGGCAAAGATGTGCAACTTGGTGGAATGGCGTAAAACATTACCAGATACATCAGTGGTCCCCATGACTGGCTAAATGTTCTTAAAGTTGGAGTGTTTTTCATGGACTTGACAAAACCTCACTTTGAGATGAGCGATTGGATCGCAATTGTCTCTTCACCAGTTCATCAAAGGTGTCAAACCCAGCCAACTGGATCAAAACTAGGGTAAAGGTTGAATGTTACACGGTTTTGATAGTTTAGGGTTGAAATCTAGGCGGTTGAAGTTCAGGGTTGTTTCCTAGACTTTAGTGACAAATCAAGGTTGTAATATGGACTTCTCTCCATCTGTTTGTTTGTGTTCTCTTAGGACCAACATTTTGGATCTATTGAGTTTATATGGGCGTGGCATGTTGTTATTCTTGGTTTAATTTTTGTGGAATTGGAATCCTTACTTGGTGATACGGTGAACAAACCTTTTGTTGTTTTTCTTGGTTTAATTTCTTGTGGAATTGAAATTGTTTAATCTTTAATGTTGTTTCATAAGCACTAAATTTGGTTTTCTCCTATCACAATGTTTTGCTCCATTAGAAGTCATGAATTATTCCATGTGTACTTGTATTGTCCATGGTGCACTGTTCTTCTCCCTCTAACTACCATTTTTTGCAGTAGAAGCCATGGATTTTAATAGACTTGGGGTCTTGTATAGGAGAATGATTATGTACGACTAGGGATATCATTTACATGCTAGTTTATTATTTGGAGACAAAGCATGGTGTTCCGGGTAAATTTATACACTATGATTAGACATTTTAGTTAGAACTTGTGTGCACTAGTTTCAAATGCAATACTTAAGCTATGAGACAGAAGAAAATACAACACATGATTCCCATCTCCCGCGGTAAATAAAATGGGTAAGTTCCAATTATATTGCCCAAAGAATTGGTAGCTCACTTGGTTTGACCGCTTGCGGGTTTCTTGCACTTTGGCGCGAGTTAGACTCCGACCACCTTGACAGTCCTCAGCCTACCAAGAGATCCGACCGGTTGGGCCATGAAGGGTTCGACTGCTTGAGAGATCTGATGGAACAGGTCAAGCGAGTAGTGCGGAGGGTTCCAGTGAAGTTCGTTGCGAGACTAAATTGTGGCTGACTCATCCTTAGACGCTATATGGGTACCTTTGAAAGCTTTAAAGTATATGGATGCATGGGCTATAGGTTTGATATCCCAGATAAGCAACAATTGATGGATAAACTATGTTGCATTCATTCACGATACCACCCATTTCCATTCCCAAGCAAATTTGCACACTACGTATCCGAGAAATTGGCTATATTGATGCAAACAACTGCTAGTGATAGAGTGCAAGCTATCTACTCCACTGTTGGCTGCAGGAGATACTAGCAAACACCCAACATTTACCTATATATATGCACCGGTGAAGTGTCAATTAAGTGACACAAGTGTAATCGCACCGGAGAATCTAGAAATCATATCAAATAGTAGATGGACAGAGTACAACAACAACCAACTTAAATTTTGTCGCCTCTTGATTTACGGTCTTGCTAAAACTCATTCAGCTGAGAATTTTTTTGGTCTCATTCACTTTTTCCACCGTAGGATCCAATCACATTGCGATTCATATTTTGTCGAGGGGAGAGTAGCGAACAACAAGGCGCAGCCCATCTCGCTTTCGGCTCTCGGCCCATTTCCTTTTTTTGTCACACCATTTTTCTTTTCTCCCATTGGGCATGTGTGGGCTTGTGACGTTGGGTCCGTTCTATTTTCTCTTTTTGTCCCACGCTCTGGGGTGCACGGAGATAATAAGGAACACGTGGCGCTTTTTCTTACGCATTTCGTTTTTTCTTTGCTGTTTTATTTTTTATCCATTATTCCTATTTAACTTTCTATTTTACCTTCCTTTTTCTATTGTTTTTTGTTTTCATATTTTGGGTGGGAGAGAAAATGTAAAGTTTTTCCTAGACTAATTTCTACTCAGATGAGATTGGGTTAATTTTTTTAAATGTACTAGAAGATAAATTTTTAGACCTTTATTTTGTGTTCGGTTTTTCTCTCTCATTTCTGTTTTCTTTTTGTTCTTATCATATTCTTATTTTAGAGTCTAGAATCGAAGAGAGCGCGAATGGAAGTAGTGGTTCCATCGGTTTTCTTTATCTCCTCTGATTGCATTAGAAGGGGATCGGAGGAGTAGTGGTTCTAGATTTTCTTTTTCTGTTTATCCGTTGATATTTTTGGATTTTTGATGTTGTTCTAATTTTTTGCAAGTTCATATTTTTACTCATGCTTCCCTTTCTTATTTTATTTTTATTTTCTCATTTTGTCATTTTCTTCTTGATGTTTTTTCTTCTTCATCTATTTAAAAAGTTCTTCTGTTTCCTACTATCTGTAAGCAGCATGCATACAACTGCAAGCATTGGAATAACAAGCCTGGCAAGATGCATGTAGTTGTAAGCGTCACACCTCGAGCGCAACTGCATGCACCGTCACACATGAGTAACTATGAGAAATTCTTCTTTTGTCACTATACATGTAACGACCGATTGCAACTGCACGAGCACAAAGACAATGCAACTGGGGTCGAGAGGGAGGTTGTCGGGGCGAGTTACATGTCCGTCACTAGCATGCAACGACAAGTGTTGTAACCCGACAACAACTGCATTTCCACAAAGAGACTGCAACCGGCGTTGAGTGGGGTTTGTTAGGCCAGTTGCATGTCCATCACTAGACATGCAATTGCACGAGGACAAAATGACTACAACTAGGGATGAGTCGAGAGTTATCGGGGCCATTTGCATGTCCACCACTAGACATGCAACTTCAAGTGTTGTAACCCAACTTCAGCTGCACAAGCACAATATGACTACACAAGTAGGGCAGGGAGGGGTTCTTGGGCTAGTTCCATGTCCAAAACTACACATGAAACTTCAAGTGTTTGTAACCCGACTTAAATGGAAGTAGGAGGAGAGTTGTTGGGGACAGTTGCATGTCCACCACTAGACATGCAACTACAAGTGTTATATCTCATCGATAACTACACGGGCATAAAGCGACTGCAACTTGGGTTAGAAGGGAAGTTGTCGAGGCAACTTGCTTTGTCCACCACTATACATGCAATTGCAAGCATTGTAACCCTACTACAACTACACGGGCATGAAGCGACTGCAATTGGGGTCGATGGTAGAGGTGTTGGGGGGCCAGTTGCATGTCCACCACAAGACATGCAACTGCAAGTATTGTAACCCTAATTCAACTACACGGGCACCAAGCGGCTGCAATTGGGGTCAGCGATAGAGGTGTCGGGGGCTAGTTGCATGTCCACCACAAGACATGCAACTGCAAGCGTTGTAAACCGGCGCAACTTCAACTCATCAAAGTCAAGTGCATTTGCAAGACATAATGTGACCGCAACCGGGGGTCGGGAGGAGAATCGTCGCCGCTGGCGAAGTCTTTTCATTTTAATTATTTTGTTGTAGTTACAACGGCCCCAACCCGAGTGCAATTGCAACTCATCACACCCAAGCACAACTGCAAGATGTATAATGTGACTGCAACCGAGGGGGTCAGGGGGAGGGTCGTCCTCGCAGGTGAAGTTTTTCTCTCTTTAAAAAAAATAGTAGGTGCAGACAACCCAAACTCGATTGCAACTGCAACTCATCACACCCAAGTGCAACTACAAGACATATAATGTGACCGCAACCGGGGGTCGGGGGAAGGGTTGTCGGTGCCGACGAAGTCTTTCATTTTAGTTTTTTATAGTTGCGGCCGCCCCAACTCGAGTGCAACTGCAACTCATCACACACAAGCGCAATTGCAAGACATATAATGTGACCGCAACTGGGGGTCGGAGGGAGGTTTGTCAGCGTCGGCGAAGTCTTTTCATTAAAAATTTTATTAGTTGCAACCGTCTCAACCTGTGCAACTGCAACTCATCACACCCACGCGCAACTGCAAGACGTATAATGTGGCTGCAACCGGGGGCCGGGAGGAGGTTTGTCAGCACCGACGAAGTCTTTTCATTTCATTTTTTTTATTGTAGTAGTTGCAATCGCCCCACCCCGAGCGCAACTGCAAGACGTATAATGTGACCGCAACCGAGGGTCGGGGGGAGGGTTGTCGGCGCTGGCGAAGTCTTTTATTTTTAGCTTTTTGTTGTAGTTGCAATCACCCACCCGAGTGCAACTGCAACTCATCACACCCAAGCGCAACTGCAAGCCGTATAATGTGACCGCAACCGGAGTCGGGGGAGGGTGGTCGGTGCCGACGTAGTTTTTATTTTTTTATTTTTTAGTAGGTGAAGTCAACCCAAACCCGATTGCAACTGCAACTCATCACACCAAAGCGCAACTGCAAGACGTATAATGTGATCGCAACCGGGGGTCGGGGGAGGGTTGTCGGTGTCGACGAAGTGTTTCATTTTAGTTTTTTTATAGTTGCGACCGCCCCAACTCGAGTGCAACTGCAACTCATCACACGCAAAGCAACTGCAACACGTATAATGTGACCGTAACTAGGGGTCGGAGGGAGGTTTGTCGGCATCGAGAAGTCTTTTCATTAAGAAAATTAAGTAGTTGCAGCCGCCTCAACCTGAGGGCAACTGCAGCTCGTCACACCCAAGTGCAACTGCAAAACGTATAATGTGGCCGCAACTAGGGTCGGGGGGAGGTTTGTCAGCACCAGCGAAGTATTCTCATTTAATTTTTTGTTGTATTAGTTGCAACCGCCCCACCCAACCGCAACTGCAAGACGTATAATATGACCGCATTCAGGGGTCGGGGGGTTGTCGGCGGCAACACAGGTTTTCTCTTTTTTATATATTTTTGTTGTAGTTGTAGTCGCCCCAACCCGCAAAATGCATCTTTTTCCAAGTACATGGTGAATACATGGTGTCAAACTCTTTCCAAATACTTGGTGCACTTTTTTGATACCTTGACATTTTCTAAAAAATACACGGTGAGTATATTATGCAATAAACTTTTTTATGTACTTACATATTTCCGTATTTTTCACAGTATGTTTTTCCTTTTCTAGCTGTGTAACATTTCCTTTTTAGAAGATTTGTTTGAAAAAGTTAATAATATCTGGCACAAAAAAACTCAAAACAACAATGGGAAAACGCTCACAAAACCAGGTTACGGGCTAAGCTGCTCCATGTTTCTAGGCTCCCTCGTCAACGTCAAACAATAAAGAACTTTTGTCGTTGTACACGGGCCCAAGAAAAAAAACTAAAATAGGCTCACAAGTCACAACCCACAGACAACCGCACAGACAAACAAACTAAAATAGCCCACACGAAGGCAGGATGATCAGCCCGCCAACATTGGCCCATTGAACAAACAAACTATGGTTCAGCCTGAAACAAAAACGACCTGGAACAACAAACAGTGATGTCATCTACACGTCACCTGAATGAGACCATTTTAAATATCATCTAGATGAGTTCTAGGCACTCCCCTTGATTTAACCAGCCAAGTAGCTCGTACTGATCTCATGTCACGAGAGTAGCTCTGGAACTAGTAATCATTCATGCCATGGTACTGTTTTTTTCTGCAGCTGGTCTTCTCTGGACAGTATGTAAAGATGCTCATTATTTGGCATTTGTAAAGATATCTCCAACTCAATCACATGAATCCGCATGCATGGGAGGGGTACAGTTTACCTGCCTCTTTCCACTAGGGCGAGTAACATTAGATGATCAACAGGCCAGGCTACTCTTCCCCTACTTGTAATTTAACCCACTGTGAAAAACATAACCATAACCATGTTCCTTCAAATGGAAATGGATTAAATCATCTCTACGTACAACGTCTACAACAAACATGGGAGTGACCCGGTTTCCATGAACGTATGAAACAACTTTGGCCCCAAGATATTTGTTGCATATCAGATCCTATCAAATAGTAGACTCAATTAATAGCTTCAATGGCCAACGCCCCAAAATCAATCACGCCATCAAAGGAGCGGCAGCAAGCCTGAAGTTCTGGTCTTACGGTGCCAAGCATGATGCCAGAGGAGACCTCTCCTGGAGCCCCATCCTCTCTACTCTGAACTTGTAATCTGTCAAACCTTTGCTCTTGCAAAAATGTTTTGGCGCTAGCATGTATCCCTGTACTTTGGGTTTTTCTGCTGCTTTTTTCAGTGCAATGAGAAATATATTCAGTGATATATTCAGGTAGGGCATGTTGTCCCTCCGGTGATTTCCTAAAAAAAAAAACTTAAGGCCATGTTTGGATCATAGTAGCGAGCAGCCCTACCAATTTCTTGGCGTTGATTGACGCTGTTCGATTGCGTCTGGATGGAAATCGACATTTTTGTATGGCTCTTGAGATGCTGACTTCCGGACTTGACCAGGTCGAAACCACCAAACCTATACGCGTGAGGTACAACTCATCCGAGCAATCAACAAAAAATTCTCGCCGTTACTTCTCAGAACATTCTTGTCATGGAAGGCACAAAGAACATCATCCAAGTACGCAGGCAGCCCTCCCAGGATGATTTTTCAACATTTTGTCATTATTTTTAGTCATAGATAAAAACAGTCAACACATGCATGACAATATTCTCAATTTTTTGTAATGGAAGTGATACCGAATTTCATTTGTTTTTTGCAGAATTGTCATGGATGTGTATTTTTCTTGTAGTTAACCTAAGTTCAAACAAAAATTCAAGCTATACATGCATCTATATCTATATCTATACATCTATACATCTATACAAATATAAAAAGACCCAAAGGGGCAGATCCAACTGATCTCGGCCATCAAACTAAGTCAATTCAACGACCCAGACTGCTCCAATGACGAGCGTTCAACGTGTTTAACATGCAATTAATATCATACCAAATATTGCACCAATCACAGAATTAAACACAAATAATAGCATACCTAATACCCACATGCAATTAATATATTGCCTAAATGTGCGCATTTACTAGTAACCAAAAAGATAGAATCCCATATGATTACTCAGAAGAAGAAAAAATGGAGACACTATTCACAGTTGTATTTTTTACCGTGCGCACATAAAGTCTGAGGGTTGTCAGACTTCTGAAATTAGGCAACTTTGAGTTTAGGTCAGTGGGGGCATAGAAAAAGTGTGAGTTGGAGTGTTTGTTGAGTGTGGTGTGTGTATACTCCATACGTCTCTATGCACGTCACTACACCTTCTCATCAGACGCCATATATTAGTCTTAGAGGTTGCCATATTTTCTATTAGTCTACATTTTTTTTGTCTTTTTGTATTTTTCTTTCTTTTTGCAGTAAATCATTTTGACTTTTTAATTGTTAGACACCCACGGGAAAGCAAACCTTTTTTTTGAACACAATACAGACGCAACCCATACGTACACACATACACTCACCTCTATGAATGCATACACATCCTACATCTATGACTTGAGATTGACGAAGTGGCCAGAGAGGAATGAGAGGTCGTTTCAATTTTTTGTTGGATAGTTTGTGATTTGGAGATAAGCATGGTGTTTCGGATGGATATATACGCCCTAACTTGTGTACACTAGTTTATTTGTTTTACAACCTTTTTTAGCGTAAACTAGTTTTAAATACACTACTTGAGCTACTGTACTCCTATGAGAGAAAAATATATGACACGTGGTTCCACTATATATCCCACAATAAATAAAATGATAAGCTCCAATTATATTGCACAAAGAAGTTCTTTATTTGTACAAGGCTCTGAGGCAATCGTAAACCCTAAGCTGCCTCCCACCGTCTCACCCTCTCGCTGCCGCCAAGGTGCGCTGGCAGTGGGGAGGACCGGTCGAGGGACAACTTGAAGGAAATATGCCCTAGAGGCAATAATAAAGTTGTTATTTATGTTTCCTTATATCATGATAAATGTTTATTATTCATGCTAGAATTGTATTAGCCGGAAACTTAGTACATGTGTGAATACATAGACAAACAGAGTGTCACTAGTATGCCTCTACTTGACTAGCTCGTTGATCAAAGATGGTTAAGTTTCCTAGCCATGGACAAAAGTTGTCATTTGATGAACGGGATCACATCATTAGAGAATGATGTGATTGTCTTGACCCATCCGTTAGCTTAGCACGATGATCGTTTAGTTTGTTGCTATTGCTTTCTTCATAACTTATACATGTTCCTATGACTATGAGATTAGGAGGAACACTTAGTGTGCTATCAAACATCACAACGTAACTGGGTGATTATAAAGATGCTCTACAGGTGTCTCCGATGGTGTTTGTTGAGTTGACATAGATCGAGATTAGGATTTGTCACTCCGATTGTCGGAGAGGTATCTCTGGGCCCTCTCGGTAATGCACATCACTATAAGCCTTGCAAGCAATTAATGTGACTAATGAGTTAGTTACAGGTTGATGCATTACGGAACGAGTAAAGAGACTTGCCGATAACGAGATTGAACTAGGTATTGAGATACCGACGATCGAATCTCGGGCAAGTAACATACCGATGACAAAGGGAACGACGTATGTTGTTATGCGGTTTGACCGATAAAGATCTTCGTAGAATATGTAGGAACCAATATGAGCATCCAGGTTCCGCTATTGGTTATTTACCGGAGATGAGTTTCGGTCATGTCTACATAGTTCTTGAACCCGTAGGGTCCGCACGCTTAACGTTCGATGACGATCGGTATTATGAGTTTATGTGTTTTGATGTACCGAAGGTTGTTCGGAGTCCCGGATGTGATCACGGACATGACAAGGAGTCTCGAAATGGTCGAGACATAAAGATCGATATATTGAAATGCTATGTTTGGACATCGAAATGGTTCCGGGAGAGTTCGGGCATTTACCGGAGTACCGGGAGGTTACTGGAACCCCCCGAGGAGTCTATGGGCTTTATTGGGCCTTAGTGGGAGAGAGGAGGAGGCGGCCAAGGTGGGGGCACGCCCCCCAAGCCCAATCCGAATTGGGGTGGGGGGCCGGCCCCCCTTTCCTTCTCCCTCTCTCCTCCTTCCTTCCTCTCCTACTCCAACTAGGGAAGGGGGAATCCGACTCCCACCGAGTAGGACTCCCCTGGGCGCCGCCATGAGAGGGCCGGCCCTCCCTCCTCCACTCCCTTTATATCTCGGGGAGGGGGCACCCCATAGACACACAAGTTGATTGTTTAGCCCTGTGCGGTGCCCCCTCCACAGATTTCCACCTCGGTCATATCGTTGCAGTGCTTAGGCGAAGCCCTGCGCCGGTAGCTTCATCGTCACCGTCACCACGCTGCGCCCGTCGTCTTGTGAAACTCTCCCTCGACCTCAGCTGGATCTAGAGTTCGTGGGACGTCAGCAAGATGAACGTGTGCAGATCGCGGAGGTTCCGTATCTTCGGTGCTAGGATCGGTCGGATCGTGAAAACGTACGACTACATCAACCGCGTTGTCATAACGCTTCCGCTTACGGTCTATGAGGGTACGTGGACAACACTCCCCCCTCTCGTTGATATGCATCACCTAGATAGATCTTGCGTGTGCGTAGGAATTTTTTGAAACTACTGCGTTCCCCAACAGTGGTATTAGAGTCAGGTTTATGCGTAGATGTTATATGCACGAGTAGAACACAAAGAGTTGTGGGTGATAATAGTCATACTGCTTACCAGCATGTCATACTTTGATTCGGCGGTAAGCGGCTCAGACCGACATTACGCGTACGCTTACGCGAGACTGGTTTTACCGACATGCTTCACACACAGGTGGCTAGTGGGTGTCTGTTTCTCCAACTTTAGTTGAATCGAGTGTGACTACGCCCGGTCCTTGTTGAAGGTTAAAACAGCAAACTTGACAAAAAATCGTTGTGGTTTTGATGTGTAGGTAAGAACGGTTCTTGCTAAGCCCGTAGCAGCCACGTAAAACTTGCAACAACAAAGTAGAGGACGTCTAACTTGTTTTTGCAGGGCATGTTGTGATGTGATATGGTCAAGACGTGATTATATAAATTGTTGTATGAGATGATCGTGTTTTGTAACACAGTTATTGGCAACTGCCATGAGCCATATGGTTGTCGCTTTATTGTATGAAATGCAATCGTCATGTAATTGCTTTACTTTATCACTAAGCAATAGCAATAGTCGTAGAAGCAATAATTGGCAAGACGACAACGAAGCTTCGATGGAGATCAAGGTGTCAAGCCGGTGGCGATGGTGATCATGGCGGTGCTTTGGAGATGGAGATCAAAGGCACATGATGATGGCCATATCATATCACTTATATTGATTGCATGTGATGTTTATCCTTTATGCATCTTATTTTGCTTAGTTCGGCGGTAGCATTATAAGATAATCTCTCATTAAATTTCAAGGTATAAGTGTTCTCCCTGAGTATGCACCGTTGCGACAGTTCGTCGTGCCGAGACACCACGCGATGATCGGGTGTGATAAGCTCTACGTTCACATACAACGGGTGCAAGCCAGTTTTGCACATGCAGAATACTCAGGTTAAACTTGACGAGCCTAGCATATGCATATATGGCCTCGGAACACCGAGACCGAAAGGTCGAGCGTGAATCATATAGTAGATATGATCAACATAGTGATGTTCACCATTGAAAACTACCCCATCTCACGTGATGATCGGACATGGTTTAGTTGATATGGTTCACGTGATCACTTAGATGGTTAGAGGGATGTCTATCTAAGTGGGAGTTCTTAAGTAATATGATTAATTGAACTTTAATTTGTCATGAACTTAGTACCTGATAGTATTCTGCATGTCTATGTTGTTGTAGATAAATGGCCCGTGCTATTGTTCCGTTGAATTTTAATGCGTTCCTAGAGAAAGCTAAGTTGAAAGATGATGGTAGCAATTACACGGACTGGTCCGTAACTTGAGGATTATCCTCATTCTGCACGCGGAAGAATTACGTCCTGGAAGCACCGCTAGGTGCCAAACCCGCTGCAGAGCAACGCCAGATGTTATGAATGTCCGGCGAGCAAAGCCGATGACTACTCGATAGTTCAAGCAGCCATGCTTTACGGCTTAGAACCGGGACTTCAACGACGTTTTGAACGTCATGGAGCATATGAGATGTTCTAGGAGTTGAAGTTAGTATTTCAAGCAAATGCCCGGATTAAGAAGTCTCCAATAAGTTCTATAGCTGCAAAATGGAGGAGAATAGTTCTGTCAGTGAACATATACTCAGAATGTCTGGGTACCACAACCACTTGACTCAACTGGGAGTTAATCTTCCTGACGATAGTGTCATTGATAGAGTTCTTGAATCACTGCCACCAAGCTACAAGAGCTTCGTGATGAACTATAATATGCAAGGGATGGATAAGACAATTCCCGAGCTCTTCGCAATGCTAAAGGCTGCGGAGGTAGAAATCAAGAAGGAGTATCAAGTGTTGATGGTCAACAAGACCACCAGTTTCAACAAAAAGGGTAAAGGGAAGAAGGGAAACTTTAAGAAGAACAGCAAGCAAGTTCTTTGCTCAAGTGAAGAAGCCTAAGTCTGGACCTAAGCACGAGGTGAGTGCTTCTACCGCAAAGGGACTGGTCCTTTGGAAGCGGAACTGCCCCAAGTATTTGGCGGAAAAGAAGGATGGCAAAGTGAAAGGTATATTTGATATACATGTTATTGATGTGTACTTAACTAATGCTACATGATGGCGCTGGGTATTTGATACTGGTTCTGTTGCTAATATTTGCAAGTCAAAACAGGGGCTATGGATTAAGCAAAGATTGTCTAAGGACGAGGTGATGATGCGCGTGGGAAATGGTTCCAAAGTCAAGGTGATCGCCGTCGGCACGCTACCTCTACATCTACCTTCAGGATTAGTTTTAGGCCTAAATAATTGTTATTTGGTGCCACTGTTGAGCATGAACATTATATCTAGATCTTGTTTGATGCAAGACGGTTACTCATTTAAATCAGAGAATAATGGTTGTTCTATTTATATGAGTAATATCTTTTATGGTCATGCACCCTTGATGAATGGTCTATTTTTACTAAATCTTGATAGTAATGATACACATGTTCATAGTATTGAAGCCAAAATATATAAGTTTAATAATGATAGTGCAACTTATTTATGGCACTGCCGTTTAGGTCATATTGGTGTAAAGCGCATAAAGAAACTCCATGCTGATGGGCTTTTGGACTCACTTGATTATGAATCACTTGATGCTTGCGAACCATGCCTCATGGGCAAGATGACTAAGACTCCGTTCTCCGGAACAATTGAGCGAGCAACAAACTTGTTGGAAATAATGCATACTGATGGATGCGGTCCGATGAGTGTTGGTGCTCGCGGCGGGTATCGTTATTTTCTGACCTTCACAGATGATTTGAGCAGATATGGGTATATCTACTTGATGAAACATAAGTCTAAAACATTTGAAAAGTTCGAACAATTTCAGAGTGAAGTGGAAAATCATCGTAACAATAAAATAAAGTTTCTACTATCTGATTGTGGAGGAGAATATTTGAGTTACCAGTTTGATCTTCATTTCAAACAATGCAGAATAGTTTCGCTGCTCACGCCACCCGGAACACCACAGCGTAATGGTGTGTCCGAACGTCGTAATCGTACTTTATTAGATATGGTGCGATGTATGATGTCTCTCACTGATTTACCGCTATCATTTTGGGGTTATGGTTTAGAGACAGCTGCATTCACGTTAAATAGGGCACCATCTAAATCCTTTGAGACGACACCTTATGAACTGTGGTTTGGTAAGAAATCCAAGTTGTCATTTCTTAAAGTTTGGGGCTGCGATGCTTATGTGAAAAAGCTTCAACCTGATAAGCTCAAACCCAAATCGGAGAAATGTGTCTTCATAGGATACCCAAAGGAAACTGTTGGGTACACCTTCTATCACAGATCCGAAGGCAAGATATTCGTTGCTAAGAATGGATCCTTTCTAGAGAAGGAGTTTCTCTCGAAAGAAGTGAGTGGGAGGAAAGTAGAACTTGATGAGGTAATTGTACCTTCTCCGAGATGGAAAGTAGTACATCACGTAAGTCGGTTCGGTGATTCCTACACCAACTAGTGAGGAAGCTAATGATGATGATCATGAAACTTCCGATCAAGTTACTACCGAACCTTGTAGGTCAACCAGAGTAAGATCCGCACCAGAGTGGTACCGTAATCCTGTTCTGGAGGTCATGTTACTTGACCATGACGAACCTAGGAACTATGAGAAAGCGATGATGAGCCTAGATTCCGCAAAATGGCTTGAGGCCATGAAATCTGAGATGGGATCCATGTATGAGAACAAACTGTGGACTTCGGTTGACTTGCCCGATGATCGGCAAGCCATAGAGAATAAATGGACGCTGACGGTAATGTTACTATCTACAAAGCTCGATTTGTTGCGAAAGGTTTTTGACAAGTTCAAGGAGTTTACTATGATGAGACCTTCTCACCCGTAGCGATGCTTAAGTCCGTCCGAATCATGTTAGCAATTGCCGCATTTGATGATTATGAAATTTGGCAAATGGATGTCAAAACTGCATTCCTTAATGGATATCTTAAAGAAGATTTGTATATGATGCAACCAGAAGGTTTTGTCGATCCAAATGGTGCTAACAAAGTGTGTAACCTCCAGCAATCCATTTATGGACTGGTGCAAGCATCTCGGAGTTGGAATATACGCTTTGATAGTGTGATCAAAGCATATGGTTTTATACAGACTTTTGGAGAAGCCTGTATTTACAAGAAAGTGAGTGGGAGCTCAGTAGCATTTACGATATTATATGTGGATGACATATTGTTGATCGAAAATGATACTGAATTTCTGAATAGCATAAAAGGATATTTGAATAAGATTTTTCAATGAAAGACCTCGGTGAAGCTGCTTATATGTTGGGCATCAAGATCTATAGAGATAGATCAATACGCTTAATTGGACTTTCACAAAGCACATACCTTGATAAAGTTTTGAAGAAGTTCAAAATGGATCAAGCAAAAAAAGGGTTCTTGCCTATGTTACAAGGTGTGAAGTTGAGTCAGACTCAATGCCCGACCATGATACGTCTCTGTCGTATCTATAATTTTTTATTGTTCCATGCCAATATTATTCAACTTTCATATACTTTTGGCAACTTTTTATATTATTTTTTGGGAATAATATATTGATCCGGTGCCCAGTGCCAGTTCCTGTTTCTTGCATGTTTCATGTTTCGCAAGAAACCCATATCAAACGGAATCCAAACGGGATAAAAACGGACGGAGAATACTTTTGGAATATTTGGAGAATATGGGAAGAAGAATCAACGCGAGACGGTGCCCGAGGTGGCCAGAGGCAGAGGCGCCCTCCTTTCTTTGGGCGCGCGCCGCCACCCTCCTGGGCCACCTGTAAGACGGTTGTTGCTATTCTTTTGCCGCAAGAAAGCTAATTTTCGAGAAAAAATCATGGCGAAGGTTTCAATCCAATCGGAGTTACAGATCTCCATATATACACGAAACGGTGAAACAGAACCAGAAGAAAACGCAGAAACAGAGAGAGACAGAGAGACAGATCCAATCTCGGAGGGGCTCTCGCCCCTCCCAAGCCATGGGAGCCAAGGACCAGAGGGGAAACCCTTCTCCCATCTAGGGAGGAGGTCAAGGAAGAAGAAGAAGAAGGGGGCCTCTCTCCCCCTTGCTTCCGATGGCGCCGGAGTGCTACCGGAGGCCATCATCATCACTGCGATCTTCACCAACACCTCCGCCATCTTCACCAACATCTCCATCACCTTCCCCCATCTATATTCAGCGGTCCACTCTCCCGCAACCCGATGTACCCTCTACTTGAACATGGTGCTTTATGCTTCATATTATTATCCAATGATGTGTTGCCATCCGATGATGTCTGAGTAGATTTTCGTTGTCCTATCGGTGATTGATGAATTGCTATGTTTGGTTTGAGTTGCATGTTTTATTATTGGTGCTATCCTATGGTGCTCTCCGTGTCACGCAAGCGTGAGGGATCCCCGCTGTAGGGTTTGCAATATGTTCATGATTTGCTTATGGTGGGTGGTGTGATGTGAAGCACATACCGAGTAAGTAGGTTGTTTGCGTATGGGATAAAGGGGACTTGATACTTTAATGCTATGGTTGGGTTTTACCTTATTGAATCTTTAGTAGTTGCGGATGCTTGCTAGAGTTCCAATCATAAGTGCATATGATCCAAGAAGAGAAAGTATGTTAGCTTATGCCTCTCCCTCAAATAAAATTGCAATAGTGATTACCGGTCTAGTAATGTAGTCAGTTGCTTAGGGACAATTTCACAACTCCTACCACCACTTTTCCACAATCACTATATTTACTTTATTGCTTCTTTACCTAAACAGACCCTAGTTTTTATTTACGTACTCTTTATTATCTTGCAAACCTATCCAACAATACCTACAAAGTACTTTTAGTTTCATACTTGTTCTAGGTAAAGCGAACGTCAAGCGTGCGTAGAGTTGTATTGGTGGGCGATAGAACTTGAGGGAATATTTTTTCTACCTTTAGCTCCTCGTTGGGTTCGACACTCTTACTTATCGAAAGAGGCTACAATTGATCCCGTATACTTGCGGGTTATCAAGACCTTTTTCGGCGCCGTTCTTGCCGAGCAATAGCATGGGGTGAATATTCTCGTGTGTGCTTGTTTGCTTTATCACTAAGTAATTTTTATTTGCTGTTCTTAGTTGTTCTTTATCTTTAGTTATGGATATGGAGCACGGAATACCAAAAAAATTAGGTGTACTTGCTACTCATGGAGATGGGGAACCTCCTAAAACCCTCGATCCTCGTTATGTGATAGATATTACGTACTACTTTGATAATCCTGAGAAAACCCCATTCAACTTTGTAATGGGAGTAACGTTGGATCAACGTGAATACTTTAGGGATTATCGCTTGACTCAAAAAGGGAAATTATTATGGGATCAAATTAATATGTTGCGTTGGTATGCTCGGAATCTATGCTTGAGATATGATTATAATTTTTGCTCTAGGATGAAGGCTCCACACCTTCCCTTTTCATGCAAATTTAATGATAATAAAACCTTAGCTTCTTATGCTAATGGTATATATGATTACTATGATGTTGAACGAATTGAAGAATTTGTTGCTTTTAAGGCTGCTTATGAAATTGAATCTTTGTTTGAAAAGTATGAAGCTTTTGATGATGATGTCGCCTGAAAATTTTGCTATATTGAAATATTGCTATGAAAAATATGAATTCAATTCCGATATTGAAGCATTTATTGAGAAAGTCTCCGCTGTCCAAGAAGAGACTAATATTTTGCAGGAAGCTATGGAAGAAGAAATAGATGAAACTATGAGCTCATTGGATGAAAAAGATGATGAGGAGAGCGAAGAACAAAAGGAGGAAGAGTGGATTAGCTACCCGTGCCCACCTTCTAATGAGAGTAACTCTTCAACTCATACATTGTTTAATTCCCCTTCGTGCTTACCGAAGGATGATTGCTATGATGATTGTTATTATCCCGTTGATTCTCTTGCAATATCCCTTTTTGATGATGCTTGCTATGCTTGTGGCCAAGATGCCATTATGAATGATGCTTATGAAGATGAACTTGCTATAGTTCCTTATGTTAAACATGAAATTGTTGCTATTGCACCCACGCATGATAGTCCTATTATCTTTTTGAATTCTCCCGACTACACTATATCGGAGAAGTTTGTGCTTATTAAGGATTATATTTATGGGTTGCCTTTTACTATTACACATGATGATTTTGATAGATATAATATGCATGTGCTTGCTGCCCCTACTTGCAATTATTATGAGAGAGGAACTATATCTTCACCTCTCTATGTTTCCAATATGATAAAATTGCAAGAAACTATTTATACTATGCATTGGCCTTTACTTTGTGTGCATGAATTGTTCTTCTATGACATGCCGATGCATAGGAAGAGAGTTAGACTTTGTCATTGCTTGATATATGTTACTTTTTGCTCACTACTAAATTACAAATCATTGTTAATTAAAATTGGCTTTGATATACCTTGGGATCCGGGTGGATTCATTACTTGAGCACTATATGCCTAGCTTAATGGCTTTAAAGAAAGCGCTGCTAGGGAGACAACCCAGAAGTTTTAGAGAGTCATTTATTTCTGTTGAGCGCTTTTATATAGTCTAAAAACAAAAATATAAAGAGGGAAACCCAAAACTTTTCAAAAAGGAAAGTGAAAGTGAGAAAGACAAGCATTATTGAAGTGGGAGAGCTCCTTGAACTTTGTTCATGCTCACGAAAACTTTGTGAATCTTAATTACAGAAACTTTTCATCAAAAATAATTATCCGCTTGTACAATTCCATTGTATTATAAAAATAATGTGCCAACGTTTGCCTTTAGGATGTTTACAATGCTTGTCGGTTTGTACGGTGCAGGACAGAAACTTTGGCTGTAGTGCGCGATTTTAAATTTTTAACTGGAACGTCAAATGGTTCTGATTCCTTTTGCACTGTCTTTCTGTACAAATTGTTTATTTTTCCTAATTTTGGTAAATTTTTTGGGGTACCAGAAGTATGGTGAATGTTCAGATTGCTACAGACTGTTCTGTTTTTGACAGATTCGGTTTTTGATGCATAGTTTGCTTGTTTTGATGAAACTATCAATTTATATCAGTGGATTAAGCCATAAAAAGTTATATTACAGTAGACACAATGCAAAAAAAAAAATTAATTGGTTTGCAACAGTACTTAGAGTAGTGATTTGCTTTATTATACTAACGGATCTTACCGAGTTTTTTGTTGAAGTTTTGTGTGGATGAAGTGTTTGATCGAGGAGGTCTCGATATGAGGAAAAGGAAGAGAGGCAAGAGCTCAATCTTGGGGATGCCTGAGGCACCCCAAGTAAATATTTAAGGAGACTCAAGCGTCTAAGCTTGGGGATGCCCTGGAAGGCATCCCCTCTTTCTTCAACAAGTATCGGTATGTTTTCATATTCGTTTCGTTCATGCGATATGTGCAATCTTGGAGCATTTTTTGCACTTAGTTTTCATTTTTCTTTTATGCACCATGCTGGTATGAGATAGTCCTTCGTTGATTTATAGAATGCTCGTTGCACTTCACGTATATCTTTTGAGTATGGCTTTATAGAATGCTTCATGTGCTTCACTTATATCATTTGAAGTTTGGATTGTCTGTTTCTCTTCACATAGAAAACCGCCATTTGTAGAATGCTCTTTTGCTTCATTTATATTTGTTAGAGCGTGGGCATATTTTTTGTAGAAAGAATTAAACTCTCTTGCTTCACTTATATCTATTTAGAGAGATGACAGGAAATGGTCAATAACATGGTTAGTCATAAAATCCTACATAAAACTTGTAGATCGCTGAATATGATACGTTTGATTCCTTGCAATAGTTTTGCGATATAAAGATGGTGATATTAGAGTCATTCTAGTGGGTAGTTGTGGATTGTAGAAATACTTGTGTTGGAGTTTGTGATTCCCGTAGCATGCATGTATGGTGAACCGTTATGTAACGAAGTCAGAGCATGAGGTATTTATTGATTGTCTTCCTTATGAGTGGCGGTCGGGGACGAGCAATGGTCTTTTCCTACCAATCTATCCCCCTAGGAGCATGCGTAGTAGTACTTTGCTTCGAGGGCTAATAAACTTTTGCAATAATTATATGAGTTCTTTATGACTAATGTGAGTCCATGGATTATACGCACTCTCACCCTTCCATCATTGCTAGCCTCTTCGGTACCGTGCATTGCCCTTTCTAACCTCGAGAGTTGGTGCAAACTTCGCCGGTGCATTCAAACCCGGTGATACGATACGCTCTATCACACATAAGCCTCATTATATCTTCCTCAAAACAGCCACCATACCTACCTATTATGGCATTTCCATAGCCATTCCGAGATATATTGCCATGAAACTTTCATCATCATCATATACATGACTTGAGCATTTATTATCATATTGCTTTGCATGATTGTAAGATAGCTAGCATGATGTTTTCATGGCTTGTCCGTTTTTTGATGTCATTGCTATGCTAGATCATTGCACATCCCGGTACACCGCCGGAGGCATTCATATAGAGTCATATCTTTGTTCTAGTATCGAGTTGTAATATTGAGTTGTAAGTAAATAGAAGTGTGATGATCATCATTAATAGAGCATTGTCCCAAAAAAAAAGAGGCCAACGAAGCCTAAATAAAAAAATGGGGCCAAAGAAGCCCGCAAAAATATATAAAAAGGGACAATGCTACTATCCTCTTTTTCCACGCTTGTGCTTCAAAGTAGCACCATGTTTTTCATATAGAGAGTCTCTTATGTTGTCACTTTCACATACTAGTGGGAATTTTTCATTATAGAACTTGGCTTGTATATTCCAACGATGGGCTTCCTCAAAATGCCCTAGGTCTTCGTGAGCAAGCAAGTTGGATGCACACCCACTTAGTTTCTTTTGTTGAGCTTTCATACACTTATAGCTCTAGTGCATCCGTTGCATGGCAATCCCTACTCCTCGCATTGACATCAATTGATGGGCATCTCCATAGCCCGTTGATTAGCCGCGTCGATGTGAGACTTTCTTCTTTTTTGTCTTCTCCACATAACCCCCATCATCATATTCTATTCCACCTAAAGTGCTATGTCCATAGTTTGCGCTCATATATTGCGTGAGGGTTGAAAAAGCTGAAGCGCGTTAAAAAGTATGAACCAATTGTTTGGCTTGTCATCAGGGTTGTGCATGATGTGAATATTTTGTGTGGTGAAGTGGAGCATAGCCAGACCATATGATTTTGTGGGGATAACTTTCTTTGGCCATGTTATTTTCAAAAGACATGATTGCTTTATTAGTGTGCTTGAAGTATTAATGTTTTTTATGTCAAATGATAGACTATTGCCTTGAATCACTCGTGTCTTAATATTCATGCCATGATTAGATATATGATCAAGATTATGCTAGGTAGCATTCCACATAAAAATTATCTTTTTATCAATTACCTACTCGAGGACGAGCAGGAATTAAGCTTGGGGATGCTGATACGTCTCCGTCGTATCTATAATTTTTGATTGTTCCATGCCAATATTATTCAACTTTCATATACTTTTGGCAACTTTTTATGTTATTTTTGGGACTCACATATTGATCCAGTGCCCAGTGCCAGTTCCTGTTTGTTGCATGTTTTATGTTTCGCAGGAAACCCATATCAAACAGAATCCAAATGGGATAAAAACGGACGGAGAATATTTTTGGAATATTTGGAGAATATGGGAAGAAGAATCAACGCGAGACGGTGCCCGAGGTGGCCAGGAGACAGGGGGAGCGCCCTCCTTTGCTGGGCGCGCCTGCCACCCTCCTGGGCCACCTGTAAGACGGTTGTTGCTATTCTTTTGCCGCAAGAAAGCTAATTTTCAGAAAAAATCGTGGCGAAGGTTTCAATCCAATCGGAGTTACAGATCTCCATATATACATGAAACGGTGAAACAGAACCAGAAGAAAACGCAGAAAGAGAGAGAGAGACAGAGAGACAGATCCAATCTCGGAGGAGCTCTCGCCCCTCCCAAGCCATGGGATCCAAGGACCAGAGGGGAAACCCTTCTCCCATCTAGGGAGGAGGTCAAGGAAGAAGAAGAAGAAGGGGGCCTCTCTCCCCCTTGCTTCCGATGGCGCCGGAGCGCTACCAGGGGCCATCATCATCACCACGATCTTCACCAACACCTTCGCCATCTTCACCAACATCTCCATCACCTTCCCCCATCTATATTCAGTGGGCCACTCTCCCGCAACCCGCTGTACCCTCTACTTGAACATGGTGCTTTATGCTTCAATTTATTATCCAATGATGTGTTGCCATCCTACGATGTCTGAGTAGATTTTCGTTGTATTATCGGTGATTGATGAATTGCTATGATTGGTTTGAGTTGCATGTTTTATTATTGGTGCTGTCCTATGGTGCTCTCCGTGTCGCGCAAGCGTGAGGGTCCCCGCTGTAGGGTTTGCAATATGTTCGTGATTTTCTTATGGTGGGTGGCGTGAGTGATAGAAGCACAGACCCGAGAAGTAGGTTGTTTGCGTATGGGATAAAGGGGACTTGATACTTTAATGCTATGGTTAGGTTTTACCTTAATGAATCTTTAGTAATTGCGGATGCTTGCTAGAGTTCCAATCATAAGTGCATATGACCCAAGAAGAGAAAGTATGTTAGCTTATGCCTCTCCCTCAAATAAAATTGCAATGGTGATTACCGGTCTAGTAACGTAGTCAATTGCTTAGGGACAATTTCACAACTCCTACCACCACTTTTCCACATTCGCTATATTTACTTTATTGCTTCTTTACGTAAACAGACCCTAGTTTTTATTTACGTACTCTTTATTATCTTGCAAACCTATCCAACAATACCTACAAAGTACTTCTAGTTTCATACTTGTTCTAGGTAAAGGGAACGTCAAGCGTGCGTAGAGTGAAGGAAATGTGCCCTAGAGGCAATAATAAAGTTATTATTTATTTCCTCATATCATGATAAATGTTTATTATTCATGCTAGAATTGTATTAACCGGAAACATGATACATGTGTGAATACATAGACAAACATATAGTCACTAGTATGCCTCTACTTGACTAGCTCATTAATCAAAGATGGTTATGTTTCCTAACCATAGACATGTGTTGTTATTTGATTAATGGGAGCACATCATTAGGAGAATGATGTGAGTGACATGTCCCATTCCGTTAGCGTAGCTCTTGATCGCTTAGTATATTGCTATTGCTTTCTTCATGACTTATACATGTTCCGGTAACTATGAGATTATGCAACCCCGTTTACGGAGGAACACTTTGGGTACTACCAAACGTCACAACGTAATCGGGTGATTATAAATGAGTACTACAGGTGTCTCCAAAGGTACATGTTGGGTTGGCGTATTTCGAGATTAGGTTTTGTCACTCCGATTGCTCTGGAGAGGTATCTCTGGGCCTTCTCGGTAATACACATCATATAAGCCTTGCAAGCATTGCAACTAATAAGTTAGTTGTGAGATGATGTATTACGGAACGAGTAAAGAGACTTGCCGTAACGAGATTGAATTAGGTATTGGATACCGACGATCGAATCTCGGGCAAGTAACATACCGATGACAAAGGGAACAACGATATGTTGTTATGCGGTTTGACCGATAAAGATCTTCGTAGAATATGTAGGGAGCCAATATGAGCATCCAGGTTCCGCTATTGGTTATTGACCGAGAATAGTTCTAGGTCATGTCTACATAGTTCTCGAACCCGTAGGGTCCGCACGCTTAAGGTTTCGATGATGCTTATATTATGAGTTTATGAGTTTTGATGTACCAAGAAGTTCGGAGTCCCGGATGAGATCGGGGACATGATGAGGAGTCTCGAAATGGTCGAGACGTAAAGATCGATATATTGACGACTATATTCGGACATCGGAAAGGTTCCGAGTGATTCGGGTATTTTTCGGAGTACCGGAGAGTTACGGGAATTCGCCGGGGAGTATATGGGCCTTATTGGGCGTTAGGGGAAAGAGAGAGGAGAGGTTGGGAGCCCCCCCAAGGCCTAGTCCGAATTGGACTAGTGGGAGGGGCTGCGCCCCCTCCTTCCTTCTCTTCTATTTCCCCTTTCCTTGACTCCTACTCCTACTACTTGGGAGGGGGGGAATCCTACTCCCGGTGGGAGTAGGACTCCTCCTTGGTGCGCCCTCCTAGGCCGGCCACCCTCCCTTGCTCCTTTATATCACGGGGCAGGGGCACCCCATGACACACAAGTTGATCTTCAAGATCGTTCCTTAGCCATGCGCGGTGCCCCTCCACCATAGTCCACCTCGATAATATTGTAGCGGTGCTTAGGCGAAGCCTGCGACGGTAGAACATCAATATCGTCACCACGCCCGTCGTCGACGGAACTCATCCCGACACTTTGCTGGATCGAGTCCGGGATCGCCATCGAGCTGAACGTGTGCTGAACTCGGAGGTGCCGTACGTTCGGTGATTGGATCGGTCGGATCGTGAAGGCGTAAGACTACATCAACCGCGTTGTGCTAACGCTTCCGCTTACGGTCTACGAGGGTACGCGGACAACACTCTCCTCTCGTTGCTATACCATCACCATGTTCTTGCATGTGCGAGGAATTTTTGAAATTACTACGCTCCCCAACAAAGGGCATCCGAGCCTGGTTTTATGCGTTGATGTTATATGCACGAGTAGAACACAAGTGAGTTGTGGGCGATACAAGTCATCTGCTTACCAAAGCATGTCATACTTTGGTTCGGCGGTATTGTGAGATGAAGCGGCCCGGACCGACATTACGCCAGACGCTTACGCGAGACTGGTTTTCACCGCTGCGAGCACTCGTTGCTTAAAGGTGATGGCGGGTGTCTGTCTCTCACTTTAGTTGAACTGAGTGTGGCTACGCCGGTCCTTGCGAAGGTTAAAACAGCACCAACTTGACAAACTATCGTTGTGGTTTTGATGCGTAGGTAAGAACGGTTCTTGCTCAGCCCGTAGCAGCCACGTAAAACTTGCAACAACAAAGTAGAGGACGTCTAACTTGTTTTTGCAGGGCATGTTGTGATGTGATATGGTCAAGACGTGATGCTATATTTTATTGTATGAGATGATCATGTTTTGTAACCGAGTTATCGGCAATGGCGGAGCCATATGGTTGTCGCTTATTGTATGAAATGCAAAAGCCATGTAATTGCTTTACTTTATCACTAAGCGGTAGCGATAGTCGAGAAGCAATAGTTGGCGAGATGACAATGATGCTACGATGGAGATCAAGGTGTCGCTACGCGGTGACGATGGTGATCACGACGGTGCTTGAGATGGAGATCACAAGCACAAGATGATGATGGCCATATCATATCACTTATATTGATTGCATGTGATGTTTATCCTTTATGAATCTTATCTTGCTTTGATTGACGGTAGCATTTTAAGATGATCTCTCACTATAAATTATCAAGACGTGTTCTCCCTGAGTATGCACCATTTCCAAAGTTCGTCGTGCCCAGACAACATGTGATGATCGGGTGTGATAAGCTCTACGTCCATCTACAAAGGGTGCAAGCCAGTTTTGCACATGCAGAATACTCAGGTTAAACTTGACGAGCCTAGCATATGCAGATATGGCCTCGAACACGGAGACCGAAAGGTCGAAAGCGTGAATCATATAGTAGATATGATCAACATAGTGATGTTCACCATTGAAAACTACTCCATCTCACGTGATGATCGGTTATGGTTTAGTTGATTTGGATCACGTAATCACTTAGATGACTAGAGAGATGTCTATCTAAGTGGGAGTTCTTAAATAATATGATTAATTGAACTTAAATTTATCATGAACTTAGTACCTGATAGTATTTTGCTTGTCTATGTTTACCATAGATAGATGGCTCGTGCTGTTGTTCCGTTGAATTTTAACGCGTTCCTTGAGAAAGCAAAGTTGAAAGATGATGGTAGCAATTACACGGACTGGGTCCGTAACTTGAAGATTATCCTCATTGCTGCATAGAAGAATTACGTTCTGGAAGCACCGCTGGGTGCCAGGCCTGCTGCAGGAGCAACGCCAGAAGTTGTGAACGTCTGGCAGAGCAAAGCTGATGACTACTCGATAGTTCAGTGTGCCATGCTTTACGACTTAGAACCGGGTCTTCAACGACGTTTTGAACGTCATGGAGCATATGAGATGTTCCAAGAGTTGAAGTTAATATTTCAAGCAAATGCCCGGATTGAGAGATATGAAGTCTCCAATAAGTTCTATAGCTGCAAGATGGAGGAGAATAGTTCTGTCAATGAGCATATACTCAAAATGTCTGGGTATAAGAATCACTTGATTCAACTAGGAGTTAATCTTCCGGATGATAGTGTCATTGACAGAATTCTCCAATCACTGCCACCAAGCTACAAGAGCTTCGTGTTGAACTATAATATGCAAGGGATGAACAAAACAATTCCCGATCTCTTCGCAATGCTAAAAGCTGGAGGTAGAAATCAAGAAGGAGCATCAAGTGTTGATGGTCAACAAGACCACTAGTTTCAAGAAAAGGGCAAAGGGAAGAAGAAGGGGAACTTCAAAAGAATAGCAAGAAAGTTGCTGCTCAAGAGAAGAAACCCAAGTGCGGACCTAAGCCCGAAAGTGTTTCTACCGCAAGCAAACTGGTCCTTTGGAAGCGGAACCGCCCCAAGTATTTGGCGGATAAGAAGGATGGCAAGGTGAACAAAGGTATATGTGATATACATGTTATTGATGTGTACCTTACTAGAGCTCGTAGTAGCACTGGGTATTTGATACCGGGTTCTGCTGCTAATATTTGCAACTCAAAATAGGGACTACGGAATAAGCGAGCACTGGCAAAGGACGAGGTGACGATGCACGTGGGAAACGGTTCCAAAGTCGATGTGATCGCGATCGGCACGCTACCTCTACATCTACCTTCGGGATTAGTTTTAGACCTAAATAATTGTTATTTGGTGCGGCGTTGAGCATGAACATTATATCTGGATCTTGTTTGATGCGAGACGGTTATTCATTTAAATCGAGAGAATAATGGTTGTTCTATTTATATGAGTAATATCTTTTATGGTCATGCACCCTTGAAGAGTGGTCTATTTTTATTAAATCTCGATAGTAGTAATACACATATTCATAATGTCGAAGCCAAAAGATGCGAGTTAATAATGATAGTGCAACTTATTTGTGGCAATCGCCGCTTAGGTCATATCGGTGTAAAGCGCATGAAGAAACTCCATCTTGATGGACTTTTGGAATCACTTGATTATGAATCACTTGGTACTTGCAAACCGTGCCTCATAGGCAAGATGACTAAAACACCGTTCTCCGGTTCTATGGAGAGAGCAACAGATTTGTTGGAAATCATACATCTGAGATGTATGTGGTCCGATGAATGTTGAAGCTCGTGGCGGATATCGTTATTTTCTCACCTTCACAGATGATTTAAGCGAGATATGGGTATATCTTCTTAATGAAGCATAAATCTGAAACATTTGAAAAGTTCAAAGAATTTCAGAGTGAAGTTGAAAATCATCGTAACAAGAAAATAAAATTTCTACGATCTGATCGTGGAGGAGAATATTTGAGTTACGAAGTTTGGTCTACATTTGAAAAATTGCGGAATAGTTTCGCAACTAACGCCACACGGAACACCACAACAGAATGGTGTGTCCGAACGTCGTGAATCGTGCTTTACTAGATATGGTGCGATCTATGATGTCTCTTACTGATTTACCGCTATCGCTTTTGGGGTTATGCTTTAGAGGCGGCCGCATTCACGTTAAATAGGGCACCATCAAAATCCGTTAAGGCGACTCCTTATGAACTATGGTTTGGCAAGAAACCAAAGTTGTCGCTTCGAAAGTTTGGGGCTGCGATGCTTATGTGAAAAACTTCAACCTCGATAAGCTTGAACCCAAATTGGAAAAATGTGTCTTCATAGGATACCCAAAGGAAGCGATTGGGTACACCTTCTATCACAGATCCGAAGGCAAGACATTCGTTGTTAAGAATGGATCCTTTCGAGAAGGAGTTTCTCTCGAAAGAAGTGAGTGGGAGAAAAGTAGAACTTGATGAGGTAACATACCAGCTCCCTTATTGGAAAATGGTTCATCCACGAGAAAATCGGTTCTGTGACACCTACACCAATTAGTGAGGAAGTTAATGATGATGATCATGAAACTTCAGATCAAGTTTCTACCGAACTACGAGGGTCAACTAGAGTAAGATCCGCACTGAGTGGTACGGTAATCCTATTACGGAAGTCATGTTACTTGACCATGGTGAACCTACAAACTATGAAGAAGCGACGGTGAGCCCAGATTCCGCAAAATGGCCGGAAGCCATGAAATCTGAGATGGGATCCATGTATGAGAACAAAGTATGGACTTTGGTTGACTTGCCCGATGATCGGCAAGCCATTGAGAATAAATGGATCTTTAAGAAGAAGACTGACGATGGTAATATAACTGTCTATAAAGCTCAACTTGTTGCGAAAGGTTTTCGACAAGTTCAAGGGGTTGACTACGATGAGACTTTCTCACCCGTAGCGATGCTTAAGTCTGTCCGAATCATGTTAGCAATTGCTGCATTTTATGATTATGAAATTTGGCAAATGGATGTAAAAACTGCATTCTTGAATGGATTTCTAGAAGAAGAGTTGTATATGATGCAACGAGAAGGTTTTGTTGATCCAAAAGGTGCTAACAAAGTGTGCAAGCTCTAGCGATCAATTTATGGTCCGTGCAAGCCTCTCGGAGTTGGAATAAACGCTTTGATAGTGTGATCAAAGCATATGGTTTTACTGAGACTTTTGGAGAAGCCTCAGTATTTACAAGAAAGTGAGTGGGAGCTCTGTAGCATTTACGATATTATATGTGGACGACATATTATTAATTGGAAATGATATAGAATTTCTGGATAGCATAAAAGGATACTTGAATAAAAGTTTTTCAATGAAAGACCTCGGTGAAGCTGCTTACATATTGGGCATCAAGATCTATAGAGATAGACGCTTAATTGGACTTTCACAAAGCACATACCTTGATAAAGTTTTGAAAAAGTTCAAAATGGATCAGGCAAAGAAAGGTTTTTACCCAGACATAAGGTGTGAAATTGAGTCAAACTCAATGCCCGACCACAGCAGAAGATAGAGAGAAAATGAAAGATGTTCCTATGCTTTAGCCATAGGCTCTATCATGTATGCAATGCTGTACCGCACCGACGTATGCTTAGCAATAAGCTTGGCAGGGAAGGTACCAAAGTAATCCAGAGTGGATCATCGGACAGCGGTCAAGAACATCCCGAAATACGAAAAGGACTAAGGATATGTTTCTCAGATATGGAGGTGACAAAGAGCTAGTCGTAAATGGTTACGTCGATGTAAGCTTTGAACGATCCCGGACGATTCTAAATCGCAAACCGGATCGTGTTTTTATTAAACGGTGGAGCTGTCGGTTGATGCGATTCTAAACAAAGCGTCGTGGCGGGATCTACATGTGAAGCGGAGTACATAGTCGCTTTAAGCAAAGAAATGAAGGAGTCTGGATGAAAGAGTTCATTTCCGATCTAGGTGTCATACCTAGTGCATCGGGACCAATGAAGATCTTCTCGTGACAATCTTTGGTGCAATTGCCTTGGCAAAGGAATCCAGATTTCACAAGAGGACCAAGCATATCAAGAGACGCTTCAATTCCATCCGGGACCAAGTCCGGTGGGAGACATAGATATTTGCAAGATACATACGGATCTGAATATTGCAGACAGATTGACTAAGCCTCTTCCTCGAGCAAAACATGATCGGCACCAAGACTCCATGGGTGTTAGAATCATTCTTGTGTAATCTAGATTATTGACTCTAGTGCAAGTGGGAGATCAAGGAAATATGCCCTAGAGGCAATAATAAAGTTATTATTTATTTCCTCATATCATGATAAATGTTTATTATTCATGCTAGAATTGTATTAACAGGAAACATGATACATGTGTGAATACATATACAAACATATAGTCACTAGTATGCCTCTACTTGACTAGCTCATTAATCAAAGATGGTTATGTTTCCTAACCATAGACATGTGTTGTTATTTGATTAATGGGATCACATCATTAGGAGAATGATGTGATTGACATGACCCATTCCGTTAGCCTAGCACTTGATCGTTTAGTATATTGCTATTGCTTTCTTCATGACTTATACATGTTCGGTAACTATGAGATTATGCAACCCCGTTTACGGAGGAACACTTTGGTACTACCAAACGTCACAACGTAATCGGGTGATTATAAATGAGTACTAGGTGTGTCTCCAAAGGTACATGTTGGGTTGGCGATTTCGAGATTAGGTTTTGTCACTCCGATTGTCGGAGAGGTATCTCTGGGCCTTCTCGGTAATACACATCATATAAGCCTTGCAAGCATTGCAACTAATAAGTTAGTTGCGAGATGATGTATTACAGAACGAGTAAAGAGACTTGCAGAACGAGATTGAACTAGGTATTGGATACCGACGATCGAATCTCGGCAAGTAACATACCGATGACAAAGGGAACAACGATGTTGTTATGCGGTTTGACCGATAAAGATCTTCAGAGAATATGTAGGAGCCAATATGAGCATCCAGGTTCCGCTATTGGTTATTGACCGAGAATAGTTCTAGGTCATGTCTACATAGTTCTCGAACCCGTAGGGTCCGCACGCTTAAGGTTTCGATGACAGTTATATTATGAGTTTATGAGTTTTGATGTACCGAAGAAGTTCGGAGTCTGGATGAGATCGGGGACATGACGAGGAGTCTCGAAATGGTCAAGACGTAAAGATCGATATATTGGACGACTATATTCGGACATCGGAAAGGTTCCAGTGATTCGGGTATTTTTGAGTCTAGGAGAGTTACGGGAATTCGCCGGGAGTATATGGGCCTTATTGGGCTTTAGGGGAAAGAGAGAGGAGAGGTTGGGCGCCCCAAGGCCTAGTCCGAATTGGACTAGGGGGAGGGCGCGCCTCCTTCCTTCTCTTCTATTTCCTTTCCTTGACTCCTACTCCTACTACTTGGAAGGGGAATCCTACTCTGGTGGGAGTAGGACTCCTCCTTGGTGCGCCTCCCTAGGCCGGCCACCTCCCTTGCTCCTTTATATACGGGGGCAGGGGGCACCCCATGACACACAAGTTGATCTTCAAGATCGTTCCTGAGCCGTGTGCGGTGCCCCCCTCCACCATTGTCCACCTCGATTATATTGTAGCCGTGCTTAGGCGAAGCCCGCGACGGTAGAACATCAATATCGTTACCACGCCCGTCATCTTGTGGAACTCATCCCCGACACTTTGCTTTGGATCGGAGTCCGGGATCGCCATCGAGCTGAACGATGTCGAACTTCGGAGGTGCCGTACGTTCGGTGCTTGGATCGGTCGGATCGTGAAGACGTACGACTACATCAACCACGTTGTGCTAACGCTTCCGCTTACGGTCTACGAGGGTACGTGGACAACACTCTCCCCTCTCGTTGCTATACCATCACCATGTTCTTGCGTGTGCGTAGGAATTTTTTTAAAATTACTACGTTCCCCAACATAGAGTTGTATCGGTGGGCGATAGAACTTGAGGGAATATTTGTTCTACCTTTAGCTCCTCGTTGGGTTCGACACTCTTACTTATCGAAAGAGGCTACAATTGATCCCGTATACTTGCGGGTTATCAGTAAAATTGTGGGTTCGACACTCCACCATTCAACGTTGGTTCGACACTCTTACTTATCGAAAGAGGCTACAATTGTGCGTAGGATTTTTTTTAAAATTACTGCGTTCCCCAGCACAACTTGTTAGGAAGGTTTGGAGGCCTTGGAGGGATGATGCGGTCGGAGTTGGAGATTATTTTTCGAGCCTCTATCAGGCGGTGCTCGGCGGTGATGTTGGTGAATCCGACGACAACCACACAAATCCAGTGTGGTGAGCTTCTACGGTGGCCCAGCCTAGCTAGGCCACCGAAGAAGTTGGTGGCAGTGCATGACCCCGAAGAAGTTGGTGGCAGTGCATGACCCTGAATGGCGACAAGTTCAATCTCAGATCCAGACTTGATGTACATTGGCATGGAAAATTGTCTCGCAAGGCCCTGCTTTGTTTGCCGACCGTGCCTTGTTTGCAAGTGAAGCATCACAACAACATTACCTCGTTGTCGTAAACCCGTGGTTACCGAGTGGTACTCTCGGCATATATTAGTTTGTCGAGTGCCCAGCTTTTAGCTCACGGTGAGAGCCGGACGGTGGCGATAAGGAAATTCCAAGAGTGAGAAGGGATCACTAATAAATTGTGTATGGTATGGAACCAAGCTCCTCAGAATCCATTCTGAGAGTTGTATCGGATGAGATTCTTGTACTCTTCTAATTAAGAATTAAGCTTGAGTTTCAAAAAAAAGTAGTAGAGAAAATGATTATGCACTTTAGAGATGCCGTTTCCTGGCTAATTTGTGATTTGGAGACGTAACATGGTGTTCCGGACGGACATATACACTCTAATTTAGACATCTATAATCTATAATACCTAAATAGTTCATCCCCACTATCCTATTTCTCTCAACTTGAAAGCTATCCAACCAGCAGCTTTGCCACATCAGCAATAACTCTTATTTATGTTCACTTGCCAGCTTGCCACATCAGCAAATGTTTTTCAAGAAGCGAGAGCCTTTTTGGGCTTCCGTAACTGATGCGGCGGCATAATAACCGATAAAGAGAAGCCCAAGACAGGCCCACCGGTGGATCTCTTCTTATCCCTTCCTCTTCCTGGCAGCAGAACAGGCGATGCCACCCATGGACCATCGATGCCTTGCAGCCGACTGATCCGGCGTTCTTCCACGCGGGCGAGCAGAGGCACCCCATGGCGCCACCTCCTCCTCTCCTTCTCCTGGTGCGCGAAGACCTCGACAGAGCAACCTCCATCGAGTGATCGATCTGGCCGCTGCCTCACCTGCGGCTCGATCTGATCTGGGAGAGATGGTGAGGGGTGGGGGCGGCGGAGTAAGGGGAAAGGGGGAGGGAGATCCGGTGCAGGACTACCGCGCTGCAGACTTGAGGCACCCAACCCCGGCCACCTCGACGACTCTGCCTCCTCAAGGACGACCTCCACGACCTCCCTGCTGCCCATAAGCGACGAGGCCGCCGCCTCTCGGCAACTTCCCACAGAAATTCCTCTTCAGAATTTTTTGAATTTTAAATTCCCCTTCAGATAGTGGAGCGGCATCGCTCCCATAGTCTTCAGCATCAGGTTGGTGTCTGCACCTTTGCTCCAAAATTGTGTCATGCCTGCCAGTTCATGCAAAGTTAATCTGATGTTCCCGCTTGCATTATATTTATCTCAAAAGCATAGATTATAGGATTACTGATCCATACCATTATGATTATTTCAGTGTCGTCACAGATCCGTTCTCTTTTTCATCAAGTTGGCTGGGGGCTTTGGCCACATGACAACTTTCATTTGAAATATAGAAGATATGAATCAGTGAAGTTGATGTCATACCACTCATGTTTCGGCACTGTGCGAACAAACTTTGAGATCTATATTGCCATCCCAACAGATGAAAAATACTATGATGGGTATATCATTGACAACCAATGGTTTTTTATGCTTGAAAAATACTTCATCGCTGCAATATGATGGTAAGATATGTTTTGTTTTCCTCTAAGGAAACTTCATAACTCAAACACGGTTTTAGTTTTGCAGCATTGTAGAGTTCTTTTGAGCGTATGGGATTCCAAATCATATTCTGATTTTTCATTCACAATGCTTTCTTCATTCCCATTATCTTGACCTTCATGGTAATAATTGCCACCTAAATCTAGAAAATAATCACTGGTTATGCATGGTTCAACATTTGTGCATCACCAGTTGTAAAGGGTTCAGTATATCATTTCGTTGAAGTTTGTTGCTATATTCATATGTACATTTCTATCAAATGTACATGATTTCATTTTTGTTGGTGGTGTGGACTCATTGGATTATTCCATTTTTTGTCAATTTGATTGTGGGAATGACCCAAAATTTGCCAAAGGAGTAGTGCAGTGGGTGCTCAAATCTTCATCTTTAGGCTGCTTTAAAATGATTTGGCATCTGCAAGTAATGTTCCCTTCTTATTGTGAGTAACGTGGGGCAAAATCTTCATGAAATACTGTAGAGAACTAGGCCATTACCAATCTAGGTGCCATCGCTTTGTGACCATGTTTATTACTCTCACTTACAATTTTGTTGTCTTTTACTTTTGGTCTGGCAAGGGATCTTTTATGTACCATCTCATGGTAGTATTTTTTCCTTCTAATTGTATAGTTCATCTATGCTGAAATACATGCAGAAAAAAATAAAGTGGGCCGTGTTCTTACCCCGTTTGCTACTTGATGCATCTGTCCTTTTTCCTCCCATGTCATGACTGTCATGTGATCAATCTTTTTGTTGGGAATAGTAATATATC
This sequence comes from Aegilops bicornis, assembly GCA_021605145.1. Lineage (NCBI taxonomy): Eukaryota > Viridiplantae > Streptophyta > Magnoliopsida > Poales > Poaceae > Aegilops > Aegilops bicornis. The sequence goes on along the minus strand of JAHIAL010000088.1, from coordinate 71,125 downwards.
TATTTCTTTTTTATCTTTTTGTTGATCTATTCGTCAAAAAATAAATATCTATTGCTATTTTGTATAACTATGAGCTTCCTTATTGACATATATTGTTACTAATCCAGCAGGGCTCCTGATTCCATGGCATGCCTTAGTCTTTTGGCGGGCATATTTAAAGTTGAGGGATCTTTTATTACATTTCAATTTGCTTTGGAAATGTTCTGCCGGCTCAAGTGCTCATGTCAAGGAATATAGCTCTATTTTTCTTGTATTTTTCATTTGCCTTGCAATGCTAATGGAGAGAAGGCAACAAAATTATTCGAGGGATAGAGATTGTTAACGAATAGATCAACAAATTATTTGCCATGGAAATTGCTATTTGGAGACCTGGTGCATTCGGAAAGTCTGTAACGACCAGGTCTTGGATCATGTACTTCCATACTTTGGTTGGTGCAGGATTCCCGATAGCAGTAGCACCTACACATAGAACTGTACACCATGAAAAACACTCAAATGCCAAAACGAACAGGTCCGGTTAAATTCCACTAAAGTAAAGTTAAAAAAAGAGCGACCCTAATCACGATGGCCAAATTCTCCTTATTTTTAGCGATTTTTATTCTCCTTATTTTTAGCGATTTTTATTAAAAAATATATATATTATATTGTATGAGAATACATGCAAGAGGAGAGTGAAAAGTAATTTGCTCTTTCCCCAACTCATAACATTATTCCATGTGACTGAAAGAGTAATCTTATCATCAAAATTATCATTTTACATGATCATCAATGTTTATTTTTTGACCATACACTCCCGCAGCAACGCGCAGGGAATCATCTAGTTTAGTTAAAAATTGTGTATACTAGTCTTTTTTTTAGAATTTTCATAGAATCGTGTGGACTAGTTTCAAATGCACTTCTTAAGCTATGGTACTCCTATGTGACAGAAAAATAAATAACACATGCTTCCTGTCCCCAACAGTGAATAAATTTGGTAAACTCCAATTATATTGCGCAAAGAAGTTCTAGCCCACATTGTTTGCCCACTCACAGGCTTTGCAGCTCACTTGGATTCAGCGCAACAGTTATCTAATCCTTTAACCTGTCTAAACTAACAGGGCCATGGGGAGTTCACCCTGCCGAGAGATTCCGACGGACAAGATCCAACGAGCGGTGTAGAGGGGAATCCACCAAATTCGTTGGGAAACCAAATTGCCTTCAGCCCATATTTGGACACTTTATGGACTCATTATCTACCTTAAAAAGCTCCAGAAGTATATGGCCATATGGGCTATTGCCTTGACATCCCAGGGTCGTAGCAACTAATTCATATATTGTGTTGCGCTCATTCATGATACCACCCATTCCCAAACAAAGTTGCATACTATACATGTCTATGAGAACTTGGTGAGATTGACAAACAATTCTACTAGTGATAGAGGGCAAGCTAGCTACTCCAATGTTGGGCACAAGAGCTGGAAAACATCCAGCACTACTTATATATGTGATGCACCGATCAATGTAAATGTGAATTAAGTGGCACAAGTGTAACCGCACTAGAGAATCTAAAAGTCGTACTAAATAGTAGATGGATAGAGTCCAAGAACAACCAACTTAAACTATGCCGCCCCTCGATGTAACCAATCAAGTAGCTCCTGTGGATCTGATGTCACATGAGTAGCTGGAGTTATTAATTCATTCAATCTATGGTACTCCCTCCGTCCGCGAATAAGTGTACATCTAGCTTTTGTCCTAAGTCAGAATTTTAGAACTTTGACCAACTTTATAGGAAAAAGTAGTAGCATTTATGACACTAAATTAGTATCACTAGATTCGTTTTGAAATGTATTTTTATAATATACCAATTTGATGTCATATATATACTACTACTCTTTTATTAAAAATTGGTCAAAATTATAAAACTTTGACTTAGGACAAATGGTAAAAGTACAATTATTCGCGGACGGAGGGAGTACTGGTTTGCGGTGATCTATCTACAGCTGGTCTTCTCTCAAAGTGGACTTAAAGATGTTTATTTGGCAATGCCAACATACCTTCAACCCAAGCACATGAATCAGCTGCTGGTATGCACGCAATACATTTTAGCAGGTTCTTTCCACTAGGGTTAGCAATGTGTTTTCTATCTCCCAACGGGATTTTCCCTAAAAGGCTAGACTTATGCCTGATTACTTACGGGGATCCTACCCACTATCGAAAAGAAAACGGGGATCCTATGAACCCCTTCCAATTTACTAACTATACACCCTGAATTTCACGGTGTGGGCCGACCTCACCCTCCTATATTTCCAGTCAGCTAGTGCCACGGCACCCTGTAGGTTGGTTTATATTTCCGGTGGATCCATCTAGATTTGACCTGCTTTCGTCGTCTTCAGAATTCCTACATGTCCTTACCGGTGTTCACTTCCATGGAGTGGCGATTTGCTTCGCATATCACGGTCGTCGACGTCTCCTGACCTACATCGGTGACTTCTCAACCGCTAATTATATAAGCTAAAAGTTTACTCCACCAAGGTGGAGGCCCAAAGGTGGCATCGAGCTTTGCTCACAGTGCGTTGTCGATGGATGCGGGTGGAGAAGACTTTCGCACGCTCAAGGCTTTGATTGTAATTTTACTTTTCTATTTGGGTGTGTTTGTAAGGTCATGGGATTCTTAACATTTGACTTTAGGCCTTTTCACAAAAAAAAAGAAAAACCTTGGTTTGCCAGCTTGCAGGCTTTTTGTAGCTACAAGTACCAGCTTAGATTTGGGTTCACTCAACAGCTATTTGATCATTCAACCTTTCTAATCCAATTGGGCCAGCAGAGTTCAGCCTGTCAAGAGATTCCGACAGAACATATCCACTGAGTCATGTGGAGGGGAATCGGCCAAAAAAATTGAGGGGTTGTAACCACTTTATTCAACCAAAACGGAGTTTGGGTTTACAGCAATATCAGGTAAACCTTGCGACCACACATATATGCTAGGATCAAGCGAGGCAGCAACCTTTTCAAGGTTGTGTGCTTCAAAGTTCGACTCCCTAGTTTCATGCTCCATCTTGATCACTTCAAAAATCTCCTGTGGAGCATGAACCAACCTGTGGTTGGGATAATTAGGTGGACAGTGGTATCCCCATGTCATTAGGGTTCAAGTCCTGGTACTCGCATTTATCCTGAATTTATTTCAGGATTTCCAGCGATACACTTTCAATAGAAGAGTGTATGCGCGTTTATATGAGCGCTTGCGTCTTTATTGTGTTTAAAAAATTTTTTTGTCTTGCACGGAGCTCCGGTGGATGGATTCAGATGCTTCACTATAGATCGAACAATTAATAGCGATTTGCACTACTGATGCGCCTAAATATATATGCTCCTTCGTCATCTCGGCACAGATAGGCAAGTGCTCCCTTCTCATGGTTCCTAGAGACTGAAGTATCTATGTTGATCTTTGCAGAACTATCTTTTTTTTTTTGAATTCCTTTGCAGAACTATCTGAAGGTGGCTTCCAGCGCATGGCTCTTGCCATACAAATAGCTGGCTTCGCAGACACCGAACGTCCAGGGATTAAGGCTAGATCGCTTAAATATTTCTGAATAAAACAGATGGTTGACACCGGGGACTGATATTCTTGTTCCTTGTTCCTTGATTGTTGCGCCAAGCCCACCATATCACTCATAGACTGACCAGCACCTTCGTAAATTCATCATTCTTCAGAGACTCTGACTGAGATCGAGTAGTCATAACTTCGCATCTGGGTGCCTGCAGGCAATCAAATTCTCAACCAAACCTTCATTAAGTAGGGACAAATCCTACAAATTTGTTGTGAAACTAAGCTGCGGCCAACTCATATTTGGACACCGTATGGACTCATCATCTACCTTAAAAGGCTTCAGAAGTATATGGTCATATGTGGCATTCCAGATTGGTAGCGACCACCGGAGAAATTGTGTCCCACTCATTCACGATACCACCCATTCCCAAACAAAGTTGCACACTACACATGTGTATGAGAAATTGGTGAGATTGACAAACAACTCTACCAGTGAAGTAGTGATAGAGGGCAAGCTAGCTACTCCAATGTTGGGCACAAGAGCTGCAAAACGTCTAGCATATATTTATATATGTGCACCAATGCAAGTCTCAATTAAGTGGCACATGTGTAACCGCACAAGAGAATCTAAAAGTCGTACCAAATAATAGATGAATAGAGGACAACAACAACCAGCTTAAACTTGCCACCTCTTGATGTAAACAGCCAAGTAGCTCGTATTGATCTCACCTCACGGGAGTAGTTCTGGAATTAGTAATCCATTCAAGCCATGGTATTGATTTTCAGTGATTTATTCGCAGCGCGTCTTCTCTCGAAGTGGACGTAAAGAACGAAAGATGGTCATTTGGCAAGGCCAAGACATCTCAAACTCAAGCACATGAATCAGCCAACATGCATGCGATACATTTTACCTGGTTCGTTCCACTAGCAATGTTAGATGATCAACGGGTTAGGCTAGTCTTCCGCTAGTTAGAAACTAATCCCATTGTGGAAAACATAAACTATGCTCCTTTAATTAGAAATAGATTAAATTATTTTTAGATATAATGTACAACAAACATGGGAGTCGCTTCGGTTTTCATTCAACTTAAGAAACAACTTTGGCCGCAGAGCGCAAAGTGGGAAGGCGACTTCCCACTCGATGGACGCTACAACCCGATCCAGCACACTCTGTTATCGGGTCCATCTGATTATTAGTCGAAGTGAACCTTGCACCAACTCACGCGATCTCTCTAAGGGCCACCTAGGCAATGCAATCATTGAATAAACATTCAATGAAGGTTCACATTTGCCGAGCTTTTATCCTCGTGAGTCTAGCTCCTCTTTCATTTCTTTTTCTTTTCTTTTCGCAATTGTAAAGTCTGGTGAAAGAGCTAGACTGCCCCTTGAAAGAAAAACGAATTCATCACCAAGCCCCTTGCTGGCCACGCCTGCTCACAACTCGCCGCTCCCCGCCCGCTCGCTGCACTGCCCGTCTACGGCCAGTAGGTGACGCTGATGTTACCGTCTCCTGATACACGATCGCCAATCTTACGGATGGTGCCCGCCTGGAACAGTGATGAAGGAACTGCAAGGAGAGGCAAAAAATCCTGAAACAACACTAGCCCTTACAAGTGAAATTCAATGTATAATTGAAGTATTGAGAAGAGGAAATGTGCCGTAAGAATAATGGGATTAGCAGGAGCACTTATTGACAAGAAAGAAAGAGACAAACATAACGTGGCGAAATGAAATTGACCGGAGTGCTGTTTTCAGGACATTGCTAGCTTCAATAGGTCAACAGAGCATACAAACCTAGAGTGCTTCCTAATTCAATAGGTTCTTCTGAAAAGAATTTGACCGGATTGCTGCTTAACCTATTGTAAGGAAGAGTGAGTTAATCATACGGATGGAAAGATGCACTTGCAACATGATGCCGGCTAACGAACTAAGCGTGCGTGAGGGACGACCTGGTGGCGAATGGGTGTGCGGGGCGAGTGGCAACCTGGCAACCTTGGGGCGCACGCCGGAGTGCGAGGAGTTACCCCAGTGAGGCTGGACATGTGGGGATAGGCGGCGCGCGCCGGAGCAATCGGCCACGGTGACCTGGTGATCCACGGCGTCGCCCGGGGGAGATGATTCAACTCCGTCGATCGAAACATAATTTGGTTATTTGCCACAGGGTCAGTTTGGTCGTTTCATCAGCCTGTTCTTGTGGTGAAACAGAAAATAAGGAACAAAAGAGGAGCTAGTGGCATGCTAATCAAGGCGAGTTGACGCCTTGATTATCCCAGGACCGGAGCAACCAATCATTTCACGAAGCCGCCCATTCCCAACAAAAGTTGCATAGCACTATACATGTATATGAGGTAATGGCGAGATTGCAACGCAGATAACTCCTCCAGCGGTAGAGGGCAAGCTAGCTACTCCAATTTAGGGCATAAGAGGCACCACATGTCCAACATTTACTTATATATGTGCACCGATGCAAGTGTCAATTAGGTAGCACGAGTGTAACCGCACTAGAGAATCTAAAAGACGTATCAAATAGTAGATGGATAGAGGACATCAACAACAACCAACTTCAATTTTGCCTTCCATTGATGGAACGAGCCAATCTAGTACCGGTTCCACGTGTCCTAATCCTTAATTTGCAACACCCATATCGCCAATGCCTGTTGTCGCAAGCCATGGCCCTTCTTCTTCTTTGGCAGTGGCAAGTCGCACATGGACATGCAGTTTGGTGCACCGGTGGGTGCTTTCGGGCGGATGCTGTCCTGTTTTCGTCATAGCAACGCCGATCTAACGATGGGTCTGCCGATTCGGCGCCAGCGACCCTCGACAGCCGGATCTGAACATTTGGGGCCAGTGGGGCGGCGACGGTCGATTGGAAGAGGGTTGTGGGGGAATCGAGGTGCGGGTGTGGGCAGGGAGCCTATATCTCACTTATAGCGAGATAGAAGCTATCCTCGCCTAAAGGGTTTTCATGTAGCTACAATGTTGGCCAGCCCAATGTGAGATAATTGTACAACGGGTTTTTAGTATGGTTTTTTCGGTGTGTTTTCCTGTATGGGTTTCTATCAATTTTTTTTCTAGAAGTTGTGTTCTTCTTTTTTTTTCTTTTTCCTTTTCCTTTTGTTTTTTTCTTTGGTTTTCTTTATTTCATTCTTGGGTTTCAGTGGGTTTCTTCATTTCTCTCTTATTTTATACCATGTTTCGCAGAGTTTCTTTTGTTTTTCTGTGGTTTTATTTTTGTTTATTTTTTATTTGTCTCTTCCCTATTTTTAAAGTTTTTTTTCTTTTTTTCAACACGTCTTTTTTCAGTACACATGTGTATTTTTAGTGTACACATGGAACATTTTTATGCACATTGAACGCTTTTCGTATATGTCAGTAACATTTTTATACATGTTTAAATTTTTAAAATACAAGATTAACTTTTTAAAATTACATGTTTTGGTGTATATTTTTTAAAACATATAAAACATTTTTATATACATATTAACATTTTCGGATACATGATTAACATTTTTCCCAATACATGCTTTCAACATTATTTTGAGCATGTTAACAGTTTTATGTTAAATGTTTGTAAAAACATATGTGGACATTTGTTACATTAAAAAATAATGTTAAACATTTGTAATGTTTTAATACATTATTTGGAAACATGTGAACGTTTTTTGAAATTTGACATACATTTTTTTTGAATGATATGAAACATTAGTTTTAAATTTCACTAAAAATTAGTTAAATTGTATAATTTTTTAACTGTCATATACATTTTTTGTTACGAGTGAACACTTTTAAAATGTTACCAACATTTTCTTTGAATGCTATCAACAATTTTTAAAATTTGCCTAACAAATTTTGCACATTGCATTAACATTTTTTGAATTCTTGATTTTGTAAATTTCTTAATAAATATAATTTTTGAATGTATTGTATTTTTTTCGAAAATATGAGCAAAAGAAAGTAAAGTTGAATCAATAAACAAATAAAACTGAAGTAACCTGCAGTAGGCTAATTGGTAAGGCAAACCAAATTAGCCTGTAGGCGAGGGGGCTTCTATCTGGTGTCGGGCGAGGTATAGATGCGCGCCCCTTTTCGTCTCGGGTTCAATTTTTCAAGCCAACCAATGTTTGGTCATTCGAAACCAATGTTGAGGAGTACTCGTTACAAAGATCACCCCCACCTCCCCAGGGTGCGACAAGTGACGCGCTGCATGTGCGCCACTTGTGGCAACCTGAGAGTTTTCTTTTTTTTCGTAGACCTGTTTATTCAAAACGTTTTATCTCTGAAACCGTGCATTCAAATCTTGAACCGTTTTCACCAATGGATTTCTCGCGTCGAGATCTTCAAAACTAGAACCCATGTCGAGGTTTTGACGAACTTTTTTTTCACAAAAAGGACGAAAAAACCAAACCGGGAGCACGGGTTTTCCCCTTTCCGAAAGAGGCACGCCCGTGCCTCTCGCGAAAGTGTAGCGACCCGACCCGAATGAGTCAAGTCTCTGTGGTTATGTGTCATCCCTGGATTGGTATGCTCAAACACACAGTACTCGAGGATTTATAACAGAGGTAAATCACATGTATAAAGTAACGTAAATACTATTACCTCAATCCAAAATATAGCGGAAACAACAAGGTTGTGGATTCCCATCAACACCAAATTCAAGGCAAAGTTGAGTATAGGAAATCGTAACCCTAACGTATCACTTACTCGTCGTATGAAAAGTCCTGCAACATGAAAAGTTGCAGCGAAAACGGGTCAATTGACATGGAATATCTTTGGCAAAGTAACACATAGAGAATAATGAAGGAATAAGCCTATACTACATGCATATATGGCTGGTGGAAAGCTCTATGGTTACAGCTTTTGCGAAAACCAATTTTTCCCTACGCAAAGGAATAAATTTTAATTTAACTATCGTGGTGGTTGAAACATCATTGAGAATGTATAACACCAACTCAATCCCAATTAAGGTATTAAACAACCCAACAATATTAATTTAGAGTGATGAGATATATGTGAAAACTCTAGTACTAGATACTCAGAATTGTCCATAACCGGGACACGGCTAACCATGATTAGTTTGTACACTGCAGAGGTTTGGCACTTTTCCGCACAAGACTCGATCGCCTCCGATGATTTCTCGCACTACATGGTGTTTGAGAAACGGATGACCGAGACATGATCTTTCGTAAACATTAACTCTCTACTCCGGATAGATCATACCAAACCTATAAAACCCACTCACCGCTGATCTACCTCTTGAGAGCTTCACGTAATTTACTCAACTATGCTAGAGCCCATAATAGCTTGTGGTCGCACACGGAAGTTTCTAGCATGAATAATCTCGATTCCCTTTGAGCCCTGGTGGCGGTCCATAGGAAGATCACACGGGTACCCAGGATTTCCAAAAATAAAACAGACAACACTGGGTTCCCCAGGTGCCTCAAACCACCCAGATGTGTATTTAAGTTGCCACCTTAAGTAAACCATAAATAAGCAATCTCACATCTGTCGTGAATATCTCTCAAACCCAAACCACGTCTCACGAAAGCATAGCATAGCAATATAAACAACACGTGGAAGTAACTCCCAAGGGTTTGATAGTAATAGGGCAATAGGTTCCTACCTCATCATCTACTTCCCAACCCACAAATTAATGACATCCTAATCATGCAATGTTTGAGGATTGAGCTAATGCATAAAATCGGGTAGGAAAAGGGTATGATCAAGTGTTACTTGCCTGAAATGTTGATGAAGATGATTAGCACTCAAAACTCTTGATAGCTCTACTCGTCACACTCGGCCAATCTATCGTAAGCAATCAATAGTAACCACACATAAGCAATCACTCCAAAAGATCGGAAAGATCAAGAAACAATTCGGAAAACAACAAAACCAAGCAAATAACTCTTGCAACATAAAACAATTTCTAACAGTACCAAAATTATGTGAATTTGGCCTTATCAGAAATTTTAGGTCAAGAGCTTCGATTTGCAAAAAGAATCAACTAAATCGGAGTTACTGAAACTCAAGTTATGACCAAACGAAGTTCAAATACAAATCTGTTTGAATTCAAATTTTAAAACTTTCAAAAACATGTTTGAGTTGGATTACTGGATAGAGGGGATCGTAACGAAGAAGTGGGCGTTGGTTTCGTTGGATTTGGGCTAACGAGCAAAAAGTTATGGTCGTTTGAAGTACAAGGACCAATTTGTAAAGAAAATCATCACAGATAGGTCCCTGGCCGGAAATTAAAAAGAAAAAGAAAAATACTAAACAACAGACGTTCGCTGCCGAACGCTAACTAACGAATCTGTCCGCTCCATATCCTAAACGAGCGAACGTCCACTAAAAAAAATGTTCGGGCAAAACCGAAGAAAACCAAAATAAACCGGTGGTTTTCGGCGGTTTTACCTCCGGTTTTCGTTGGTTTTTCTTCGCCGACGGCGAGGTCAACGGGCAGGCGGGATCGGCGGCGGCGGTTTCCGTGGCCTCGGCTGGCGTGAGTGAACGGAGGGTGCGGCGTGGTGGCGTGAGGTGGGCGGCTGCGGGTTCGGGAGGTGCGGCGGCGATTTAGGAAACTCGGCGGCGACAACCACACAAGGGCGGCAGATGTGTGGCGGCGGCGCGAGGCGAGGAGGAGGAGCGGGCGGGGTCCGGCCTTTATAAAGGCGCGAGGGCGAGGCCTCGCTGCCGAGGGCAACGACGGAGATCGGCGCCGGACTCGGGTGGAGTCCCACAGACGGGAAGAAGGCGGCGGGGGTTGGCTGGGCTTTTACGGTTGGCCCCGTCCGGAGAGAAAGTTTTTTTTTAATTAAACGTTTTCTCAGACAAATAAAAACAGAATAGAACATATATATTATATAGGCATATAATATATCAAAATTTTCATAAAAAGATTTTCTACAACATGGACATTTTTGTAAGGTCAAATAAAATCCACACAAATTTAAATAAAACAAAGAGTGCTACTGCCCTACTAAAATCCAATAAAAATCATTTTAAAATACCAAAATGAATTCAAATTTATTTCTCTCCAATTTTCTGATGTAGGGAATCATGTTACCCTATTTTCCATTTAGTTTGCTTTTGGAGAAAAATAATTTGAATAAAACTCAAATAACTCCCAATTGAAAATAAATACAAAAGAACTTTGAATTTAATTTTTTTTTAAACTCCCAACTCATATTTCATATGTTTTGAAGAAGTCATTTTATCTTCACTCGTGAAAATCATTGAGTTGCATAAAGTTCCAGGGTTGGAAATATTTTCCAAATGAAATTCAAATATTTTCAACACCCCTTGTCATTTTAATAAATGGAAGAAGTCGTGTCATCTTCTCTCCGTGGTTTTGTGGTGAAAAGCATTTGAATTCACGAAACAACAAAAGCAAGATGAAAGTTTGGGAAAGTCCTTTTATTCCCTCTCATTTAACTTTCAAAAGTTTCAAATTCATTCACTTTCAGTCAATCAATCAGACAATCAATCAAAACTATCTATTTGTTTATAACATTCCAAAATTTAGAACTTTGGGATGTTACAAAACTACCACCCTTAAAATGAATCTCGTCCTCAAGATTCGGAGAGGCTAGCAAGAAATAGGTTAGGGTTTGGGGGTCTTCTCAAAATCCATCGAACATCTCTGGGGTCTCGGGTGCTACCACCCTTAAAAGCATGGTTATGGTTCCATCAAAACTCATATATTTCATCCTTATTACTGACAGTGTCGGTCTTCTCAGATCTTAAGGATAATTCCTTCTCTGGGCTCTTTCGTAGTGGCATAACCTTTTCCTCAATTCTTCTGTCCTTTCATCTTGGTAAGGTTATTCCGAGACTGGGTCTTCTTAGCTGAGGCGCCAATACTAAACAACTATCGATATCTCATGGTGGTCATCAATTTATGGTTTCTCCTGCAGGAAATGGGTCTGGGTTGATCCTCACCGTATATCCTACGGTTGGCAACAACTGCCGTGTACAAGGGGAAAAATGTTTATACCATTCTAAGGTTCAACAAGGTTTAATATCGTCGTCACTCTACTATAGGTAGGTCACTCAGATTTACCATCCCATATAGCAAAGCTTAATAATAAGAGTAAGTCGGTATGGTGATCAATCCATCCCGCACCCAAATAATTACCTTGTACATGGTTTAGCGAATGTCGCATTCTAACACTCGGTCATCCTCACAAGCATTGCAAAATTTCTCTTGTCGACGAACTAAGTTCGGAAAATCCATTTATTCTACAAGCCAAACAAACATCTATCGTTCCTTAACAACTCTCAGGTTTTGCGTAAACTCCTATAGAATCGTCGGTTGATAAAATCGTAACCTCTTCCAGTGGTTTTTCCTTCAAAGAAGAGTGTGCTTGCTTCAAGGTGTCCCGGGGCTTATGGGTTATGGCCCATCTCATCACTTGTAAACCTTGAACTTATCCTCGGGCTTCTGATCATTATTCCAACTTCCAACTTCCTGCTTCCTAGCATAATTAAAATCCATCCAATTGTATTGTCTTCCTTCTTTCTATTGGCACCAAACTAGGACATGATTACTCAGACTCATCGTGGAGTTGCAATTGCTCCTTATTTCCAACATCACACCTCCTTTATATCCAATAGTAATTCATCTCTTCATCCTCGTGGGATATCCCACATACCGAGATAAAAACTTATACTTATGAAGTCCATACTCCACTTCGTGGAACATCATTATCCTTTCCGTGGTCAAGCGTTCTTACAGGAAATATTGGCCATCTCGCATGGCACTTCTTCAACTCGGAAACGTGAAACACATCATGAACTCCGACAGTCCTTCGGGTGACTCCAACTTGTTGGCCACTTCTCCCATACGCTCCAAAACTTCGGTATGGTCCTACAAATCTCGGGCTAACTTTCCTTAACTTCAAATAGTTTAACTCCTCGTAGAGGGGTCTCACGAAGACATGCTCGCTCCAATTTCATAGACTACCTCCTTGCGTTTTTGAGTCTCAGATAACTCTTCTCGCTTGGTGAGCTACCTTGATCTATCTCGAATAAACTTAACATTCTCTTCTGACTCCTTGATCATATTTAGTCCAAACAACTGACGGTCTCCAACTTCATCCCATATCAACGGTGCCTGGCTCCTTCTCCCATACAACGCTTCAAAAGGGGTCATCTTCAAATTGGCTGGGTAACTGTTGTTGTATGAGAACTCCGCGTAAGGTAGATTATCATCACTACTAGATCCATAATCTAGCGCACACGCCTCAACATGTCCTCCGTAATCTGATTGACTCTCTTGATTTATCCATCCGTCTGCGGATGAAAGGTCAGTACTAACTCTAGCCTAGTACCCAAAGTCTGCAAATGATTCCAAAACTTTGAGGTAAACCGTGTTCCTCTCACGATGGTCCTCGGAACTCCATGCAGACATACGATCCTTGTCAAATATATCTTGGCCAACTTCGCACTTGTATAGGTGGTTTCACTGGGATAAAGTGAGCCACTTTGGTCACGCGAGTCAGCTACTACCCAGATAGAATCATGTCCTGTTCGGGTTCTGGGAAAACCAAGAGTGAAGTCCATGCCAAGCTTATCCTCGCTTCCATTCGGTATTGGCATAGGCTGTAGTAATCCCGCCGGCTTCGATGCTCGCTTTTGCTCTCTCGCATACATCACCTACGACTACATACTCCGCAATATCCTTCTTCATACCAGTCCACCGGAAACGCTCCTTCAAATCCAAATACATCTTGGTGTTTCCGGGGCGAATCGAGTATGGTGAGTCATGAGCCTCCTGAAGTATTAACTTCCTAATCTTTGCATTATTAGGCATATATACACGGTCCTCGAACCATAAGGTGTCGTGCTCATCCTTATGAAAATCTTTGGTCTTTCCTTTACTCATCCTCTCTTTTACCTCAGCAATCTCTTTCTCATCCTTCTAAGCTTCACGGATCTTTCTCAACAATGTAGACTGAACTTCCATTGCTGCAACAAAACCTTTTGGGAACAATCTCCAACCGAAGTTCCCTGAGATCCTCGGCTAACTCCTTTGGCAATCCTCTTCTTATGAGGGTATTTATCCTTATTTTCTTTATGGTTGTGTCCTATTTCTCCACAAAGCTTGTATGCACAAGTTTTCTTCATATCTTTTCCATAAGGCTTCAACTTCTGGGACACAAGACGAGACTTTGGCAAAGTCAACTTAAATTCCTTCCCAAGTGGTTACTCTTTGCCATCCATTGATGGTTTGGTACATCCTCCACCAAATAGCAGCACCTCTTTCAAAACACTCAAAAGCATGCTAGGTCATATCCTTTCTGGCTACAGGGTTATTCTCCAGGCGATCCTCCATGTTCTGAATCCATCGGTCTGTCTCCAATTTACTCATCGGTCAGAAAAATACAAGCTCATCTCCATTCATCCTCTAATGAGTTCACGGGTTTGGGGTGGGATAAGAGAGATCAAGAGGGATGCACACAAAGCAAACAAAAGTTTTGAAAAGACAGGTTTTATTGTGGCTGTTGGAAAACATCAAACAAATGACAGCTCACAATCGTCGCATCTAACGAAGGTATAACAGGGGTTGGGTCTTCTAAAGGTCAATAAATCTTCAAAGTCATCAAACTCTTCGATTCTTGTTCATGCCTCAATGGCTTCTTCCGATCGTAATTGTCCTTCTCAAGTTCTTTTGCCATATCAGCTCCATTGACGCAGAGTCTCTCGTGACGTCCTTTAATAGTCATGGAGTTGCATTCCAAACTTCTGGTTTCAACTTCCTTGACATGAACCATGATCCTACTATCCTTCGCCTCGACAAATCTTTGATGTCTCAAGGTTTGGCTCCTCCAAATTGGCTACTTTCAGCTCGGGTCCCGAAGTTCTTCACGAAACGCTTCCTTATCAAATACTGCTTCTTGTAGGTCCATTTAACTTTTTGATGTAACACTCCAGATCCTGGTGATACACCAGCTAAGGTTAACACTTCATCTTGCTGATAGGTGTTCCATTAGCTTTCTATCTTCCAATCCTTCCATGCATATGCATGCTTAACTCAGCACGGTGACAATAGCATAAACGGGCGATAACACCCTGGATAGCCGTGTTTCTGCTCTTGTCATTTTCATGAGCTATCATCCCATAGTCGATATCTCCTGTCTTGGGGTTTTCCTGACAAAACTTTGAGTTCTTATTCTCCATGTTCTGGTCTTTCTCCGATACACCTTGATCTCGGGTATCGACGCCTTCCATAATCTGCCAAGTTCCATAAGAGGTGCCTTCTTAGGTCATACTAACTGGAAATTCTTCAAAGCCTTCAAAATCTCCTAGTCTTGAGTCTTCAACAGTTGTAGTTTCCATTTTCATAATGTCTGGTAAAATCCTCTTCATTCCAAAGTAGTCTTAGTTGTCCGATATCTTGTACTCCTTGGAGTGGTCTCATCAGCCGAATCTTCATGTGGTCAAAAGGGGAAAAGGGGGTATGGTTTCACTAAAAGGGAATATTTGAATAAGCTCAGAAGAGAAGAGAGGTAAAAGATCCTTTTGAAAAAGAAAGTTGTAGAGAAAAATCTTTCCATGGGCTTGTCGCTTTCTAGGGTCACGCCCCATACCAACATGTGCTCGATAACATCTTGTAGCGACCCGACCGAATGGGTCAAGTCTTCGTGCTTATGTGTCATCCCCGGATAGATGTCTAATAATACACACAAGATTACTCGAGGATTTATAACAGAGGTAAATCACATGTATAAAGTAACGTAAATACTATTACCTCAATCCAAAATATAGCGGAAACAACAAGGTTGTGGATTCCCATCAACACCAACGGCAAAGAAAGTTGAGTATAGGAAATCGTAACCCTAACGTATCACTTACTCGTCAGATGAAAAGTCTCGCAACATGAAAAGTTGCAGCCCGAAAACGGGTCAAGACATGGAATATGCCGCAAAGTAACACATAGAGAATAATGAAGGAATAAGCCTATACTACATGCATATATGGCTGGTGGAAAGCTCTATGGTTACAGTTTTTGCGAAAAACCAATTTTTCCCTACTGCAAAGGAATAAATTTTAATTTAACTATCGTGGTGGTTGAAACATCATTGAGAAGGTATAACCCCAACTCAATCCCAATTAAGGTATTAAACAACCCAACAATATTAATTTAGAGTGATGAGATATATGTGAAAACTCAAGTACTAGATACTCAGAATTGTCCATAACCGGGGACACGGCTAACCATGATTAGTTTGTACACTCTGCAGAGGTTTGCGCACTTTTCCGCACAAGACTCGATCGCCTCCGATGATTTCTCGCACTACATGGTGTTTGAGAAACGGATGACCGAGACACGATCTTTCGTAAACATTAACTCTCTACTCCGGATAGATCATACCAAACCTATAAAACCCACTACCGCTGATCTACCTCTTCGAGAGCTTCACGTAACTTACTCAACTATGCTAGAGCCCATAATAGCTTGTGGCTGCACACGGAAGTTTCTAGCATGAATAATCTCAGTTCCCTTTGAGCACAGGTGGCGGTCCATAGGAAGATCACACGGGTACCCGGATTTCCAAAAATAAAGCAGACAACACTTTGGGTTCCCATGGTGCCTCAATCCACCCAGATGTGTATTTAAGTTGCCACCTTAAGTAAACCATTAATTAGCAATCTCACATCTGTCGTGAATATCTCTCAAACCCAAACCACGTCTACGAGCATAGCATAGCAATATAAACAACACGTGGAAGTAACTCCCAAGGGTTTGATAGTAATAGGGCAATAGGTTCCTACCTCATCATCTACTTCCCAACCCACAAATTAATGACATCCTAATCATGCAATGTTTGAGGATTGAGCTAATGCATAAACCGGGTAGGAAAAGGGTATGATCAAGTGTTACTTGCACGAAATGTTGATGAAGATGATTCGCACTCAAAACTCTTGATAGGTCTACTCGTCACACTCCGGCCAATCTATCGTAAGCAATCAATAGTAACCACACATAAGCAATCACTCCAAAAGATCGGAAAGATCAAGAAACAATTAGGAAAACAACAAAACCAAGCAAATAACTCTTGCAACATAAAACAATTTCTAACAGTACCAAAATTATGTGAATTTGGCCTTATCAGAAAGTTTAGGTCAAGAGCTTCGATTTGCAAAAAGAATCAACTAAATCGGAGTTACGAAACTCAAGTTATGACCAAACGAAGTTCAAATACAAATCTGTTTGAATTCAAATTTTAGAACTTTCAAAAACATGTTTGAGTTGGATTACTGGATAGAGGGGATCGTAACGAAGAAGTGGGCATTGGTTTCGTTGGATTTGGGCTAACGAGCAAAAAGTTATGGTCGTTTGAAGTACAAGGACTAATCTGTAAAGAAAATCATCACAGATAGGTCCCTGGCCGGAAATTAAAAAGAAAAAGAAAAATACTAAACAACAGACGTTCGCTGCCGAACGCTAACTAACGAATCTGTCCGCTCCATATCCTAAACGAGCGAACGTCCACTAAAAAAATGTTCAAAACCAAGAAAACCAAAATAAACCGGTGGCTCGGCGGTTTTACCATGTTTCGGAGTTTTTCTTCGTCGACGGTGGCGAGGTCAACGGCGAGGCGGGATCGGCGGCGGCTCCCGTGGCCCTCCGGCTCGGCGGAGTGAACGGAGGTGCGTGGGCGGCGGTGAGGTGGGTGGTGGCTCATGGGGTTGAGGCTTGAGGCGGCGAGAAACTTCGGCGGCGACAACTCGGGGCAGCGGCAGATGTGGCGGTGGCGGCACGAGGAGGAGGAGCGGGCGTGGGTCCGCTCCTTTATAAAGGGCGCGAGGGCGAGGCTCGCCTTGGCCGAGGGGCAACGGCGGAGGATCGGCGCCGGACTCGGGCGTGAGTCGGCCACAGACGGGAAGAAGGCGGCGGCTTGGGCCGGCTGGTGAGCTTCGCCTGGCTTGGCCCTGGCCCCGGAGAGAAAGTTTTTTAATTAAACGCTTTCTCGAGATAAATAAAACAGAATAGAACATATATATATTATATAGGCATATAATATATCAAAATTTTCATAAAAAGATTTTCTACAACATGGACATTTTTGTAAGGTCAAATAAAATCCACACAAATTTAAATAAAACAAAGAGTGCTACTGCCCTACTAAAATCCAATAAAAATCATTTTAAAATACCAAAATGAATTCAAATTTATTTCTCTCCAATTTTCTCGATGTAGGGAATCATGTTACCCTATTTTCCATTTAGTTTGCTTTTGGAGAAAAATAATTTGAATAAAACTCAAATAACTCCCAATTGAAAATAAATTCAAAAGAACTTTGAATTTAATTTTTTTTGTAAACTCCCAACTCATATTTCATATGTTTTGAAGAAGTCATTTTATCTTCACTCGTGAAAATCATTGAGTTGCATAAAGTTCCGTGGTTGGAAATATTTTCCAAATGAAATTCAAATATTTTCAACACCCTTGTCATTTTAATAAATGGAAGAAGTCATGTTATCTTCTCTCCAGGGTTTTGTGGTGAAAAGCATTTGAATTCACGGAAACAACAAAAGCAAGATGAAAGTTTGGGAAAGTCCTTTTATTCCCTCTCATTTAACTTTCAAAAGTTTCAAATTCATTCACTTTCAGTCAATCAGTCAGACAATCAATCAAAACTATCTATTTGTTTATAACATTCCAAATTTTAGAATTTTGGGATGTTACAGAAAGCACGCCCGTATCTCTCGCGGAAGCACAACCGTGCCTCTCGCAGAAGGAAAAAAACAGAAAATGCGTTTTTTCATTTTCGAGAGGCACGGCCGTGACTCTTGCGAAAGCACAACCGTGCAATAGATCTGGTACACAACATGGCATACTTTATAGAACCTATGGCTGAGGCATAGGGAATGACTTTCATTCTGTTTTTATCTTCTGCCGTGGTCGGGCTTTGAGTCTTTACTCAATTTCACACCTTGTAACACAGGCAAGAAACTCTTTCTTTGACTGCTCCATTTTGAACTACTTCAAAATCTTGTCAAGGTATGTACTCATTGAAAAAACTTATCAAGCGTCTTGATCTATCTCTATAGATCTTGATGCTCAATATGTAAGTAGCTTTACTGAGATCTTTCTTTTGAAGAAATCCTTTCAAACACTCCTTTATGCTTTCCAGAAAATTCTACATTATTTCTGATCAACTATATGTCATTCACATATACTTATCAGAAAAGCTGTAGTGTTCCCACTCACTTTCCTGTAAATACAGGCTTCACCGCAAGTCTGTATAAAACTATATGCTTTGATCAACTCATCAAAGCGTATATTCCAACTCCGAGATGCTTGCACCAGTCCATAGATGGATCGTTGGAGCTTCAACTTTGTTAGCACCTTTCGGATTGACAAAACCTTTTGGTCGCATCATATACAACTCTTCTTCTAGAAATCCATTCAGGAATGCAGTTTTGACATCCATTTGCCAGATTTCATAAAATGTGGCAATTGCTAACATGATTCGGATAGACTTAAGCATCGCTACGGGTGAGAAAGTCTCATCGTAGTCAACCCCTTGAACTTGTCGAAAACCTTTCGCAACAAGTCTAGCTTTGTAGATAGTAACACAATTATCAGCGTCCGTCTTCCTTTTGAAGATCCATTTATTTTCTATGGCTTGCCGATCATCGGGCAAGTCAACCAAAGTCCACACTTTGTTCTCATACATGGATCCCATCTCAGATTTCATGGCCTCAAGCCATTTCGCGGAATCTGGGCTCATCATCGCTTCCTCATAGTCCGTAGGTTCGCCATGGTCAAGTAACATGACCTCCAGAATAGGATTACCGTACCACTCTGGTGCGGATCTTACTTTGGTTGATCTACAAGGTTCAGTAGTAACTTGATCTGAAGCTTCATGATCATCATCATTAGCTTCCTCACTAATTGGTGTAGGAATCACTAGAACTGATTTACATGATGAACTACTTTCCAATTCGGGAGAAGGTACAATTACCTTATCAAGCTCTACTTTTCTCCCACTCACTTCTTTCGAGAGAAACTCCTTCTCTAGAAAGGATCCATCTTAGCAACGGATATTTTGCCTTTGGATCTGTGATAGAAGGTGTACCCAATAGTTTTCTTTGGGTATCTATGAAGACGCATTTCTCCGATTTGGGTTCGAGCTTATCAGGTTGAAACTTTTTCACATAAGCATCGCAGTCCCAAACTTTAAGAAACGACAACTTTGGTTTCTTGCCAAACCACAGTTCATAAGGCGTCGTCTCAACAGATTTTGATGGTGCCATTTTTAAAATGAATGCATTTGTCTCTAATGCATAACCCCAAAAGCGATAGTGGTAAATCGGTAAGATACATCATAGATCGCACCATATCCAATAAAGTGCGGTTATGACGTTCGGACACACCATTACGCTGTGGTGTTCCATGTGGTGTGAGCTGTGAAACTATTCCACGTTGTCTTAAATGAAGGCCAAACTCGTAACTCAAATATTCTCCTCTACGATCAGATTGTAGAAACATTATTTTCTTGTTATGATGATTCTCCACTTCGCTTCTGAAATTCTTTGAACTTTTCAAATGTTTCAGACTTGTGGTTCATTAAGTAGATATACTCATATCTGCTCAAATCATCTGTGAAGGTGAGAAAATAACGATACCTGCCACGAGCATCAACACTCATCGGACTACATACATCGGTATGTATTATTTCCAACAAGTCAGTAGCTCATTCCATTGTTCCAGAGAACGGAGTTTTAGTCATCTTGCCCAAAAGGCACGGTTCGCAAGCATCAAATGATTCATAACCAAGTGATTCCAGAAATCCATCTTTATGGAGTTTTTTCATGCGCTTTACACCGATATGACTCAAACGGTAGTGCCACAAATAAGTTGCACTATCATTATTAACTTTGCATCTTTTGGCATCAATGTTATGAATATGTGTATCACTACGATCGAGATCCAACAAACTATTTTCATTGGGTGTATGACCATTGAAGGTTTTATTCATGTAAACAGAACAACAATTATTCTCTGACTTTAAATGAATAACCGTATTGCAATAAACATGATCAAATCATATTTATGCTCAATGCAAACGCCAAATAACATTTATTTAGGTTTAACACTAATCACGAAAGTATAGGGAGTGTGTGATGATGATCATATCAATCTTGGAACTACTTCCAACACTCATCGTCACTTCCCCTCAACTAGTCTCTGTTTATTATGTAACTCTGTTTCGAGTTACTAATCTTAGCAACCTAACAAGTATCAAATACTCGGGAGCTACTATAACACTAGTAAGGTACACATCAATAACCTCAGTATATCAAATATACCCTTGTTCACTTTGCCATCCTTCTTATCCACCAAATATTCAGGGGCATTTCCGCTTCCGGTGACCATTTCCTTTGTAGTGTAAGCACTCGGTTTCAGGCTTTGGTCCAGCTTTGGGCTTCTTTCGGAGTGACAATTTGCTTGCCATTCTACTTGAAGTTCCCTTTCTTTCCCTTTGCCCTTTTCTTGAAACTAGTAGTCTTGTCAACCATCAACACTTGATGTTTTTCTTGATTTCTACCTTCGTCGATTTCAGCATCACGAAGAGATTGGGAATTGTTTCTGTTATCCCTTGCATATTATAGTTCATCACGAAGTTCTACTAACATGGTAATGGTGACTAGAGAATTACATCAATCACTATCTTATCCGGAAGATTAACTCCCACTTGATTCAAGCGATTGTAGTACCGGACAATCTGAGCACATGCTCATTGCTTGAGCTATTCTCCTCCATCTTTTAGCTCTGTAACTTGTTGGAGACTTCTTATCTCTCAACTCGGGTATTTGCTTGAAATATTAACTTCAACTCCTGGAACATCTCATATGGCCCATGACGTTCAAAACGTCTTTGAAGTCCCGATTCTAAGCCGTTAAGCATGGTGCACTAAACTATCAAGTAGTCATCATATTGAGCTAGCCAAACGTTCATAACGTGCGCATACCGCTCCTGCAATGGGTCCGTCACCTAGCGGTGCATCAAGGACATAATTCTTACATGCGACAATGAGGACAATCCTCGATCACGGATCCAATCCGCATCATTGCTACTAACATCTTTCAACACAGTTTTCTCGAGGAACATATTAAAATAAACATATGAAAGCAACAACGCGAGCTATTGATCTACAACATAATTTGCAAAATGCTACTAGGACTAAGTTCATGACAAATTTAAGTTCAATTAATCATATTACTTAAGAACTCCCACTTAGATAGACATCCCTCTAATCATCTAAGTGATCACGTGATCCAAATTAACTAAACCATGTTCGATCATCACGTGAGATGGAGTAGTTTCAATGGTGAACATCAATATGTTGATCATATCTACTATATGATTCACGCTCGACCTTTCGATCTCAGTGTTCCGAGGCCATATCTCTTATATGCTAGGCTCACAAGTTTAACTCGAGTATTCTGCGTGTTCAACTGCTTTTGCACCCGTTGTATTTGAACGTAGAGCCTATCACACCCGATCATCACGTGGTGTCTCAGCACGAAGAACTTTCGCAATGGTGCATACTCAGGGAGAACACTTATACCTTGATAATTTAGTGAGAGATCATCTTATAATGCTACCGTCAATCTAAGCAAAAAAAGATGTATAAATCATAAACATCACATGCAATACATGATATGGCCATCGTCATCGTGTGCCTTTGATCTCCATCTCCAAAGCATCGTCATGATCTCCATCGTCACCGGCATGACACCATGATCTCCATCATCTTGATCTATATCAATGTGTCATCACATGGTCGTCTCGCCAGCTATTGCTCTTGCAACTATTGCTATCGCATAGCGATAAAGTAAAGCAATTATTTGGTGCTTGCATCTTATGTAATAAAGAGACAACCATAAGGCTTTTGCCAGTTGCCGATAACTTCAACAAAACATGATCATCTCATACAACAACTTATATCTCATCACGTCTTGACCATACCACATCACAACATGCCTTGCAAAAAGAAGTTAGACGTCCTCAACTTTGTTGTTGCAAGTTTTACGTGGCTGCTACGGGCTGAGCAAGAACCGTTCTTACCTACGCATCAAAACCACAACGATAGTTCATCAAGTTAGTGTTGTTTTAACCTTCTCAAGGACCGGTCGTAGCCACACTCGGTTCAACTAAAGTTGAGAAACCGACACCCGCCACCAACTATGTGCAAAGCATGTCGGTAGAACCAGTCTCGGCGTAAGCGTCTGGCGTAATGTCGGTCCGGCCGCTTCATCCAACAATACCACCGAACCAAAGTATGACTTGGTCGGTAAGCAAGATGACTTGTATCGCCCACAACTCACTTGTGTTCTACTCGTGCATATAACATCTACGCATAAAACCAAGCTCTGGTACCACTGTTGGGGAACGTAGTAATTTCAAAAAGAATTCCTACGCACACGCAAGATCATGGTGATGCATAGCAACAAGAGGGGAGAGTGTTGTCTACGTACCCTCGTAGACCGTAAGCGGAAGCGTTAGCACAACGCGGTTGATGTAGTCGTACGTCTTCACGATCCGACCGATCAAGTACCGAACGTACGGCACCTCCGAGTTCAGCACACGTTCAGCTCAATGACGTCCTTCGAACTCCGGTCCAGCCGAGCTTTGAGTGAGAGTTCCGGCGTGGTGACGATGATGATGTTCTACCGACGCAGGGCTTCGCCTAAGCACCGCTATAATATTATCGAGGTGGATTATGGTGAAGGGGGCACCACACACGCTAAGAGATCCAAGGGATCAATTGTTGTGTCTATGGGGTGCCCCTGCCTCATATATAAAGGAGCAAGGGGGAAGGCGGCGGCCAAGGAGGAGGGCGCTGCCAGGATGGACTCCTACTCCCACCGGGAGTAGGACTCCTCTTTCTTTGTTGGAGTAGGAGAGAAGGAAAGAGGGGGAGAGGGAGAAGGAAAAGGGGGCTGCACCCCTTGTCCAATTCGGACAAGAGGGGGGCGCGCCTCCTTCCTTTTGGCCTCTCTCCTCTATTCCCGTATGGCCCAATAAGGCCCAATACTTCTCCCGCTGAATTCCTCAGAACTCTCCCAGTACTCGATAAATACCTGAATCACTCGGAACCTTTCCAAGTCCGAATATAGTCGTCCAATATATCAATCTTTATGTCTCGGCCATTTCGAGACTCCTCGTCATGTCCCCGATCTCATCCGGGACTCCGAACTCCTTCGGTACATCAAAACACATAAACTCATAATATAACCGTCATCTAACTTTAAGCGTGCGGACCCTACGGGTTCGAGAACTATGTAGACATGATCGAGACATGTCTCCGTCAATAACCAATAGCGGAACCTGGATGCTCATATTGGCTCCTACATATTCTACGAAGATCTTTATCGGTCAAACCGCATAACAACATACGTTGTTCCCTTTGTCATCGGTATGTTACTTGCCCGAGATTCGATCGTCGGTATCTCAATACCTAGTTCAATCTCGTTATCGGCAAGTCTCTTTACTCGTTCCGTAATGCATCATCCCACAACTAACTCATTAGTTACAATGCTTGCAAGGCTTATAGTGATGTGCATTACTGAGTGGGCCCAGAGATACCTCTTCGACAATCGGAGTGACAAATCCTAATCTCGAAATACGCCAACCCAACAAGTACCTTCGAGACACCTGTAGAGCACCTTTATAATCACCCGGCTTACGCCAGGACGTTTGGTAGCACACAAAGTGTTCCTCCGTAAACGGAGTTGCGTAATCTCATAGTCATAGGAACATATATAAGTCATGAAGAAAGCAATAGCAGAATACTAAACGATCAAGTGCTAAGCTAACGGAATGGGTCAAGTCAATCACATCATTCTCCTAATGATGTGATCCCGTTAATCCAATGACAACTCATGTCTATGGTTAGGAAACACAACCATCTTTAATTAACGAGCTAGTCAAGTAGAGGCATACTAGTGACACTGCTGTTTGTCTATGTATTCACACATGTATTATGTTTCCGTTAATACAATTCTAGCATGAATAATAAGCATTTATCATGAAATAAGGAAATAAATAATAACTTTATTATTGCCTCTAGGGCATATTTCCTTCAAAAACCTCCTTATCTCTTCCTCAAAACAGCCACCATACCTACCTATTATGGCATTTTCATAGCCATTACGAGATATATTGCCATGCAACTTTCCACCATTCCGTTTATCATGACACGTTCATCATTGTCATATTGCTTAGCATGATCATGTAGTTGACATAGTATCTGTGGCAAAGCCACCATTCATAATTCTTTCATACATGTCACTCTTGGTTCATTGCATATCCTAAGACAATCACGGAGGCATTCATATAGAGTCATACTTTGTTCTAGTATCGAGTTGTAATCATTGAGTTGTAAATAAATAGAAGTGTGATGATCATCATTTTCTAGAGCATTGTCCCAAGTG
Source organism: Aegilops bicornis (assembly GCA_021605145.1). Lineage (NCBI taxonomy): Eukaryota > Viridiplantae > Streptophyta > Magnoliopsida > Poales > Poaceae > Aegilops > Aegilops bicornis. The sequence goes on along the minus strand of JAHIAL010000088.1, from coordinate 46,149 downwards.
GGGAATTAAAAAAAAAGAGAAAGGCCATAAAAAAAGAGAAGGCCCAAGAAAATGAGAGAAAAAGAGACAAGGGACAATGTTACTATCCTTTTACCACACTTGTGCTTCAAAGTAGCACCATAATCTTCATGATAGAGAGTCTCTTGTTTTGTCATTTTCATATACTAGTGGGAATTTTTCATTATAGAACTTGGCTTGTATATTCCAACAATGGGCCTCCTCAACTGCCCTAGGTCTTCGTGAGCAAGCAAGTTGGATGCACACCCACTTAGTTTCTTTTGTTGAGCTTTCATATATTTATAGCTCTAGTGCATCCGTTGCATGGCGCCTCCCTACTCCTTGCATTAACATCAATCGATGGGCATCTCCATAGCTCATTGATTAGCTTCGTTGATGTGAGACTTTCTCCTTTTTGTCTTCTCCACATAACCCACATCATCATATTCTATTCCACCCATAGTGCTATGTCCATGGCCCTCGCTCATGTATTGCGAGAGGGGTTATAAGTTGGAGATTACTAAAGTATGAAACAATTGATTGGCTTGACATCGGGGTTGTGCATGATGAGAGCATTCTTGTGTGACTAAAAATGGAGCATGACTAAACTATATGATTTTGTAGGGATGAACTTTCTTTGGCCATGTTATTTTGAGAGGACATAATTACTTAGTTAGTATGCTTGAAGTATTATTATTTTTATGTCAATATGAACTTTTATCTTGAATCTTTCGGATCTGAATATTCATGCCACAAGTAAGAAGAATTACATTGAAATTATGCCTAGTAGCATTCCACATCAAAAATTCTGTTTTTATCATTTACCTACTCGAGGACTCCAGTAGGAATTAAGCTTAGATGCTGACACGCCTCCAACGTATCTATAATTTTTATTGTTCCATGCTATTATACTATCCATCTTGGATGTTTATGGGCTTTATTTTACACTTTTATATTATTTTTGGGACTAACCTATTGACCCGAGCCCAAAGGCCTCTGTTTTTCCCTTGTTTGATGTTTCAAGAAAAGGAATATCAAACGGAGTCAAAACGGAATGAAACCTTATGGAGAAGTTATTTTTGGAAGGAAAGCAACCCGGGAGACTTGGAGTGCACGTCAGGAAAGCAACGAGGGAGGCACGAGGCAGGGGGCGCGCCCTCCACCCTTGTGGGCCCCTTGTGGCTCCCCTGACGTATTTCTTCCGCCTATATATATATCCATATACCCTAAAACGATCGGGGAACACAAGAGATCGGGAGTTCTGCCGCCGCAAGCCTCTGTAGCCACCAAAAACCAATCGGGACCCTGTTCAAGACCTCGTCGGAGGGGAACCTCACCGGTGGCCATCTTCATCATCCCGCTCTCCATGACGAGGGAGGGAGTAGTTCACACTGGGCTGAGGGTATGTACCAAGAGTTATGTGTTTGATTTCTCTCTCTCGTGTTCTGATTTGGCACGATCTTGATGTATCGCGAGCTTTGCTATTATAGTTGGATCTTATGTTGCTTCTCCCCATCTACTCTCTTGTAATGGATTGAGTTTTCCCTTTGAAGTAATCTTATCGGATTGAGTCTTTAATGATTTGAGAACACTTGATGTATGTCTTGCCGTGCGTATCTGTGGTGACAATGGGATATCATGTGATTCACTTGACGTATGTTTTGGTGATCAACTTATGGGTTCCGCCCATGAACCTATGCATAGGGGTTGGCACACGTTGCCTTGATTCTCCGGTAGAAACTTTGGGGCACTCTTTGAGGTTCTATGTGTTGGTTGAATAGATGAATCTGAGATTGTGTGATGCAGATCGTATAATCATACCCACGGATACTTGAGGTGACATTGGAGTATCTAGGTGACATTAGGGTTTGGTTGATTTGTGTCTTAAGGTGTTATTCTAGTACGAGCTCTAGGGCTGTTTGTGACACTTATAGGAATAGCCCAATGGACTGATTGGAAAGAATAACTTTGAGGTGGTTTCAGACCTACCATAATCTCTTCGCTTGTTCTCCGCTATTAGTGACTTTGGAGTGACTCTTTGTTGCATGTTGAGGGATAGTTATATGATCCAATTATGTTATTATTGTTGAGAGAACTTGCACTAGTGAAAGTACGAACCCTAGGCCTTGTTTCCTAGCATTGCAATACCGTTTACGCTCACTTTTATCGTTCGTTAACTTGCTGTTTTTATATTTTCAGATTACAAAAACTTATATCTACCATCCATATTGCACTTGTATCACCATCTCTTCGCCGAACTAGTGCACCTATACAATTTACCATTGTATTGGGTGTGTTGGGGACACAAGAGACTCTTTGTTATTTGGTTGCAGGGTTGCTTGAGAGAGACCATCTTCATCCGATGCCTAAAACGGATTGATAAACCTTAGGTCATCTACTTGAGGGAAATTTGCTACTGTCCTACAAACCTCTGCACTTGGAGGCCCAACAACGTCTACAAGAAGAAGGTTGTGTATTAGACATCAGCCCCCTGCCTCGTGGCCTCCTCTGTGATTTCTTGACGTCCACTCCAAGTCCTCTGGATCACGTTTATTCCAAAAATAACTCTCCTGAAGGTTTCATTCCGTTTGATATTCCTTTTCTACAAAACACTGAAATAGGCAAAAAACAACAATTTGGGCTGGGCCTCCGGTTAATAGGTTAGTCCCAAAAATAATACAAAAGTGTATAAATAAGCCCATTAAACACCCAAAACAGAATATATAATAGCATGAAGCAATCAAAAATTATAGATACGTTGGAGACGTATCAGATAGTATTACACATAAGTGGGTGTAAAGAAAAAACTATCAAAAATGGTCATGACTTGCATTTTTTTCTTCTTATTTTCTACAACTGGTGCTTCTTCATATGTCCCCGTTGTGTTCCGGGATGTTATTTTGTACTATTATTTTCCTGTGTCTACCCTTGTATTTATTCAACACATTGTTCTTTTCGCATTTTGGCATGAAAGCTTGTTGGCTTGGAGGAGGATGAACACAAATGAAAGAGGGGAAACATTGTAGCATTGTGTATGTTGCTTGCCAAGTTTAGCTTCGGATTTTTAGTGTTGTGACACTTCGTGTAGAATGAACTAAACATTTGCATGTCAAGAGCATCTTGATGCATATAAAGAGAAATGGAGGCATGAAATTATGAGTTGTATGGGTTGATTTATATTCTCCAGTTTTATGTATGTTTGTGACTTTGTGTGTACCAGACATGAACATTCATCGTTTCATGCGTTGTCAAGCGTTCCTATACCCCATGAGACGCAAAGCAACATTTTATCTACCACATGTTGGCATCTACTTGAAATGCAACCAATAATTATACGTGTGTTGCACGTCGACACTTACTAGTAAAACATCTGACAATTGATCCTGTTTTAGGGAGAATGGATGGGAGAAAAATCAGAGATGGGAGAAAAAGATTCAAAGAAGAGAAGAAAAGCGTAGAACATATATAAGGAAGGTTGGACGAAAGAGTGGTGAAATGGGAACCTTACGTTCTTTTTAAGTAGTAGTGATTTATTTTGGTAAGTTAATAAAACATGAGACAATTGATCCTGTTTTAGGGAGAATGGATGGCAGAAAAATTAGAGATGGGGTTATGCCCTTGCATTGGTCATACCAAATTTTTGGTGTGGCTAGCTGGGGCTCAAACCAAACAACCCCTACAGCTTCTCGCAGAGTGCTTCGACCTCTGGTGGGCTCGATGGGCATAATGGATGGTTATTTACCAAGGTGGTCGTGTTTGCTTCACGACTCCGGATCCCAGTGCATTCTTGCTGCAATTGCTCGCCACAGCCTTGCTCTTTGGTTCTGGCGGCCTAGGAGGGGATTCATGAGACTTTTTAATAGGTCCCGCGAGTAAGTGACTAGCTGTGAGTTTTTTTACCTGAGCTAACTGGGATTGTGGACTGGGTGGTCAACAATATCAAACCCGGTCAAACCAGGGTCAAGGTTGAATATTGCATAGTATTGATAGTTCAGGGTTGAAATTTGGATGGTTTTGAAGTTTTGGGTTGTTTCTTAGACTTAGTGACAATTAAAGGTTGTAATATGGACTTCTCTCAATCTTGATTTTTGTACAATCTGTGCTCTCGTAGGACCGACTTTTTGGATCTATTGTGTTTTTATCGGTATGGTGTGTTGTTTTTATTGGTTTAACTTTTCGATGGAAATGGAATCCTTACTTGGTGATATGGTGAACAAACTTGTTGTTTTTCTTGGTTTAATTTTTTGTGGAATTGGAATCCATTAATCTTTAATGTTGTTTCATAAGCACTAAATTTGGTTTCCTCCTATCACAAATCCACAATGTTTTGTTCCATTAGAAGTCATGAATTGTTCCATGTGTACTGTTACAATGTTTTGTTCCATTAGAATGCATGGTTCTCGTCTTGCACGTTATATTGTGGAAAGAAGTGGTAGCTCACTTGGTTTGACCGCCTGTAGGCTCGCGGCTACTGGCGCAGGTTGGACTCCGAAGGCGCAACAATTATTTGATTCTTCAGCATGTGTAACCAACCCAGTTGGGCCATGAAGGGTTCAACCTGCGGAGAGATCACAACGGAACAGGTCATGCGAGTAGTGCGGAGGGTTTCAATGAAGTTCGCTGCGAGACTAAATTATGGCTGACTCATCCTTGGACGATGTATGAGTACCTTTAAAAGCTTTACAAGTATATGGATGTATGGGCTATAGGTCAGATATCCCTGAGTCGGAGCAGTACATGGACAAACTGTGTTGCACTCATTCACGATACCACCCATTCCCATTCCCATTTCCAAGCTATATGTATAGGAGAAATTGGTTGTATTGATGCAGCTAGTGATAGAGGGCAAGCTAGCTACTCCACTGTTGGCCGCAGGAGATACTAGCAAACGCCCAACATTTACCTACATATATATGTGCACCGATGAAGTGTCAATTGGGTGGCAAAGTGTAATCACACTAGAGAGAATCTAAAAATCGTACCAAATAGTAGATGGATACATACCAACAACAACCAACTTAAATTCTACCGCCTCTTGATTTAACCAGCCAAGTAGCCCGTACTGATCTCATGTCACGGGAGTAGCTCTAGAATTAGTAATCGTTCATGCCATGGTACTGTTTTTTTCTGATCTTCTCTGCACAATGGACGTAAAGGCTCATTTGGCATCGGTAAAGATATCTCCAACTCAAGCACATGAATCCGCATGCATGCGAGCGCTACAATTTACATGCAGATCCACTACCAAAATATAAGATGTTTTTTAGGCTAAAATGGTCTACCAAAACTTCTTATATTTTGGTAGAGGTAGCACATGTAAATTAATCCCCACCATAAAAAACGTAAAGATAACTATGTTCTTTCAAATAGAAATGGATTAATCATTTCTATATACAACGTCTACAACAAACATGGGAGCCACCCGGCTTGCATTGAACTTACAAAACAACTTTGGCCCCAAGGTATTTGTTGCATATCAGGTCCTATAAATACCAGACTCAGTTAATAGCTTAAGGGCATGTTTGGATCACAGTAGGGATAAACCTTACCAACCTTTTGGCGTCGGCCGATGATTTTGGCTTACATTTTTATGAAAACAAGGTTTTTTTGTATGGCTCCTGTATGAGAGGATGACACTCAAACATGTCGAAACAACCCAACATATAGCAAGCGAGGTGCAACTCACCCGAACAATCAACGAAAAATTCTCGCCCGCACTTCTATCTAACATTCTTGTCTTGGAAGGTCCAAATTAAAGAACGTAATCCAACTATGTGGGCAGGCCGCCCAGGATGATTTTTCGACATTTTATAATTTTTTAGTCATAGATGTAAACCTTCAAGACATGCATGAAAAAATTCCCACTTTTTTACGTCATGGAAGTGGTCCTACTGTGACAGAGATTCATTTCAGTTTTGCAGAATTCTCCCAGATATGTCTTTTTCTTGTAGTGAATCTCACTTAAAACCAAAACTCGAGCTATGCATGCAGAAGTTCAAAAAGATAAACTCCCACATGATTGCTCAGAAAAAAGGAAAAAATTACCGACAAATGCTCACATTTGGATTGTAGTGTGCACACATGAAGTCTGAGGGTTGCCAATCTTCTGAAACGAGGCCACCTTTTAGTTTTACGTTAGTGGGTGCATAGAAAAAGTGTGACTTGGAGTGTGCATTGAATGTGATATACAGAGCGCTGCTATGGAGATGACATATTTTGCACGATGTTTGCCCGACGTTGCATCTGAGCGTTCCATGCATCAGGCGGAGTTGAGGAAGTCTGCTGGATATTGCATTGTGCTGGAATCGTTCATGCAACTGTCGTCACTGTACTTCTGTACTCCATATGTTTCTATGCACGTGTTTGTACTACACCTTCTTAGTAGGCACTATATATTAGTCTTCGAGGTTGTTAGTCTATTTCTATTTTCTGTGTTTTTTCTTTTTCTTTCGTATAAATCATTTTGACTTGTTTTCAAGTGTTGAACACTCAGCACCATGCCTCAAGCATCCGCTCAAATAAGAGCTCCTGTTGGATTATTTACTTCGTATGAAAAGCACAGGAAAACAATCCTTTCTAGAGAAATGGGAGAAGTCGTTTCGATTATCCTCCCTTTAAAATTCTATTGGAGCAAATGAGAAGACCTAGAGGCATTCTCGTCAGTTTCTTGGGCTCCCAATGAAATTCCATGACTGCCAGCCCTGCCGAGCAAAACTGAAATCCCTGTCAACTCGTATATGGATTGTACGGGCTCATTATATCTAGCAGCATCAAGTTCCAAAGTCTATGGGTTGTGTGGGCTATGGGCTCGACATGTGCGAGAAGTAGCACAAAAGAAGAGTTCAGTGTTGTGGTTATTCACGATACCACCCATTCCCCAAACGACGTTGCAAATGACAACCAGTGCTAGAGGGCAAGCTAGTAGCTACTCCAATGTCGCGTAAGAGCCAACAAATATCCAACTTACTTTTATATATGCATTGACACAAGTCTCAATTAAGTGGCACATGTGTAGCTGCACTGGGAAATCTACAAGCCGTACAAGTTAGTAGATGGATAAGAGACCAACAACATCTAAGTCCAATTTTGCTGCCTTTTAGTGTTGCCAACCAAGTAGTACTCTCACATCAGAAGAGTAGCTCTCGAATTAGTCATTTGTTCAAGTCATGCTAAGCATTTGACCCAATTTACCTACAACTGGTCTTCTCTGGATATTGGACGTAAAGAAGCACAGTTGGTAGAGTAAAGTAATCTCCAACTCAAGCACATGACCATGTCGGCCGAGAAAGTCCATTGCGTGGGGCTCTTTAATTTGATAGCTGGCTCGTGGTGTCGCTGCCAACGCAGGTGCGGATACTACCGTTCAAATGGGTAATTCATGTTGAATATCTTCTCCTAGTGCATGATCAGGGGCGGTTATTTATCAAGATGGCCGTGTTTTGTTTGCGATTGTAGCTCCAAGTGCATTCTGGCTGCAACTGTCCTTGCTCTTTGGTTCGTGGTACATCTGTGGAGATCTTGTTCCGCTGATATTGCCTTCCACCAGGGAAAGCTCTATTCGGTCTTGCATAACGCCACAGACTTTTTCTCCTATGAATTTGAAGAGGATTGTGAGAGACTGACACTAATTGCGTTTCGGAAGTGTCTGATGGAGCCTCGTCCTTCGGTTGAGGATTGTCCGACAAAGATGTGCAACTTGGTGGAATGGTGTAAAACATTACTAGTGGTCATCAGATACAACAGTGGTCACCATGACTGGCTAAATCTTCTTAAAGTTGGAGTGTTTTCCCTGGACTTGAGCACAAAACCTCACATATTCATTGAGATGAGCAGATTGGATGGCAATTGTCTCTTCATCAGTCCATCAAAGGTGTCAAACCTAGTCAACGGGATCAAAACTAGGGTCAACGTTGAATGATAGTTTAGGGTTGAAATCTAGGCGGTTTCGAAGTCCGGAGTTGTTTCCCTAGATTTTAGTGACAATTGAAGGTTGCAATATGGACTTCTCCCCATATGATTTTGTGGAGTTTGTGTTCTCATTGGACCAACCTTTTGGATCTATTGAGTTTATATGGGTGTGGCATGTTGTTATTCTTGGTTTAATTTTTGTGGAATTGGAATCCTTACTTGGTGATACGGTGACCAAACTTTTTAATTTGTTGTTTTTCTTGGTTTAGTTTTTGTGGAATTGAGATCATTTAATCTTTAATGTTGTTTCATTAGCACTAAATTTGGTTTCCTCCTATCACAATGTGTTGCTCCATTGAAAGTCATGAATTATTCCATGTGTACTTGTTTGTCCATGGTGCACTGTTCTCCTCCCTCTAACTACAGTATTTTGTAGTAGAAGCCATGGATCTAATTAAACTCGGGATCTTGTATAGGAGAATTTTTATAGGAGAATGATTATGTGCGACTAGGGATATCATTTACATGCTAGTTTATTATTTGGAGACAAGACATGGTGTTTCTGATAGAATTACACACTATAATTTAGAAATTTTAGTTAAAACTTGTGTACTGAACTAAAAGAAGTTAAAAATTGTGTACACTAGTTTCAATTTTCAAATGCACTACTTAAGCTATGAGACCGAGAAAAATACAATGCATAATTCTCGTCTCCCGCAGTAAATAAACTCGCAAGTTCCAATTAGATTGCCCAAAGAAGTGGCAGCTCACTTGGTTTGACCGCTTGCAGGCTTGCGGTTAATCGCGCAGGTTAGACTCGGACCACACACAATAATTATTTGATTATGTATGACTAGGGATATCATTTACATGCTAGTTTATTATTTGGAGAAAAAGCATGGTGTTTCGGATAAATTTATACACTATGATATAGACATTTTAGTTGAAACTTGTGTACACTTGTTTCAAATGCAGTACTTAAGCTATGAGACAAAAGAAAGTGCAACGCATGGTTCCCATCTCCCGCGGTAAATAAAATGGGTAAGTTCCAATTATATTGCCCAAAGAATTGGTAGCTCACTTGGTTTTACTGCTTGCAGACTTACTGCTACTGTCGCGGGTTAGACTCCGACCACACGCGACAGTCTTCAGCCTGCCGAGAGACCCAACCCGGTTGGACCATGAAGGGTTCAGCATTCCGAGAGATCCCGATGGAACAAATCGCAAGAAAAGTGCGGAGGGTTCCAGTGAAGTTCGCTATAGACTAAATTATGGTTGACTCATCCTTGGACGCTATATGGGTACCTTTGAAAGCTTTAAAGTATATGGATACATGGGCTATTGGTCCGATATCCCAGATAAGCAACAATTGATGGATAAACTATGTTGCACTCATTCACGATACCACCCATTCCCATTCCCTAGCAAAGTTGATACTACGTATCTGAGATATTGGCTATATTGATGCAAACAGAGGGCAAGCTAGCTACTCCACTGTTGGCCGCATGAGATACTAGCAAACGCCCAACATTTACCTATATATGTGCGCTGATGAAGTGTCAATTAAGTGGCATAAGTGTAACCGTACCGAAGAATCTAAAAGTCGTACCAAATAGTAGATGGTGACAGAGTACAATAACAACCAACTTAAATTATGTTGCCTCTTGATTTAACCGGCCAAGTAGCTCGTACTGATCTCATGTCATGGGAGTAGCTCTAGAATTACTAATCATTCATGCCATGGTACTGGTTTTTTTGCAGCCGATCTTCTATGGACAGTGGACGTAAAGATGCTCATTTGGCATTGTGAAGATTTCTCCAACTCAAGCACATGAATCCGCATGCATGGGAGCGGTACAGTTTACCTGCCTCTTTCCACTAGGGCGAGTAATATTGGATGATCAACAGGTCAGGCTAGTCTCCCGCTACCTGTAAATTAATCCCCACTGTAAATAACATGGCATAATTATGTTCCTTCAAATAGAAAATGATCAATTCATCTCTATGTACAACGTCTACAACAAACATGGGAGCCACAGTCACCCAGTTTTCATTGAACTTATGAAACAACTTTGGCCCCAAGATATTTGTTGCATATCAGATCCTATCAAATACCAGACTCAATTAATAGCTTCAGTCACCAACGCCCCAAAAGCAGTCATGCCATCAAAGGAGCGGCAGCAAGCCTGAAGCTCTGGTCTTACGGTGCCAAGTATGATGCCAGAGGAGACCTCCTCTCCCGTAGCCCCATCCTCTCTAGTCTGAACTTGTAATCTGTCAAACCTTTGCTCTTGCAAAAATGTTTTGGCGCTAGCATGTATCCCTGTACTTAAAAAAACAAAAAAAAGAGAGGAGGCATGTTGCCCAGCTTTAGCAAGCTGAAGCCCTTACAAGTACAAACCCAAGTTCAACGGAGTTCAAAGAAAGGAACAAGAAAAGAAAAGGTTCCATACAGACCCAAAGGGCCAAGGCACCAGGCCAAATAACTAGTGGACATCGCCTAGCGGAACGATGAATGCCGGCGCAGCCGACGAAGCGAGGCGACGTGAAACCTGACGGCAGAGGCCCTCAGCCTCCCTGCTGATCATCATGGGTCCTGTGCCGCCGTAGCTGGGAGGCGAGCGCTCGGAGCTTCTCTAGTAGTACCGCAATGGTTGAAGCGTCCTCCATGTTGCTCAGTGGTTTCCATAGCTGCATAAAAATGATCATTTTATAGACGATATCAGCAGGATGCTTAATGAATTTTCCTTCAATTATAGCTTCCGGGCATGCCATAAGGCCCAAGCCATTGCCGCAAAGACTAACTAGGTAATTCTACGGGGACGTCCAGAAAGCCGTGCAACTAAGGTATAGAAAGCTCCAAATGAATTGGGCGCCCAATTGCAATTTGTGGTATCGCGAATGGAACCCCATAGGAGTTGTGCAAGGCTGCACTTGAAGAAGATGTGGTTGGTATCTTCGGTCACACCTCACAGGGGACACCGCCCGTCCCCTGGGACGTGTCGCTTCTGAACATGGACACGAGGGCAGCCTATCACGAACCATCTGCCATAGAAAAATCTTTATTTTTGTAGGGATGCATGCCCTCCAGATATCCATTGCTTGGAATGGAACAACTCCGTTGTGTAAGGCCCGGTATAAGGATTCAGTCGGGAACTGTCCCGAGGGTTCGAACTTCCACCGAAATGAGTCCAGATCCGAGTTCGGTGCAACAGATTGTAACAGGGCCACCAACCGGCCCCATTCATCCCTTTCAAGCGAACCGATGGAGCAACGAAACTGAGGGTTCCATTGGCCATTCCTCCAAATCTGACTGACTAGTGCGTTCGGAGATGTTGCTATAGCGAACAGCCGGGGAAAGGCGTTAGCGAGTGGCTCTGGCCCCAGCCACACATCTAGCCAGAAGACGGTGGATTGCCCATTGCCGATACGATGAATAGCTCCCAGGCGTAGGAGATGCCTGATCTTAACAATCGCTTTCCAGAACGACGAGCTGTTTCTTCCTACTGCAGTGGAAATCGGAGCGTGTTGTAGATATTTGTGTCTGATGATGTCTACCCATAGACCACCTTGGCCGGTAAGAATTTTCCATGCCCACTTTGCCATCAAACACCAATTCATGTGCTTGGTATTTATAATGCCGAGGCCCCCAACCTCTTTCGGTGCACAGATAGTACTCCAAAGGTACCATATGATATTTTGCTTCCGAGTTCTTTAACCCAAAAGAACCGGGATCGCACCGTATCCATTTTTTCGTGAATGCCATCTTGCAGGAGAAAGAATCCCATGATGAACATGGGCAAACTAGAGAGACATGAGTTGATCAGCATGGTTTTACCCCCTAGGGATTGGTATTTACCGATCCAAGGCTCCACCCGCCCAGCCACTTGATCGGTAAGGAAGAGGAAGTCCTCTATGGTGAGATGCTTGTTGGTAAGAGGCAGGCCCAAGTACTTGATGGGCAAGGTGCCCAGCTTGCAATTCATGATGTGCTATTTGTTCTAAGGCGATGTTCCAGTTACCCGGTCGGTGCTCTTTACCTTGGAAAATTATAGAGTTACCCCATGGGGAATTAGCAGAGCCCACGAATGATATACCTACCATTGTTGCTTTAGCTTAGTGACAAAAGCATCGCTCTTATCGTAGTTGATCTTCAGACCAAACATGGATTCGAAGCACATGAGCAGAAATCAGAGGTTCACCAGACTAACTGGGTCATTCTTGATTATGATTAGCGTGTCGTCGACGTATTGTAGGTGGGTAATTCCCCCTTCCATAAGGTTAGGAAAGATTCCTTGGATATGGCCGGCTTTCCTAGCTCCTCTAGGATGACGCCATCGCCTCGACCACAATGTTGAAAAGCAACGGGATATGGGATCTACTTGCACGACCCTCGGATATCCCGAAATACGGCCCCGCCGCCGTTGATGTTGATGGCGGTTTGGCCTCCTCGCACCATTTGGATAACCCAGTTCACCCAAAGTGGTGAGAACCCCTTTAATATCATAACCTCTTCCAGGAAGTCCCAGTTCACTCGGTCATATGCTTTTTCAAAGTCTAACTTCAGAATCGAAAAGTCTTCCTTCTCTTGGGCAGCTGTGTGAAGAATTTCATGGAGGACCGAAACCCCCTCTAGGATACTCCTACCGCGGATAAAGGCTGACTGGCTCTGGCTGATGACCCAATTTGCCACCGGGGAAAGCTGGGTGGCTAACCACTTGACCAGAAGGCGGAATCCCACGTTGATTAGCACAACGGGTCTAAACTGCTTGATAAGCTGCGCCCCTGGAGTCTTAGGAAGCAGAGTAATAATCACGTAGTTTAGCCTCTTTATGTCAATTCTGCCTCTTGTGAAATCATTCAGCAACTCGAACATCTGCCGCCCCACAAGTGGCCAAAATTTCTTGTAGAACGTCAACGGAAACCCATCTGGCCCCGGAGCCGTATTTGTGTGAGTGGCTGTAAGGGCAGCTTCCAATTCCACCATGGAAAAAGGGGCCGTGAGCCACTCGTTCTCTTCCTCCGATACATTTCCGCCGTCTGCCCATGCAGTCACGGCGAGAGTGGTACCGCCGCGCTCGCCCGAAGCCAGCAGCTCTCGATAGAAGGCATAAATATGCTGCGAGAGTGCCTCGGGGTCTGAGATTACATTGTGGCCATCCCGGAGCATCGAGATTTGACATTTCCTGCATCTACCATTTGCAACTGCCTGATAATAAGCCGTATTCAGATCCCCTTTGAGGATCCAGTTCTGTGATCCCCGCTATCTCCAATAGATCTCCTCACGGGTTGTGATGAATATCAAGTCGTTTTCTAGTGAGTACCTCATTTCCAAATCCGCTTCAGTTAAACCAGGACCGTCAGCTAAGGTGTCTAATTCTTGAATTGCGGTTAGCAAACTCGCTTTCCGAGACCGCAAAGCTGCACTAACATTGGCGCCCCACCCGCGTAGATGCTGGCCCAGCTTTCAAATGCAGTGCTGCCATCTATCCATAGTACGTTTGCCAACGGGCCATAACGATGGGGAGGCCGGCAACACGCCTGCTGCCAGCACTCCTGTACAGTCTTAGCAAAGCCCGGATGCTCCAACCGTGGAATCTCAAAGTGAAATCGTGATTGCCTGACGGGCCTGGCCTCACCAGAATCAAACAAGAGCGAGCGGGCAGTGGTCAGACCCGAGGCGCGTCAAGGCGGTCAGGGAGCAAGTTGGGAATTTGTGCTCCCACTCTGGGGACATAAAAACCCGATCCAGCACACACCGGGTTGGGTCGGTTTGCTTGTTCGTCCATGTGAAGCTAGCCCCCGCTCTGACCACCTCAAGTAACTCTAAATCCGCAATCCAGTTATTGAACGTGTCAAGGAGGTGAAGATTAACAAGATGATGGTTCTTGTTTTTGTCTTGGAGAGTTTGCATCAAGTTGAAGTCACCACCGACGACAACAGGATGTACCGCCCTGGACACTATTTCGTGAATTTCCACCGAGAAATCGACGGACTTATTATGGTCAGCCGGACCATAAACTAATTATGAGTTCCCACCGGAATTGGTTATTCTTCTGCATCAGCTCCGCACTAACGAAATGCTATTTGGCTGTGATCCGGAAAATGTCGAATGTGTCAAACTTGAGGCCGAGGAGGATACCACCCGAATGCCCTTGTGCTGGCAGCCATGTCCACCTAAACGCGTCTCCCCCTACACTACGCAGCTCCCCGTCGGAGAAGGAAATTTTAATGGTTTCTTGGATGCCTATGAAGTCCATCTTCTTCGACCGCACGGCTTCGGCCAGTTGACGCCTCCTGTCAAGTTGGCTGAATCCGCGTAAGTTTCAGATGATGCCTCTCATGAAACTAAAGGGGAACGGGTTCCCGCCCCATCATTCAGATTCTCGTAGCACGTGGAAGGCAGTCCTGCCCCCACGACGCCCGCGGCCTCTACCACGGCCGCGGCCACGCCCACGACCACGGGCCGTGGATGCTTCACAGACACGGGGAGGGCCTGCCTCCTCTGGCCTGACCTCCCCCAACGGCTGTACATCGGAAGCTACACGCGCCGCCCTGGCCTTAGCCTCAGCAGCGCGAGTTCGCTGCAGCTCGCCTAGAGCCTCGCGTTTGGCAAGGTCTGCCTGGACTAGCTGTTGGGCCTTAATGGCCGATATCTGTTCCAATGGCGGCCCCATCTCAGGCCGGAAACTAATATGACTATCCTTTGCCACTTTTAAAAGGTGAGAGGATTTTGTAGCAGCAAGCAATTTAAACGAAGACATAGAGCGAGTGGTAGGTTTGGAGAGGATACCTCCGAGGTCCTTAGAGATCTTGAGTGTCATGGCCCGCGCCATCATTGTACTTTGGGTTTTTCTGCTGCTTTTTTCGGTGCAATGAGAAATATATTCAGTGATATATTCCGGTAGGGCATGTTGTCCCTCCGGTGATTTCCTAAAAAAAAAAAACTTAAGGCCATGTTTGGATCATAGTAGCGAGCAGTCCTACCAATTTCTTGGCGTTGATTGACGCTGGTGGATTTGTGTCTGGATGGAAATCGGCATTTTTGTATGGCTCTTGAGAGGCTCACATCCGGACTCGACCAGGTCGAAACTACCAAACTTATACATTTGAGGTACAACTCATCCGAGCAATCAACGAAAAATTCTCGCCCTTACTTCTCACGAACATTCTTGTCATGGAAGGCACAAAGAACAATATCCAAGTACGCAGGCAGCCCTCCCAGGATGACTTTTCAACATTTTATCATTTTTTTTAGTCATAGATGTAAACAGTCAACACATGCATGACAATATTCTCACTTTTATGTAATGGAAGTGATGACAGAATTTCATTTGTTTTTTGCAGAATTGTCATGGATGTGTATTTTTCTTGTAGTAAATCTAACTTCAAACCAAAATTCAAGCTATACATGCATAACCATATGATTACTCAGAAGAAAATAAATGAAGACACTATTCACAGTTGTATTTTTAGCGTGCGCACATGAAGTCTGAGGGTTGTCAGACTTCTGAAATGAGGCAACTTTTGAGTTTTAGGTCAGTGGGGGCATAGAAAAAGTGTGAGTTGGAGTGTTCATTGAGTGTGGTGTGTGTAAACTCCATATGTCTCTATGCACGTATTTGCACTACACTTTCTCATCAGACGCCATATATTAGTCTTAGGGGTTGCCATATTTTTTATTAGTCTACATTTATTTTGTCTTGTTTCTTTTTCTTTCTTTTTGCAGTAAATCATTTTGACATTTTAAGTGTTAGACACCCACGGGAAACCAAACCCTTTTTTAAACACAATACAGACGCAGACGCCCATACATACACATATACACTCACCCTACACCTATGAGCATCTTCGATAGACTGTGCTGGCGCATCATCTTGAGATCAACGAAGTGGCCACAGAGGAATGGGAGAGGTCGTTTCGATTTTTTACTGGATAGTTTGTGATTTGGAGATGAGCATGGTGTTTCGGATGGATATATACGCCCTAACTTGTGCACACTAGTTTATTTGTTTTACGACCCTTTTTAGTGTACACTAGTTTTAAATGCACTACTTGAGCTATTGTACTCCTCCGAGAGAAAAATATATGACACGTGCTTCCCCTCTCCAACAGTAAATAAAATTGATAAGTTCCAATTATATTACACAAAGAAGTTCTTTGTTTGTACGAGGCTCTGAGGCAATCGTAAACCCTAGCCGACTCCCACCGCTTCACGGCTTCGCCGCCACCAAGGTGCTTGCCCGGCGGTGGGGAGGACCTCGAGGGGCAACTTGTTGGGAAAGTTTGGAGGACTCGGAGGGATGATGCGGTCGGAGTAGGAGATTATGTCTCGAGCCTCTGTCAGGCGGTGCTCGGCGGTGATGTTGGTTAATCCGACGACAACCAAACGAATCCAGTGTTGTATGCTTGTACGGCGGCCCGGCCTAGCTAGGCCACCGAAGAAGATGGTGGCAGTGCATGACCCTAGATGGCGACGAGTTCGATCTCAGATCCCACTTGGTGTACATTGGTGTGGAAAATTCATCTCGAGCGTCTATTTGCCGGCTGTGCCGTGTTCGCCGTCAAGCACTGTTGACAACATTACCTCGTTGCCATGAACCCGTGGTTACCTTGTGGAACTCTTGGCGTATATTAGTTTGCCGAGTGCCCATGGTTTGGCTCACGGCGAAGAGCCGGACACCTGAAGTATAGGGAAATTCCAGTAGTGAGAAGGGATCACTAATAAATTGTGTATGGTATGGAACCAAGGTTCCCCAGAATCCATTTTGGGAGTTGTATCGGATGACATTCCTGTACTCTTTTAATTAAGAATTAAGCTTGATTTTTTATTTTAAGAGTAGTAGAGAAAATGAGTGTGTACTTTAGAGATACCGTTTCCTGGCTAGGTTGTGATTTGGAGACGGAACATGGTGTTTCGGACGGATATATACACTCTAATTTAGACATTTAGTTAAAAATTGTCTATACTAGTTTTTTTTTAGAATTTTCATAGAATTGTGTGGACTAGTTTCAAATGCACTTCTTAAGCTATGGTACTCCTACGTGACAGAAAAATAAATAACATATGCTTCCCGTCCCCAACAATAAATAAATTTGGTAAACTCCGATTATATTGCACAAAGAAGTTCTGGCCCACATTGTTTGCCCACTTACAGGCTTTGCAGCTCACTTGGATTGAGCACAACTGTTATCTGATCCTTTAACCTTTCTAAACTAACAGGGCCATGGAGAGTTCACCCTGGCAAGAGATTCCGACGGACAAGATCCAACGAGCGGTGTAGAGGGAATCCACCAAATTAGTTGTGAAACCGAATTGCCTTCAACCCGTATTTGGACACTTTATGGGCTCATTATCTACCTTAAAAAGCTCTAGAAGTATATGGCCATATGGGCTATTGCCTTGACATCCCAGGGTCGTAGCAATCAATTCATACATTGTGTTGCGCTCATTTGTGATACCACCCATTCCCAAACAAAGTTGCATACTATACATGTATATGAGAAATTGGTGAGATTGACTAACAATTCTACTAGTGATAGAGGGCAAGCTAGCTACTCCAATGTTGGGCACAAGAGCTAGAAAACATCCAGCACTACTTATATATGTGATGCACCGATCAATGTAAATGTGAATTAAGTGGCACAAGTGTAACCGCACTAGAGAATCTAAAAGTCATACTAAATAGTAGATGGATAGAGTCCAACAACAAGCAACTTAAACTATGCCGCCCCTCGATGTAACCAATCAAGTAGCTCCTATGGATCTCACGTCAGATGAGTAGCTGAAGTTATTAATTCATTCAATCTATGGTACTGGTTTGCGGTGATCTATCTACAGCTGGTCTTCTCTCGCAGTGGACGTAAAGATGTTCATTTGACAAGGCTAACTCATCTCCAACCCAAGCACATGAATCAGCTGCCGGCATGCACGCAGTACATTCTGCCAGGTTCTTTCCACTAGGTTTAGCAATGTGTTTTTTATCTCCCAATGGGATTTTCCCTAAAAGGCTAGGCTTATGCCTGATTACGGGGATCCTGCTCACTCTCGAAAAAAAAACGGGGATCCTGTGAACCCCTTCCAATTTACTAACTATACACCTTGAATTTCAGGGTGTGGGCCGATCTCACCCTCCTATATTTCCAGTCGGTTAGTGCTACGGCACCCTATAGGTTGCTTTAGGTTTTCGGTGGATCCATCTAGATTTGACCTATTTTCGTCGTCTTCGGAATTCCTACATGTCCTTACCGGTGTTCACTTCCATGGGTTGGCGATTTTCTTCACATATCGCGGTAGTCGACGTCTCCTGCCCTGCATCGACCACTTCCTAGCCGCTAATTATATAAGCTCCTGGGTTTCAAAAAGTTTACTCCGCCAAGGCGGAGGCCCAAAGGTGGCATCGAGCTTTGCTCACGGTGCGTTGTCGATGTCAACAAATTATTTGCCATGGAAATTGCTATTTGGAGACCTGGTGCATTCAGAAAGTCTGTAACGACCAGGTCTTGGATCATGTACTTCGAAACTTTGGTTGGTGTAGGATTCCCAATAGCAGTAGCACCTACACATAGAACTGTACTGGAGAGTGAAAAGTAATTTGCTCTTTCCCCAACTCATAACATTATTCCATGTGACTGAAAGAGTAATCTTATCATCAAAAT
Source organism: Aegilops bicornis (assembly GCA_021605145.1). Lineage (NCBI taxonomy): Eukaryota > Viridiplantae > Streptophyta > Magnoliopsida > Poales > Poaceae > Aegilops > Aegilops bicornis. The sequence goes on along the minus strand of JAHIAL010000088.1, from coordinate 27,585 downwards.
TATCAGTTTACATGATCATCAATGTTTATTTTTTGACCATACATTCCCGCAGCAACGCGCGGGGAATCATCTAGTTTAGTTAAAAATTGTGTATACTAGTCTTTTTTTTAGAATTTTCATAGAATCATGTGGACTAGTTTAAAATGCACTTCTTAAGATATGGTACTCCTATGTGACAGAAAAATAAATAACACATGCTTCCTGTCTCCAATGTCTCCAACAGTAAATAAATTTGGTAAACTCCAATTATATTGTGCAAAGAAGTTCTAGCCCACATTGTTTGCCCACTTACAGGCATTGCAGCTCACTTGGATTCAGCGCAACAGTTATCTAATCCTTTAACCTGTCTAAACTAACAGGGCCATGGGGAGTTCACCCTGCCGAGAGATTCCGACGGACAAGATCCAACGAGCGGTGTAGAGGGGAATCCACCAAATTGCCTTCAGCCCATATTTGGACACTTTATGGACTCATTATCTACCTTAAAAAAGCTCCAGAAGTATATGGCCATATGGGCTATTGCCTTGACATCCCAGGGTCGTAGCAATCAATTCATATATTGTGTTGCGCTCATTCATGATACCACCCATTCCCAAACAAAGTTGCATAAAATACATGTCTATGAGAAATTGGTGAGATTGACAAACAATTCTACTAGTGATAGAGGGCAAGCTAGCTACTCCAATGTTGGGCACAAGAGCTAGAAAACATCCAGCACTACTTATATATGTGATGCACCGATCAATGTAAATGTGAATTAAGTGGCACAAGTGTAACCACACTAGAGAATCTAAAAGTCGTACTAAATAGTAGATAGATAGAGTCCAAGAACAACCTACTTAAATTATGCCGCCCCTCGATGTAACCAATCAAGTAGCTCCTGTGGATCTCACGTCACATGAGCAGCTGGAGTTATTAATTCATTCAATCTATGGTACTGGTTTGCGTTGATCTATCTACAGCTGGTCTTCTCTCGCAGTGGACGTAAAGATGTTCATTTGACAAGGCTAACACATCTCCAACCCAAGCACATGAATCAGCTGCCGGTATGCACGCAGTACATTTTGCCAGGTTCTTTCCACTAGGGTTAGCAATGTGTTTTTTATCTCCCAATGGGATTTTCCGTAAAAGGCTAGGCTTATGCCTGATTACGGGGATCCTGCTCACTCTCGAAAAAAAACGGGGATCCTGCGAACCCCTTCCAATTTACTAACTATACACCTTGAATTTCAGGGTGTGGGCCGATCTCACCCTCCTATATTTCCAGTCGGTTAGTGCCACGGCACCCTATAGGTTGGTTTAGGTTTTTGGTGGATCCATCTAGATTTGACCTGCTTTCGCTGCCTTCGAATTCCTACATGTCCTTACCGTGTTCACTTCCATGGGTTGGCGATTTTCTTCACATATCGCGATTGCCGACGCCTCCTCGCTCAAGATCGACCACTTCTCAGCCGCTAATTATATAAGCTCCTGGGTTTCAAAAAGTTTACTCCGCCAAGGCGGAGGCCCAAAGGTGGCATCGAGCTTTGCTCACGGTGCGTTGTCGATGGATGCGGGGGGAGAAGACTTCGGTACGCTCAAGGGTTTGATTGAAATTTTACTTTTGTATTTGGGTGTGTTTGTAAGGTTCTGGGATTCTTAATATTTGTGTTGGAGATATGCCCTAGAGGCAATCATGTATGATGATATTTTCTTGTATTTATGAATAAAGATAGTCCTTGGACATTATCAATGATGTATATCAGCAAGTACGTGACTTGTTTGTGGGACTATACATTGTATGATTATTGTCCTAAAAGGTCCCTAGTCGAAAGGGTTGTGTGGACGCGCAGCCGACTAGACTAGCATATGACACGGTCGATGGCTTGGTCTCAATAGCCATGGAGCATTGGATGCTAACCGGATAATATGGACTCCGAAGGATCTGTTCTGATTCGACGTAGTCGGATCCGAGTCGAGATAAGGTCCGAGGCGGACAGACCCAACTATGAGACGCAGCGATATGTCATCTGTGAGTCTCTAGTACAACATACATTCTATGTCCTAAGACCTAAGTTGGCGCATGTACTCGGGATGGTGACAGGCCTGCTTTGGGCCAACCAAACGCTACTCCGTGGCTGGGTAGTTACAAAGGTAGGTTTCAGGCTTGTCCAGCCCCATGTTGCGAGACATAGTCGAGCAAGATGAGATTTGCCCTCCGATCGTGATAGATATACTGGGCCCCTCGTGTGATCCGCCCAGGATAAGCATGGCCATGCGACAAGGATTATGAGATAATCCGGTTTGTGGTCGGCATCACTGGTACGAGAAAGAGGTCGGGCTAGCACAAGGATGACAGACTCGCCTTGAGCCCGACAACATATATCGTGTGGCAAAGGGAATGCAGTGTGACATGTTGTATGTGTTCGCCTAACCAGCTTCATAGTCTAACTGGTGGTCGGCACGCCTTGCTAGAGGCCGCTACCAACCATGCAGGTCGGAGGTGATCCGAACTGTAACCAAGCCGACTTGAACCTATGGGGTCGTGCGCTTAAGGGAAGGAACCTACGAGGTCGGATCCGAGGACACTGATCGGATATGATCCGAGCTGGACTTGGATCGTGGCCGAGTAGACTTGTGGGCTTTAGAATTCGTGCCAGGCCCAAGTGTTGAGCCCGCGACGGACGCCTATATAAAGTGGAGGTGCGGCACACTCATTTTGGTTGATCGCTTCGGCGCTGTCACTAGGGTTTGCATGTGTTGCGAGTAGCCACCTCCACTCGTCGCCGACTGTGTGATCGGACCTAGCAGTCCGTAGCACGGTATTCCTCCTGCACGCGCGGATACCGTTAAAGGCGGTGGACCTGCGCCGCTCCGGCGAACTTGTATGTGTGATCGGACGATCGGCTGTTCGAGTGAGATCGGACGAGGAGGAGACGATCCACGCGAACGCACTGCACCAACTCTTCTTCCGCTGCACGGCACTGCGCGTCTAGTGGTAACAAACTGTGATCCATCTCCCATAGCATGTTTTTGGTTGTTCTGCGCGTAGGAAATTTTAATTTGCAGTCGATGCACCCTACCATAGAACCCAATAATTTGACCTAGGGCCTTTTCATAAAAAAGGAAAAACCTTGGTTTGCCGACTTGCAGGCTTTTTTTAGCTACAACTACCAGCTTAGATTTGGGTTCACTCAACAGCTATTTGATCATTCAACCTTTCTAATCCAATTGGGCTAGCGGGGTTCAGCCTGTCAAGAGATTCCGACATAACATATCCAGTGAGTCGTGTGGAGAGGAATCCGTCAAAAAAATTTGAGGGGTTGTAACCACTTTATTCAACTAAAATGGAGTTCGGGATTACAACAGTATCAGGTAAACCTTGTGACCACACATATATGCTAGGATCAAGCGAGACAACAACCTTTTCCAGGTTGTGTGCTTCAAAGTTCGACTCCCTAGTTTCATGCTCGATCTTGATCACTTCAAAAATCTCCTGTGGAACGCGAGCCAACCTGCAGTTGGGTTGGTTAGGTGGACAGTGGTATCCTTAGCCCACTAGAGTTCAAGTCATGGTGATATTCTTGTTCCCTGTTCTTTGATTGTTGCGCCAAGCCCATCATATTGCCCATAGACTGACCAACACCTCCGTAAATTCATCATCCTTGAGAGACTCCGACTGAGATCGAGTAGCCGTAGCTTCGCATCTGGGTGCCTGCAGACAATCAAATTCTCAGCCAAACCTTCATTAAGTAGGGACAAATCCTACAAATTTGTTGCGAAACTAAGCTGCGGCCAACTCATATTTGGACACCAGATGGATTCATCATCTACCTTAAAAGGCTCCAGAAGTATATGGTCATATGGGCTATTGGCTTGGCATTCTAGATTGGTAGCGACCACCGGAGAAATTGTGTCCCACTCATTGACGATACCACCCATTCCCAAACAAAGTTGCACACTAGACATGTATATGAGAAATTGGTGAGACTGACAAACAACTCTACTAGTGATAGAGGGCAAGCTAGTTACAAAACGTCTAGCGTATACTTATATATGTGCACGGTGCACCGATGCAAGTGACAATCAAGTGGCACATGTGTAGCTGCACTGTAGAATCTAAAAGTCGTACCAAATAATAGGTGGACAGAGGACAACAACAACCAACTTAAATTTTGCCACCTCTTTAATGTTAACTACAAGTAGATGCAAAAAATCCTGAAACATCACTATCCTTTACAAGTGAAATTCAATGTATAATTGAATGATTGAGAAGAGAAACGCGTCGTAAGAATAATGGGAGTAGCAGGAGCACTTATTTACAAGAAAGAAGAGACAAAGATAACATGGCAAAATGAATTTGACTGGAGTGCAGCTTTCGAGACATTGCTAGCTTCAACAGGTCAACATAGTATTCAGACCTAGAGTGCTTCCTAATTCAACAGCTTCTTAAAAGAATTTGACTGCATTACTGCGTAACCTATTGTAACTTTTTTTGATAAAGGCTATTTTATTATCTCAAAATGTAGCATCAAGCGGATACAAAACATTATGAGTAACACGCGGACTCTGCATAATTAGGATGCACACGGCATAATATGAAAGTCTGACAAAAATTGATGAAAAAAACCCGATAAATCGGCAACAGTAGAGCCCTATAGACCGACAGTATGCCTATGTCGATGGAGGTGGTGGATCGATCCGAAGGTTATGTTGCCACCCATGTTGGGAAAAAACCTCCGTAGCCACCTGCTCCAATTGCATACACACCGCCTTGAACAGTGGTTGTTCCTGCGGTCGTTGTAACATAGACCACATACGTAGCAATTGCGTACACCAAAAAATATTCTGTATAGGAGAATCATTTTTTTCATTAAAAACCAAATCATTTCTATATAGCCAAAGCGATCAAACTAAGGCATACGCTCCCATTTTTATTAGCATTTTGAACCTATTTGAAATACCTTCCAAGCAATGACCAAATATATTGGCAACACCTGTGGGCGGATACAAATTTGACGCTATTTGAATGACTGACCACGTAGAACGTGTAAACTTGCATTGGAAAAGAAGGTGTTTGATTGTCTCGTCATGAGTACAAAAACAGCACTTCTTACTCCCTTGCTAGTTGCGCCGCACGAGACTGCCTTTGGTTAACACAACTCCACTACGAAGATACCATGTGAAAATTTTCACTTTTAGTGGAATCTTGGACTTTCAAATTTTCTTGCTATTACTCACTGATATCTTAGAATGTGTGAGCGCACGATACATAAAGTCTACAGTGAAAGACCCTGATGTAATAAGGTTTCAGCGAAACTCATCCCGCAGTAACCTATTGTAATGAAGAGTGAGTTAATCATACAGATGGAAAGATGCACTTGCAACATGATCCCGGCTAACGAACGAAGCGTGCATGAGCGGTGACCTGATGGCGAATCGGTGTGCGGGGCGAGTGGCAACCTGGCAACCTTGGGGCGCGCCCCGGAGTGCGAGCAGCGGATCCAGTGGAGCTGGACATGCGGGGATAGGCGGCGCGCGCCGAAGCAATCGGCCACCGTGACCTGGCGATCCACGGCGTCGCCCGGGTGATTCAACTCCGTCGATCGAAACAGAATTTCGTTATTTGCCACAGGGTCAGTTTGGTCGTTTCACCAGCCTGTGATTATGGTGAAACAAAAAATAAGGAACGAAACAGGAGCTAGTAGCATGCTAATCAAGGCGAGTTGACGCCTTGACTATCACAGGATCGCGGCAACCAATGATTTCACGAAGCCACCCATTCCCAAGCAAAGTTGCATAGCACTATACATGTAATGAGGTAATGGCGATATTGCAACGCAGACAACTCTACCAGCGGTAGAGCGCAAGCTAGCTACTCCAATGTAGGGCACAAGAGGCACCACATGTCCAACATTTACTTATATATGTGCACTAATGCAAGTGTCAATTAAGTAGCACGAGTGTAACCACACTAGAGAATATGAAAAATGTATCAAATAGTAGATGGATAGAGGACATCAACAACAAGCAACTTCAATTTTGCCTTCCATTGATGGAACGAGCCAATCTAGTACCGGTTCCACGTGTCCTAATCCATAATTTGCGACACCCATATCGCCAATGCGTGTTGTCGCAAGACATGGCCCTTCTTCTTCTTTGGCAGTGGCAGTTCGCACATGGACATGGAGTTTGGTGCACCGGTGGATGCTCGGGGCGGATGCACGGTCCTGTTTCGGTCGCAACGCCGATCCAACGATGGCCCGTGCCGATTCGGCGCCAGCGACCCTCGACAGCCGGATCTGAACATTTGGGGCCACCGGGGCGGCAACGGTCGATTGGAAGAGGGTTGTGGGGGAATCGAGGTCCGTGTGAGTATCATTCAAAAAAATGTTTCATACTCAGTAATATTGGGGAACGCAGTAATTTCAAAAAAAAATTAACTATTTTTTAGTGAAATTTAGAACTAATGTTTCATACTCAGTAATATTGGGGAACGCAGTAATTTTAAAAAAATTCCTACGCACACGCAAGATCTATCATGATGATGCATAGCAACGACAGGGGAGAGTGTAGTCCATGTACCCTCGCAGACCGTAAGCGGAAGCGTTATGACAACGCGGTTGATGTAGTCGTACGTCTTCACGATCTGACCGATCCTAGTACCGAAAATACGGCACCTCCGCTATCTGCACATCGCTCAGCTTTCGGTGACGCCCCACGAACTCTCGATCCAAATTGAGTGTCGAGGGAGAGCTTCACAAGACGACGCGTGATGACGGTGATGATGAAGCTACCGGTGCAGGCTTCGCCTAAGCACTACGACGATATGACCGAGGTGGATTATGGTGGAGGGCACTTACACGGCTAAGACAATGATCAACTTGTGTGTTCATGGGGTGCCCCTTCCCTCAGATATAAAGGAGTGGAGGAGGGAAGGGCCAGCCTCCTCTATGGCGTGTCTTAGGGGAGTCCTACTCCCACCGGAGTAGGATTCCCCCCTTCCAAGTAGGAGTAGGAGAGGAAGGAAGGAGGAGAGAGGGAGAAAGGAAAGGGGGGCCGACCCCCCTCCCAATTCGGATTGGGCTTGGAAGGGTGCGCCCCCTCCTATGCCGCCTCCTCCTCTCTCCCACTAAGGCCCAATAAGGCCCATACACTCCCCGGGGGGTTCCGGTAACCTCCCGGTACTCCGGTAAATGCCCGAACTCATCCGAAACCATTCCGATGTCCAAACATAGCCATCCAATATATCAATCTTTATGACTCGACCATTTCGAGACTCCTCGTCATGTCCGTGATCACATCCGGGAATCCGAACAACCATCGGTACATCAAAACACATAAACTCATAATACCGATCGTCACAGAACGTTAAGCATGCGGACCCTACGGGTTCGAGAACTATGTAGACTTGACCGAGACTCATCTCCGGTCAATAACCAATAGCGGAACCTGGATGCTCATATTGGTCCCTGTCGTGGTTCTAAGACTGACAGTAGAAGAGGGGGGTAGGTATGGAGAGGGAAGATCTCAGCTATGGTGAAGTTGTACACGCGAGTTTACGAGTTCAGGCCCTTCTCAGAGGAAGTAATAGCCCTATGTCTCGGTGCCCGGAGGCTGTCGATTGGTTTATGCGCGTGAAAATTACAGGGGGTCCGAACCCTTGTGCCAGTGGAGGGGGGTGGCTTATATAGAGTGCGCCAGGACCCCAGCCAGCCCACGTTACAAGAAGTTCAATGTTCATAAAGAGGGCGCATCGGGTAACGCCAACATTAAGTGCTATAAATGGTCTTGAATACTACGGAGTGAACGCCTGACCGTTAAGCTGCTGGTTGACTCCTGCTCTTCAATAGGTCGAGCGATTCTTCAGCAGTCGAGTGATCACAGGAAGGATAGATCTCCGAGTGGTTGACCCGTCGAGTGGAGTGGCACTCGACGTCTTGGTTGGGACCTTCCTGTTACACTTTGGGTTTCTTTGCTTCTTTGATAATGGCCCTGGGTAGGATTAATAGGTCAGGCCTATGACCCTACCCTAGGTCTATGTCCTCATCATTAGCCCCCGAATGGATTGAGGTCCGAGTGAAAAGGGTTGAGGTTGATCTTGCTTCGACTACGTGCTTCACGGCCGTTATGCTTGTGCAAGAGGCTCTTGATGAGACCTCAGCTTTATTTCAGTCGCCTCGATCGATTCAGAGAGTCACAATTGATTTGTAACACCATCCGCCGAGTGCTGCCCTGGTGCGCTGAATCTCCGGTGCGATGGACACAGCTTATCCCGGATCTCACGGGATTCGAAATTTTCGGAGAAGCGCACGGGACGGGACGTGCTGGAGTAGACGGGACGGAAAAAAGGAGTACCTCGATCTCTGCGCCACCTTTTTCGCCACGTACGACGCGCGGGCCACTGCGGGATTTGATAAGATCGCTCGGACCCACCCGTCAGCCACTCGAAAGTGGCCCTTTATAAGGCGACGGGGACTGAGGCACCGGTACTGTTTGCATATGTTTCTCCTCTTCTCCCTCCGCTCCTCCGCGACACCTAGCTCCGCAGCCTCGGCACCGCCGCTCCGCCACCATGGCGAAGGACAAGACGAAGGCGTTGGAGCGCGCGAAGCAGACGGCGGGGGCGGCGAAGGGGAAGAAGCTGAACCGCGGGTCGTCATCGCGCTCGAAGCTGCCGGCGGGTTGGATCCAAGGCGACTGGATCCAATCTTCGCTTCGGCAAGATGACTTGGACGAGCTGATGGAATCCGGCCTGGTCGCCAAGGGCGCGGCGAGGCTGCCGGGGAGAGAGATGGCGCCGCAGCCCCGACCTGGTGAGTGCGTACTGCTCGCCACCCACGTTGACCGGGGTTTTTCTCTTCCACCACATGCCTTCTTCAGGGGGTTCTTGAACTTTTTTGGGGCTCAACTCCATCACTTCACTCCCAATACCATAATCTATCTTGCTGCGTTTGTGTCCTTGTGCGAGAACTTCCTGGGATGTCGACCGCATTGGGGTCTGTTCAAACATATCTTCACCATTCGCTCCCAGTCGGTGAAGAAAAGAAATTTGAGTGACGAGAAAACCCATGTCATCCAGATGTGCAAAGGTTTAGGCATCCGTAAGAGGAAGAGGAGCTCTTCCTTCCATGACCTTTCCCGAAGTCAAGTTAGAGGTCGGCAATCGACCGGTTCTATCGCTGGACCTCGCAACCTCGTCAACTGACCGGACTTCCTCCTTTACTTTGGACCGTGCTCAAACTTCATTCTTCCTTGAAAGTAACTGCCGAGCAAGTAGAGACGAACATGCTAGTCGAGAGGGTGGTTCAGTTGATTAATCAGGGGGCACCTTTGGTATGGATCCGCAGAAGTGTTCCTCGCCGACGATTCAGCCCCTCAGCAGATGTCGTGATCATCCCATGTGGATGTATACGGGCCGGTGACTCCGCTTCGGGTGCACCTCAAGAGGTGTCACCGAGACGGTGGCCATGTGGTTGTCAAGCATCACCGGTAACAAGGACAACCCCAGAGGAGCCAGAGAGTGGTGCCCTTCAAATGACTAGAATCTGCTCGACAAGGTATGTCCTTAACTCCGATCGCCTTTTGAACGTGCATTCCGACCGATTTTCACTCGACTCCTCGCTTTGCAGATTTATACCGAGACGCATTTCTGCCTTTATCCCATCCGAGTGTCGCTGCCTTCCTCCGCTTCAAGGCTTCCCAAATTCGGATCCCGCAAAATCCGCTTAACAAACAGAGCAACTTGTCGACGGCAGATTTCTCCGATCCGCTGCTCGAAATCTCCAAGTTCCTAAAGTTCACTCGACATGATGTAAAGAATGGATCAAGGCGATCGGAAGAGAAGTTGACACCATCACTAAAAGGTCACCGATCCAGAGTAAAACACGCCAAGACCATTTAAAAAAAATGTGTCGGAAAGATTATCAACTCCTTCCTCACTCAAACCTCGATCCATTCGGGGCTAATGATGAAGTCATGTACCTAGGGTAGGGTCATGGACCTGTCCCAAGATACCCTCCCCAAGGACATCCTTAGAATAACCGCCTCCAAATGACCGGTAGGTTTCACCGACGGACTCCAAAGAGAGTCGACCATGAAGATTCCACTCGACCACCGTGGAGTTCAAGAACCACCCGTGTCCAAACGGTTTGTAATTAAGTAGTCTTTATGGTCATGATGACATTTTATGTCGACGTTACCAAGAACGCCTCGGGCCTTAATGTACCTTTAACCTTCACTACGTGGGCTGGCCGGGTCCCGCGCACTCTATATAAGCCACCCCTCCACAGTAGAAGGGTTCGCACTTCCGTAATTCATACGCATATAATCCAAATGACCGCCCCGGCTCGAGACGAGGGGTCGCTACTTCCTCCGAGAAGGGCCCGAACTCGTAAAACTCGTATGTATACAACTACTCCATAGCTAGGATCTTGCCTTCCGCACTCTACTTCCCCATTCTCATCACAAGATTAGAACCACGACAGCCATGGCGCCACCGTAAGGTGTGTTCTAGCGATTTGTTGGAGAAGTTGGGATTTTTGATCTCCTACATCATGGTTTCGGTGGAGTTTTGGTCGAGGGCCGAGATCCGCCTCGGTGAGCTCACGTTTTGCCCGGCGACTCCGCTTTTGGCTTCATGAGGCTCCCTCGCCGCTGACGCCGCCTCCCTGTCCGCTGGGCAACGTGATTTCGCCAAGCGTATGTCATGGGCGCGCCCTCCTGCGGCAACTGGCCGACCCAAGATGGGTCGGTTCCCGTGGCTGCCCTCATCTTGCCTTCCCGCCGGGCGCAAGCGCCCGGCCGGTCGAGGCTTCAGCGGTGGGTAAGGCATGCGGTGGCTCGCCACCAGCCATTCCCAAGTTGCGCAATCGAGCCCGATGAATCTCTACTACTGCTCGACTGGCCGACCGCTCCGCAGAGACCGTGATCCGGAAAGTGCAATAGCAGCGATCCGGTGGCAGAGGTTCGATGGTCGACGGACCACGCAGCCTCCCCGATTCCCCGCACCGGCGGAGGCAACGGTGGAGGCGATCCGGCGCAAGCTCACGAGGAGTACCAACCCGAGCCCCTCACTTCGCCGCAGAGGGAAGAACTTCGCCAATAAACATGGATGCGCTTTCACACCCTATCGTTGGAGAAACCCCGAGGCTCGTGCCTTGGAGGATGCGCGCGCTATTAACCCGGCCGGGCGACTCGATCGAGAACCTTCAGCCGAAGTTCTTGACGAGCGACGCGATCACGGGTTCCAATCCAAATGATGTCAACTCTTTCCACAACCAACTCAGGTATATCGAACTCCGATTCGTAATTTAGCAATGCAGCCCAGATAGCAGAATCGATCCACCTTCCCACGGAGGCGTGTAGAGGTTTGCAACAGATCAGAGATTTATTCCGTGCAGCCGGGGATCAAAATTCAACAGATTACACAACACGAACAGATTCACAAAGCATCCATCGCTGAATTCAGTCCAAATTTCATAGTCCGAGATCACCCCCGAGGCGTGAGGAACGTGGAGGCCAAGGCGATGATCAAGACAAGAACCATGAGTCAGATGAGCACCGATTCGATCGCACGATCGACGCCGAGTGCCTACCCTCCCCAAGGGGTGGATCATACGCCTCCTCGACAACAAGATGACAGACGCCAAGACAAAGGTTATCGGGCGAAGATTTCCAAATGACCTCAGAGAGCTGTGCTTTGATGCGAGATCCATTATCGCTCAAGGTTTGGTCGACAGGAACAGAGCTCACCGAGAAGGCCATGATGACAGAGATGTTCCTCCAAGAAGCAGAAAGTTCATGTCTCGTGTGAGTGTTTTAGCAGGGCCATCAGAGTCAAGAAGTGATTCCTCCCAACTTCAAAGTTGGCGATCGGAGTTATTAAATTCACCGTGAGTCCAAGCCCCGACACTTGGCTTGAGGACTACCGAGTGGCTGTCCAGATTGGCGGCATAACGATGAGGTAGCTATGAAGCACTTTGCCTCTTATGTTGGAGGGTTCGGCCAGCATGGTTGAACTGGCTTAGCACCCAGCAAGATTTACACTTGGGAAGATCTTGCCCCAGTGTTTGTCGTGACATTTGAAGGGACTTGCAAGCCACCAGCAGGGCTGATGAGCTGCACTGCAGTGCGTGTCGAATGAAACTTTGAGAGATTACATCCAGAGATGGATCACCTTGCACCACACAAATTGAGAATGTGTCCGATCACCAGAAGTCTGTGCTTTCAAGGAAGGTGTCAAGAATAGAGAGTTGAGTTTGAAATTGGCCTGGACAGGAGATATGACCGAGTCGGATGATGGAGATTGCCACCAAGTATGCTAATGGTGAAGAAGAGGATCGATTCGGAGTGGTAAGTACAAGTCACCATTAATGAAGCCGAAGTGAGGGAACTCCAAATGAAAACAGAAGGCAAAGCCGAGCCAGCGCCTCGGAGAAGCCTTGGGCGTGACCCCGGAAAGTTCAAGGAAACCCAAGGGTCCGTGGAACCCCAAGAAGGTAAAAGACCAAGATGGGAATGGTGTGTTGGACTTGCCATGTCACATTCACACGAAGAAAGATGAAGAGGGTAAACTCATTTACCCGAAGCATACCACTCGGACGGTGTTTGGCTTGATTCAAAGTAGCCCAAGGGAAGCAGCCCAAGGATAAGGAAAAGGAGCTCGGACAAAGTTGAGGAGAGGGAAGATAGTGATGGCGGATACCCCTGTGTCAATTCCACCTCGATGATTTTTACGACGTTGAAAGCAAAAAGTCGATTGAAGGTTATCAACCGAGAAGTGAATATGGTCGGTCCGGCCGACGCCTAATTATCCGAAATGGTCTCTGCATCGCCATCACATTCACTCACCGATTATCCGACACACATTGCCACCCCGGAGGCAAGTTGCAGTGGTCGATCCAATGTCAAGGTACTCGACCGACCAAAGTTCCGATGCATGGTGGCGTGGGTTTGAACATTTTGTATGCAGAGACGCTGAAAGGATGGGCATTCCAATGTCCGCATCAAATACCAAAGAACATGAGCTTCCATGGAGTCATTCTTGGAAAGAAGGCTGAGTCACCGCCAAATTGCTCTCGGCGTGGTTTTTGGTGACAAAGAAGAATTTTCAGAAGGAAAAGTTGACCTTTGAGGTCGTGGATTTCAGAGTGCTTATCACGCTATTCTGGGAGGCTAGCATATGCGCTGCTTCATGGCTCGACCATGTTATGTGTACCTCAAGCTAAAGATGCCAGTCCCAAAGGTGTGATCACTATCACCGCAATCGGAAAAGGCGTAAGAGTGTTTTCGAGAAAGGCTCTAAGATCGCCGATGCTCGATGGCGCGGGTCGAGTGCAAGAATACCGTAAAACCGCAAACCCGAATGGTTTGTTGCGAGCCAAGAAGCTCGCCACGGAGTCTCCAGATTTCACCGTCCGGGAAACGAAACCGATTCATATTCATCTCGACCGATCCCAATGCTGTTCCGACTCACATCTCAACAACACTCGACTCCAAATAGGAAGAAGCGCCATCCAGCTTCCTCCGTGAGAATCGGGACATCTTTGCATGGAAGCCTCACCGACATGTCGTGTTCCTGTGGATCTGGGCCGAGCATCGCCCCGAAGTCGACTCAAAAGTCAAACTCTGTCAAAGAACATCTTGACGGTCCGCCATCTGTAAGAGAAAGGCCATAGGCTAAGAGGTGGCTACCTCCTAGCAGCAGAGTTTATCCGAGAAATTTACCACCCGAGTGGCTCGCCAATGTTGTCATGGTCCCTAAGAAGGATAAGTCACCGCATGTGCATCGACTTCAAACATATCAATCGGGCCTGCCCGAAGATCATTTTCCTCTCCCCGATCGATCAAATAGTCGACTCGATCAAGGGATGTGAGCGGTTGTCTTTTAGACGCATATTCCGGATACCATCAGATCCGGCTCAGTATGGACCCGACGAGATCAAACAGCTTTCATCACTCCATTTGGGTGCTTCATATGTCACCATGCCATTCGCCTCAAGAATGCCGTGAGCTACGCGTTATGAGGATGATTCGTAAGTGTTTACTCACTCAAATCACCGGAATGTAGAGGCTTACATGGATGACATTGTGGTCAAGTCACGGAAAGGTTCTCACCTGTTGATCGACCTTGTCAAACATTTGCCAATCTCGTGGAGGTATGATATCGTTTAATCCATCAAAGTGCACATTCGGAGTTCCCGCGAAAAGTTACTCGGTTTTCTCGCTTTAACGAGGAATCGATGCTAACCCGTAAAAGGTTGGCACTATAATTCAATGAAACGCTTCGTAAGGCGTGTGCAACGGCGTCCGTAAACTTATCGGATGCTTGGCCGCTTAAGTCGATTCATCTCTCGCCTAAGTGAAAAGGCATTGCCTCTTTACCGATCGATGAAGAAGTCGACATGTTCGAGTGGACTCCAGAAGTCGATGTAGCGCTTGCAGAGCTCAAAGCTCCGCTTCCACTCCACCTGGTGCTTGCTGCCCCAATCAGCAAGGAGCCGTTGCTGCTACATTGCAGCCACAGGACAAGTCGTCAAGACAAGATTTACTACGAAAGTGGAAGAGGAAGGAAAGGCCTTCAAAGTCCAAATACCAAGATATTATCTTTTGAAGTATTAACCCCATCAAAGCAAAGATACCTCATTATCGTAAGCTTGTGTATGGGATTTATATGACCGCCAAGAAGGTTGCTCATTACTTCTCGATCATTCCATTACGCCGCCGACGCCCATTATCGTAGAGATTCGCATAATGTAGACGAATCGTCGAAAGTGGCTTAAGTGGGCGATTGAACTTCTTCCCTTGATATCAAGTTTGAGGCAAAGAAAGCCATCAAGTCCCAAGCAATAGCGTATTTCATCGCCGAGTGGATTGAACAACTATACATCACTCAAGTTCACTTTGAGCATCGGACTATGTTCTTTGATGGTTCCAAGATGTCGAATGGTTCCGTCATTGGGTAGTGTTGGTTTCCGAGGAGATAAGCCTTTATATGTGCTCCAGATTCACTTTTGATTCTTCCAACAATGAAGCGTAATACGGCACTGCTGTATGGGCTATGCGTATGGCCATTTCACTCGGCGTCCACGCCTCATGGTTTATGGCGACTCAGATCTGGTGGTTAATCGTAATGAAGGAGTGGGACGTCAAGTCCAGCCATGACCGGCTATTGTAATGCAAAGGAGGAAGCTAGAGAAGAAGTTCGAGGGGTTAGAGCTCCATCATATACCCCGACTGAAAAATCAAGCTGCTGATGATTTGGCAAAGATAGGGCCCAAGAGAGAAGCCATTCCCAATGATGTGTGTTTGGAGCACATCCGCAGAACGTCGATTCAAGAGGATCCTTTCATCAAGAAGCTCCACACCAAAAAGTGCCACCGATCCGACCGAAGTTGAGGTCCCAAAGAAGGGTCGACCTGGCCATGGAAGTCGTGGGTCATCACTCCCGACCGGACAAAGACTGCACATCACGTATATCCCGAGGAAAGAGCTCCCGAGAACTAAGAAGAGGCTAGATGATCGTCCCACGATCCAAGGCCTTTACCGTGGATCAATGGATGCTTATTCAGAGAAAGCGTGGATCGAGTCGCCCGTATGCATAACGCCGTAAGAAGGTCTGATAATTTTGATGATATCCACTGGGGACCTGTGGTCACTCATGCGCCCTTCCTCGACCATCGTGGCTAAAGCATACCGAAGCGGGTTTTTACCGCCAAAGGCAAATGAAATGGCAAAGGAAATAGTCGACAAGTGTGAAGGATGTCATTTCTACTCCAATATGTCACACAAACCCGCCTCAAAGATTGAAGACCATTCCCTCGCTTCGCCTTTCGCCGCTTGGGGTTGGATATGATCGGACCATTGAGAACCGGCAGGAGTGGTTTCACCTATTTGCTTGTGGCAATGACAAGTTTACGGGCGGATCGGGTTAAACCTATCAAGAACCTTTTGATGCGTAATCACCGCTGGCCATCAGAGAGTTGATATTCGTGATATGGAGTTCCGCATAAAGCATCATCACCGATAATGGATCAAATTTTGATTCGGCGTTCAAAGCCTTTTTGCGCCTCGTGGCACGCGAAGTCGACTATGCTTCAGCCACCCCTCAAATGAATGGACAAGGTAACGAGCAAATGGTCTAATTCTCAAAGGATCAAAACTCGATCGATGCGTGATCTCAAGCATGCAAAGAGAGCGTGGGTCGCATTTAACTTCCGTCGTTCTTTGGGGATTGAGGACTACTCCTAATCGGTCGATCGGGACAACTCCATTCTTTATGGTCTATGGAGTCAAGCAGCTTCGCCGAAAGTGACTCCGCTTTCACAATGCGCCTTAGTCGAACTCTACTCAAGTCAAGCGGAGCAAGCCCGCAAGATGCGCCGACCTCCTTGAAGAGGAGAGGAGATGGCCCCGATCCGCCGACCATCTATCGCCAGGACTTGCGCCGATTCCACGCTTAGAAATATGAGGAGGCGAGCCTTTCAAGAAGGGGATCCGTCCTCCGAGTGGATCAACAGAAACCACACAAGCTCGCTTCCTACTTGGGAAGGTCCTTCATCGTCACCAGAAGTTCTTCACAATGGAGCTACCATCTCTACAACGCCGAACGCCGATCGATGAGCCTCGAGCTTGAATGCGGAATCGCCCGCCTTTTACACTTAAGAACTCACTCGGGTGAGATGTAATAAAAGTACCTTCCTGTAGTTTGTTTATCTAAATCAAGAAAGTCATAATTTTCCCAAAGAATTGTCATTACTTTTTGTTAACATTTCCTCAAGGGTGGCTTAGCTGCTAATCCATTTCGCCTAAGTTTGTAAAAATCTTACCGGGTGATTTGAGCCAGCCTCTCACTTTGGGGTTTAGTCATAATCTGCTTTCACTTAAGTGCTTTAAAATCCCACCGAGTGGTGAGCCAGCCTCCCACTGGGGGCTTAGTCACATCTCCAAGATCGCTTAAGTATTGAAAAATCCCACCGAGTGGAGAGCAAACCTCCCACTGTGGGCTTAGCTGCAGCCTCAAGACTCACCTAAGTGTTTTAAAAATCCCACCGAGTGGTGAGCCAGCCTTCCACTGGGGCTTAGTCACATCCCCAAGACTGCCTAAGTATTGAAAAACCCCACCGAATGGAGAGCAAACCTCCCACTGAGACTTAGCTGCAGTCCAAGACTACCAAGTGTTTAATACAATGTGCGCCCACAAGGACTATTTAGGTGCAGGTCGATCACACTTTCTCCTTCGAGCTACGCCATCAGAATCCCACCGAGTGGAGAGCAAACCTCCCACTGGGGGCTTAGACAGCAGTCCCAAGACTGCCTAAGTGTTTTAAAATCCCACTAAGTGGAGAGCAAACCTCCCACCGGAGGCTTAGCTGTAGTCCAAGTACTCAGCCAAGTGTTTTAAAATCCCATCGAGTGGTGAGCCAGCCTCCCACTGGAGGCTTAGCCGAGTCCCAAGATTACCTAAGTATTGAAAATCCCACCGAGTGGAGAGCAAACCTCCCACTGGGGCTTAGCCGCAGTCCAAGACTGGCCTAAGTATTGAAAACCCTCATCGAGTGGAGAGCAAACCTCCCACTGGGCTTAGCCAAGAGTCCAAAGACTACCAAGTAAGAAATCCATCCCAATCCACAAGGACGACGAGGTGCGTGTCAATCGCTAACTTCTCCTTCCTGAGCTGCGCCCACAAGTACAACGCGGCAAATTCCATCCCAATCCGCAAGGATCGATGAGGTGCAGGTCGATCGCTACCTTCTCCTTCGAGCTGCGCCATAAGTACAATAACGCAAGGACTAATTTCGATCCGCAAGGGTGACGAGGTCAGCCGCAAAGATGTACTTCCATCCCTACCTGCAAAATCGATGAAGTGCAAGTCGATCGGATAGTCACTCTCAAAGATGCTGCTCAAGCGCTGAAGTATACTCCAATGAAAAGCAAAGTTCGTGATCAAGGCAAATAAAAGCACGCCGGTGATAAAACCAAATTGATAAACGCCCCACGGATTCGAAAGTGCTCTGCTAAGCCCGTTAGAAGTTTATTTACATAAAACCACTTAAGCATTCCGAGGCAAATTTAAGGCAGAGCATAGAAGTTTTTACTCCTCGTGGAGGACCGGAAGGAGCCACAACTGGTCAAGGTCGATTCCATCGGCATCCGTGTAAGCGGCGCGGCGATGAAAGTCCGCGATGAAAGATCTGGAATCGTATTTCTTGGTATTGGAAACTTTGAGGGACGCCAGCCTTTTCCTCCCGCTGGCCTCCTTGGCAAGTGGGACACGTAACAAGAGACAAAGCTAACATCGGCACCGCACCGGACCGTAAGACTTTTTCCACTCTTGCACCTCGACTTTGGGATCTTCATTCACCGAAGTCATTAAGGACTCGAGGTCATTCTCGAGCGCCCTGGTCCGCCAGAGTGTGTTGAGTTGATCCGCCGACACCGCAGCTTTCAAATGAGCGAGATAATCCACCACACCAAAGAATGCGAGACTCCAGCCAGAGCATCGCTCAGAAGCGGCTTCATCCTTCACGGGAGTTGATGGGGTCCAGTGCTTGTCTCCACTGACCGGTTTCTTCAAGTTCTCGGATGCACTCGTAAGCACAACTCGGCCCGTTACCGCTACAGTTCTATGATCACTGGCCGGTGATAACTAGACAATGGGTAGAAGGGTTTACCTTCGAGCATGAGGAATAACTCTTCTTTGGCGAGCTCCTCCCGTGATAAGTCTCCAGATCATTCCTTTTTCCCGCGGCTCGATAAAATTTGTCACCAGAGCAACTTTGTCATTCTTCACCGGCTAACTCTCCTTGTTACGTTACGAGAGCAAAGTGCCTTTCGCTTGCCAGTGTTCTCCTCTTCGAAGTTTGGCTGACCGAGACCGGGCTTTCTTCCGCAGCTTTTGCTTTCTCCAAAGCCGCCTTCCGTGGCTCTCTCGCAAGGTCTTGGTCCTTCTTCTTCGTAGTCTCCTCCAGCTTTGTCCGCAAAATAACAATAAGCCCAAGAGTTGAGAATGGGTAGAAGGATAAAGACAATGTCAAAAGCTTCCTCACCAAACCCATACCTTTTGCCTTCGCTCTCGCGCTTTTGCAAGTTCTCCGAGCAAGCTTCTAAGTCAAGGTTGAGTTGGATCTGCTTTGTTCTCCAATTCGCATAGAAGGAAGGGCCACGAGCTCGCAAGATTTCTCGCCAAGAGTCAACCGACAAAACATCAAAGACAAGTCACTCCCGAAAGTGACTAAAGAAAAATCAGAGTATTTCTAAGACTACAAATCGAATCAAAACATTCGGACAAGTAAGTCTTGGGATTACACCTGGTGGTGCACTTCCAGCGTGCTCCCCACCGGTTTGCACATTTCAATCTGGTTCACCAAATGGACCGAAGCACAAAAACAGCGTTCCTAAGACTATAGTCGATCGCCTGCCAGCCCACCATAGCCTCGGGACTACACTCTAGTGGGTGCACTCAGCAGTGCCCCACCGGTTCCAAAGATCCATCTCGACATGGCCCCACCTGCATCGAAAGTGAAGAAGTTCAGTATAAAGACTATAGTCGACCGCCTGCAGCCCACCATAGCCTCTGGGGATTACACCCAAAGGTGCACTTAGTGTGCCCCCACCAAAGACAAAATTCAATCGACACACACCCACCCAAATGGGTGTAGCATGACATGTGACATGGAAATCTTCAGAGAGAAGAAATTTCGTGTAGGCATATCCTAATGTAACAAGCAGCTGCACCAACTTATTTTGGACATTGCTCAAGAGCCGAGCTTGCATCATAAGTCAGCCTGGGTCGGCCTCCTGCACTCACCTTCACTTGCTCCATCATGATTCCTCGTCAAGGCGATGGCCTCCTCATAAAGACTCACTTGGTCTTCCCGGATGTGGTGTGTGTGGCAAAAAGAGAAGGCGGGTCATCAATGACGACGAAGGTCGTGACACTGCCGCCGCACAACAAAAAGTCACAGTAAGTTCGAGTAGTGTCGCCTCCCTCGTGAACCAGCCGCCCTGTAGTGATACAACTTTGAGTAGCCTTGCTACCAGCACCCTTTTTGTCCTTCCTCTTCCTCGCCGGTGTTTCATCGTCATTGCCGTGAGATCAATGACATGAGGTGGAACTACTGGAAAGATTCAAAGGTAAAAAAACAGTAAATCCAATCAACCATAAACGCTAAACCGCAGAGATCATACTAAGGTTGGAGGTATAGATCTTCCATGTCCCGATCTTGGTGCTTAGTTGAAGTCTCGAGGTACGACCGCAGAGATTTCAGAAATCAATTGATCACCAAACGAGTCGACTAAAAGTACACCCATGATAAACAGAAAACACAAGTTCTACCGATTACCCTGAATTGGTGGGAATGACCATCCTCATCTTGGGCAGTGGCCTTCTGCTATTTTGATGACGCTGTTCGGGTTGCTTCGGTGGTTTCTCAACATACTGGGAAGTCGCCCGAGATGCTTTTGTCGATCACTCAACGGGCGCGATAAATTTCTTGCTGCTGGCCGATCACGGGTCATGTGTCACTTGACCGCTTTTCCGAAAGTGAGGAGGACCCATCGCCTTCCTCCTCTTCTTCCTCCTCCTCTTCATCGTAGCTGTCGCTTCCCCGCCTCCTCACCGCTTCGGACTCCCATTCCTCCCGGCTTTCGGCCTTTCCTTCTTCTTCTTCTTCGACTTGTTCTTGCGCCTCATGCTGGGCATCGGTACATTTAAAGGTGATCCGAAGAACAAAGCAGCAAGACGAAAGTCACCGGCCGATCCAGAGCGGAACAGAGCAAATGCAACAGGATCACAATGGAGATAAGTGATCATACCTTTGTCCGGGTTCGTAAGATTGGTCGAAAGTGATGGGATCCTCTCTGCCCACGAGGGTTATCCTTGTTCCCCGTGATGGCGGCCATCCACCTCTCCAATGTGGCCGCCGACCTCCTTCGGGTGGACCCGAAAGTGGTGTCGCCGGTACCGCATTTTAACACAACCACATCGGGTGGCCCTTCGGTATTGGGAGCAATTTTGAATGCGCCGTCAAGGAAAACCTCCGTAAGATCCATGCTTGGCCACCCGTCAGCGAATGAGTTGGACCACACGCCCATCAACAACTTAACTCCGGACCTTCTCCTCCGGAAGCACCTTCAGAGAGGATGGCTTGTTCACTTGATCCATGGAGAAAGGAGGGAGCCCAATGATCGCTCAAGGCCGATCGGGTCTTGGCAAGAGAACCGTGTCGATCGCCACCTCTAATCAATCTGGAAGAATCATGGCTTGAAAGGCACTTTTTTCCCTCATCTCGACCCCAAGACCCCCACACATCCGGATTACTTGGGTTCTTTCATCATTCGGACTAGCCTTCTTCACCATTCGAGAGCGACAAGTGAATATGTGTTTGAAGGGGCCCCAAAGGTACAAATGGATACCAAGAAGTTTTCTGGCACAGACACGAAAAGCAGTGTAGATAGGCAATGGAGTTGTGAAGTGATGGATCGAAGCTCAAGAAGTTCGTAAAACTCAAAGAAAAGATTCGTGGTAGAGAAAAATCCGCTGGAACGACATGGGTGGCTAAAAGGACACACTCACCTCCTCCCGAGGCCGGGCTGCCACTCCGCGCCCTAAGCCGTGGCTCACGACCATGGGGATCACCCTCATTGGCCGTGCCGCCGAGGTCCTTCCGGTGATGGTCGAGCGGATCCAATCTCCTCGACCCAACCTTGCGGCAAAGTTAGACCGCGATGACAGGATCCGCCTTTACTAGTCGCTTCTCCCCTTCGGCTTTCGCCGCTTTCTTTCTTCGCCGGGGCCTCCAAGGACACCGCTCTCTCCTTCACCATTGTCGCCATGAGCGAGAACAGATTGCAGCCACGCCACGCAAACGGGGTTACGCGCCATGGATGAATCGCGATGACGGAGAGGGAAAATGAGGGAGCAATTGCTCAAAAGGACCTCTACCGATGCCTTATATGAAGCCGCCTCCGAGTGGTCGATCGGTAGGCCCGCAATCCTGCCAACTCTCCGCAACAAATGCCGCGTACATGCGGCGTATAAAAAAGGTGGCGCAGATCGAGGCATCCTTGCCTTTATCCCATCCGGAGCCGCGCGGCTCTTCTTCGGCTTCGCATTGCCGCTTCCTCAAATTCGATCCCGCAGAAAATCCGGCTAATAAAGCAGAAAGCAACTTGTCGACGCACAGATTTCCTCCGATCCATCGCTTGAAATCTCCAAGTTCCTAAAGTTCACCAAGAGATGTAAAGAATAGATCAAGGCTACATCAGAAGAGAAGTTGACACCATCACTAAAAAGGTCACCGATCCAGAGTAAAACACGCCAAGAACACTGGAAAAAACAGGTCGGAAAGATTATCAACTCCTTCCTCACTCAAACCTCGATCCATTCTGGGGCTAATGATGAAGTCATGTACCTAGGGTAGGGCTTCATGGACCTGTCCAAGATACCTCCCCAAGCGACATCCTTAGAATAAACTCAGCCTTTCCCATTGTCGAGACCTGGTAGGATTCTGTACTCACTCGACGGACCTGCAGAGACACTCTAACATGAAGATTCTGACCTCACCGCCACCAGAGTTCACAAGAAACCACCCGTGTCATTCAAACGGTCCATGAGATTACAGTAAATCTTTATGGTCATAGATAGATTAATTTCTTTATGCTTACATTACCAAAGAACGCCTCGCCTTCAAATGTTCTACCTTTTTAACCTTTTTCGAGAAGAATCTCTGGCGCGTTCAAGGCTCTATATATGCCACCCTCCATTGTGCAGAAGGAGTTCAAGCACTCCCAGTCAGAATTCATACATATTATATCCAATGGATTACCGGTTGAGCTTCGTTCGAGACAGGGTTACATTTTCCGAGATTCGAATCAGAACTTCGTGAAACCTGTGCATGGCGCACACTACTCCATAGCTAGGATCTTGCCTCTCCATACCTACCCCATCATTCTACCTGCCGATTAGAACCACGAGAGAGAGGGGAAGATCTCAAATTATGGTGAAGCTACAGTACACGCTGAAGTTTATTTAGCGCCCAGCTCCTTCTCAGAGGGGCTAATAGCCCTATGTCTCAATGGGGTCCTAGAGGTCATTACTTGGTTCCGGCGTCGTGGAAAATTACAGTGGGTCCAAATTTTGTGCCAAAGGAGGGGGTGGCTTATATAGAGCGCGCCAGACCCCACCTTTAATGCCACGCTAAGGAAGTTCAATGTTCATAGAAGAGGGGCGCATCGTAACGCCAACATTGGCGGTTATGGAATATCTTGAATACTACGGAGTGAACGCCCGGGACCGTTGCGTCGGCTGGCCCACTCGCCTTCAATAGGTCGAAAGGATTCTTCGCGCACGAGTGGATCATGGTGAAGGACAGATTCTCCGAGTGATTTAATTCTGTTCATTTAGCGGATGGCACCTCGACGTCCCCGGCCGGGACCTTCCTCGTTATCCTTTGCCTCTTTTGCTTCTTTGATACCAGAAGATGAGATCGCACCCACCTAGGTCTACATGTCCTCATCATTAGCCCCAACGGATTGAGGTCCCAGAAAGGCTGAGTTGATCTTAATAATTATCGCAGAGCCAAACAATCTACAACAACCTGACTTAATGATATTGTTTAGATACCACGATGGACTGATAAGATCGACCAACGGCGGATCAGACTGAGTCATATGATCGGATATTGAACTACCAATCGATGACTGGATAGATATACTGCGTTCCAATCATCACAGTCCATCATGAAACCTTTCCAGACTGTCTGATTTTTTAAACATCAAAGGACCATTTGATCAGACGGATCTGACTGGAGAGTCAAAACGAGATGGACCCAATCTATATCTGGATTGATTCCAGTCAGAATAGAATGGAGGGCATAAAGGATAGAGAATGGATGATATAGTTTGATTGAGAGGAGGAGATCAATCAACTGATTTGATAATCAGATGATTCTTTCATGATTCTGATGATTTTCTTAGATTGCCGTGGCTTCCACGATTTAAGAAGAAGGCGCTTCCGGAAGGAGAAGAAGAGCAGGAGCAAAAGGCCCGAGCAGAGGCCTACGCCTTGCAATGAGTTGGTGCTGAAGCGCGGTCGAGTTTAACTCTGAGATCCGGGTTCGACTAACGCGAGACCACGATCACGACGACTGGGCCGCGGATCCAACTTGGCTGCCTCAACAGAAGTCTCGCCTCCACTGGGAGGCGCGCCACCGCATCAACCCTCAGACGACCACGGCGCTACCAGAGCCGCCACACCATGGAGCAGCGGTACACGAGGTTACCAGTGGCCTTCATAATGCTAGCACCACGCAGACAAATGTTAAAGGTCACCGCCTCATCCATTTTTATTCACCACCCACCGGTACCCTCTTGAGGTTGAGTCGATCAAATTGAACATCGAATTTTCGATAAACTGCTTATTATTCGTAAAGATGCTTCAGATGGCGTTTTGGAACTTTATGTGCATCTATCATGAGTCAATGTTATTCATCATTGCCAGTCCTCAAGATTGCTGAACGCTGGGGGTATCGTCGAAAGGTAATCTAATCGGTGTAGTCCCCAGACCATAAAGCATCGCGGTAGTCGCATCGTGGTCTCGAGAGTTTGTACTTTCGCTTCGACCGGCATCCATTCCTTAACGTCGAGGTCACACCGTGGGGCACACTATGCACCTAATCGGGTAGTCCTCGAGACCGTACCGCAAATGACTATATCCGAGAAGAACCTTCTTTTTTGGCCTGGTTGGGTGACCATGCTTAGTGTCGATCAAACCGCTGGGGTATGTCGAGTGCACCCACTAGTGGAACTGACCGCCGAATACGGATTCGGCGACACCTTAGAGCAACTTTCACTATGACGCCTTTCGAGCCTTTATTGTCGACCACGAACTTATGCATGGGTTTTGATCGCAATCTTGAAGGATCTCGGAGCTCAAATTTTTCGAATCGTAATGTTAAAAGAAATCAGCCTCAATTCTTGACTCAGAAATGCCCAGAATGTCCTTAAGACCACCAGGAAGAAGTAACAATCGCCATGGAGGTAACTAATCATCGACTGCTCATCTTACGCCTTGCATTTTTCCGCGATGTTTTGAATAATTTTGAACCCAGTGACTTCACTCGAATTGCATGTGCGAGTGAAACTGGCCAACTTCAAGCTCGTCAAGAATGTTGTTTCTTAGAGAAAATGAAGGTGCCTGGAGCGTATGACTCGACCTGGCAATTATTTATGAGGCGTTGAAATGCTTGGCCGCCAAGAAGCTAGCTTCACCGGTAAGTTGAAGAAGAGAATTTACCTCAAAACCGCCGCCTCAGAAGCCGATCGACAAGATTGGAAGTTTCCCAGCGAGGAAAGAATGACCGCCAGTTTAATGCCGCAAAACCGGTCTCAAGCTTGAAGGCATATGTTATTCGATCGATTATGCTACGATTGATAAGTTTTAATTCATCCTGTCAATTTTGCCACCGCTCACTTGACTGCGTAACTTTGCCGAGACTTTGAAGAAGAAGTTCAATACTTTCGAGACGGATTCAACTGCCATCACCCAGCCCAGTATTTACGCATCGCAATGAATAGTCATGATGAATCTTGCATGGACAATACCAAGATTATCTTAAGCTCAATTGCTATGACTGGGTTGATGTCAACTCGCCTCAGTGGGTAATCATCATAAGTATCTCGAGTCTTTGATGACTCGATCAACCAGATACCGCCGAAAAAGAATGGAAGAAATCATTCATCGCGCCACTATGTCGCCTGCTTGGTCTGTGCACTGTGAAAGATGTTAATGAGATGTCAAATGGTCACGGAAGAACAAAAGCCGTTTCTTCCAAATTCTTCATGAATGACGCTTTGCTTACTCGTGATTGCAGACAAGTATAACTGATAGCTTTCACGATCCAACCAAAATTCCTTCTCCCACGAAAGCGACTCCAGAAACTTTGAGTTTCATATTATCTGCCTCGTAATGCCGAAAGATTATGTAATCATTAACCTCCTTCGAGCCATTGAAATAACCTAGGTCCTAACCTTAGGATTTATCCGAATCTGGTTTATTCTAGCCAGCACTTGCCCTCGAGTGGTTCTTGTTCTTTTACCCGATATAACTTTTTGACTCAAGTAAGCAATTTTCATCACCGGAAGTCACTGCCCTCGTTTGTCCTTGCGATACTACGGAAAATATTAATGCTTATACTTAAGGGCACAGCCCGGTGAGTAGCGCCACAGCTGACCTCGCACTCTTCGCCTTTATGACAAGGATGGAGCATAAGAACAAGATACTTATGGCGTTAACTCCGAGGAGAAGGTGGCAGTCGACCAAGACTCGCCGTCTTCTTGCGGATAAGGGACGAGCGGTGGCTGTAAGTCTCCGAGCGAGAAAGTTGCCTGCAGATTCGAATGTATTTCAGCATTTAAAGGAGCATCGATCGAAGTTAGTTCTTTAGTGAGAGGTGTCGCTTCCACTGTAGGATTTTTAAAACTTAGGCGCAGCAATCGGACGTGCCTAAGCCTCCAGTGAGGTTGTTTCCACTCTCAGAGGGATTTCAAGAACTTAGGAGTAATCGGATCCATCTGGGCTTCCCAGTGAGAGGGTTGGTCTCCACTTGCAGAGGATTTCAAGAACTTAGCTAGCATCGGATCAAGAAGGGCTCCGAGTGAGAGGGCTACCACCACCTTGGGAGGGATTTTTTTCAAACTTAGTGTTCTATTCTGCCAAGCCCTGAGTGAGAGGCTTGCTCTCCACCTCTGTAGGATTTTAATACTTAGGCTAGCATCGGATCTGCACTTAAGCCTCGAGTGAGAGGTGGCTGTTCTTACTCGGTGATTTCAAGAACTTAGGTGAGTACTCGGATTACAAGGCTTAAGCCTCCGAAAGAGAGGGTTGCCTTCACCACTAGAGGATTTTGAAACTTAGGCGTAGTATTGGACTGCAACTAAGCCTCCGAGTGAGAGGGCTGGGTCAGCCACTCTTGAGGATTTTAAAACTTAGGTGAGTATCGATCGCAGTTAAGCCCCCGAGTGAGAGGCTTGCTCACCACTGCAGGATTTTAAAACTTAGGCGTAGCATCGAACGGAAGTGCTTAAGCCCCGAGGGAGAGACTTGCTCACTACTCTCAGAGATTTTCAAACTTAGGCGAACGGATTCACAGCTTAAGCCCTCGAGTGAGAGTGGTTGCTCACTCGTAGGATTTTGAACCTTAGGCGTAGCATCGACTGCAGCCAAGCCTCCAGTGAGAGGGCTGCCTCACCACTGCAGGATTTTTAAAACTTAGGCTAGTACTTGGGGACGCAATTTGCCTCATAGAGGGGTTGCTCACTCACTGGCAGGATTTCAAACTTAGGCGAAATGGATCTAAGAATTTAAACCCCGAGTGAGAGAGACTTGCTCACAACTCGTAGGATTTTTCTAAAACTTAGACGTAAACAGACTATAGCTAAGCCTCTTGAGTGAGAGAGACTTGTGTCACCACTTGCAGGATTTTTTCAAACTTTAGGCTAAAACGGATTCGCCTAATGGCCTCTTGAGTGAGAGAGATTTCGCTCACCACTGTAGGATTTTTCAAACTTAGGCTAAAATCGGATTCTGCAGCCTAAGCCCCCGAG